>JBAMJR010000376.1:90000-95000 GCA_038501785.1 Myoxocephalus aenaeus
TTTTATTATCGTTTTTTGAGTAGAAATATGGTCTTTCACAGCTTTCACCAAAATGATAAAAATGGGACTGAGAAATGACTTCATAGTGCAGATAAAGCTTCAGGGAGTGTGTGCAAATGAAAAATGACCATCACAACAATTTTTTTTTTTTTTTAAATAAAAATATGTATTATAAAAAAAAAAGAAAATATGTACAGAATATATATTCAGAAATATAAAACAGAACAAAGACTAGACCATTTACAATATACAAGTATATATGCTTCAATGGCATATCCTCATGCCATGGCATGCCAGTCATGGAAACAGTTTCTGTTCAGCTGCAGGCAGAGGGGAACGTTACACGCCTCGCACTTCCACGCCGTGTCTTTTCTCACTTTCTTCATGCTGCAAAGCTCGCAAACCCTGCGACCCACCGTGGACTTAGTTGGAAGAACAGTTTGAAGAGTTCAATGGGTGTTGCTGTGGCACTGACATGTGGACCTGGTGTCCGGGCTGGAACCTGATGACGGGGGAGCAGTGTCCGGGTCTTCATCCGTCCTCCAGGACAGCGTAGGTGCAGGTGGTGCACGTGCTGCTGTCTTTCTTGATCTGGCCTGAGGTGAAAGCAGTCGCCGGGCAGCACGCGCCCTGTTTGCTGGAGATGGTGTCTTTAGTCGTCGGTCAACGCGCTGCCTCTTTGCTGGTCGTGGTAGTTGCCGTCCAACACGCTGCCTCTTTGCTGGCCAGGCTGGTCGGGGCGGATGGTGCTCCTCTCTGTAAAATAAATGAAGACTAGTCAGTTGAAAGAAAGATGACGTAACGATTGAGCAGAATGCTCCACATTGGATGTGCAAATATTATTCAGATCATGACTGTGGTAGTAATTTTAGCATAGTGCTCCGCATTGGATGTATAAATATTAGTGGTAGTAACGTGAAGCAGAGTGTTGTACAAAGCAGATTGTGTGTAAACATTACTTAGATCATGACGTAGTAACGTGAACAGCAGTGTGCACCGCGTGGCTGGCTCTCGTGCTCTCCTACACAGTGTACACATTACTAGTTTGTACACATTACTAGTTTGTACACATTACTAGTTTGCACCATCCAGCCTTACAGACACGTAACAAAGTTTAGTAACTACACTTACCCATCTTCCTCAGAAGAACTAAAGCCTTCGAGCTCTGACGACGCGTCGTCGTCCTCCTCGCTGGTCTCCAGAATCATGCGTTTTGCTTCCTCCGTGTTGAATCTCTTCGTCATGATGTTGATTGTAAACTGTAGTGTGTACATGCTGTACAAGTGGGTTGTCCTTTTGAGATTTTCCTGAGTGTACATTGGTTGTTTAGTTCACGAAATGGCGACGGACATATGACTCAACTAATCACAGAGAAGGATTTTTTATTTATTTTTTTCAGCGTCAGATGACACACTGCTGCCCTTTCGCTTGCCTGATGATGTTAAAATTATGCTGGGCTCTGCCTGGGCAGGCACCCGGAAGCAGGAAGCCGTCTCTTTCCGCCAGACGTAAAATTATATTTTTGCGATGTATTATCGGGGTGCTGTGAATATTTTAGAAACTTAGAGAAAAGTTTCAAGTGTCACCACGCGAAACCGCGGGCTCCGTGGACGAAGGGTTAAGTTAAGTGTATGTTAAGTGCCATGAGTGTTTAAATATGAAGTGTGCAGAGGAGTGACCGGTAAGGAGAAAGAAAGAAGAGAAGAAAAAAAATAGTCCTGGGGCTGACAGTCAGTCAGTGGGGGACCCGAGCCCTGTTGATGAGCCCGACTGCCGACGGGGAGAAATTGTTTGTGTGGCGTGAGGTGTTGGCAGTATGACAGTAACATGTCCATCAGTGTCCTCCTCTGTGACAGTAACATGTCCATCAGTGTCCTCCTCTGTGACAGTAACGTGTCCATCCTCCTCTGTGACAGTAACATGTCCATCGGTGCCCTTCTCTATGACAGTAACGTGTCCAGGTTGACATCACCAGCTAGAGCGGCAGCAGACTTGTCTGATGAGCTGCTGCTCAGTAAATCAGGTGCTGAATGCAGCAAGATGTCTTCATACGAGACCTCCATGTCTGCTGCTCCAGGAGTCCTCTGAATGAATGAATGAATATATACTTTATTAATCCCCGAGGGGAAATTTGGTGTCGGGGTAGCAGCAACTTACAACAAAATAAACAAAAACAGCAGGACGAAAGATAAAAGATATATACAATAATAATAAAAATAATAATAATAAAATAGAATAAAATAGAAATAGCTAGGATTGTGTAAAAATATATATATACATGTTGTTAGTCAGAGGATCTGGCAAGCGGTGATTTATTATAAAGCCGTAATGCCGTTGGCAGGAATGTTCTCCTGTATCTGTCCTTGTTGCAGCGGAGCATGAGGAATCTCATGGAGAAAGTGCTCCGCTGACCCTGCAGTAGGTGGTGGAGAGGGTGGTCCGGGTTGTCCAATATGGACAAAAGTTTCTTCAGCGTCCTCCTCTCCACCACCTGTTCCAGAGACTCCTGCCTGCAGCCAATGATGGAGCCGGCTTTCTTAACTATCTTGTTAAGTCTGTTGGTGTCACCGGCTCCAATGCTTCTCCCCCAGCAGACGATGGAGAAGTACAGGGCGCTGGCCACAACCGACTGGTAGAACATCTCCAGCATCTTGCTGCACACATTAAAGGATCGAAGCTTCCTCAGGAGAAAGAGTCGACTCATCCCCTTCTTGTACACAGCGTTGATGTTGTTCTTCCAGTTCAGTCGGCTGTCGATGGAAACACCCAGGTACCTGTACTCCTCCACCATGTCCACGTCCTCTCCAAGAACACTCAGAGGTCTAGGAGCAGTCGCCTTCCTCCTGAAGTCCACCACCATCTCTCTGGTCTTGGTCACGTTCAGCAGCAGGTGATTCTCGCCGGCCCACTCCACAAAGTCACTCACCACTGCCCTGTACTCCTCCTCCCGTCCATCCCTAATACACCCGACCACCGCAGAGTCATCAGAGTACTTCTGCAGATGGCATGACTCTGTGTTGTACTGGAAGTCAGTGGTGTACAGGGTGAACAGGAAGGGTGACAGAACAGTTCCCTGTGGGGCTCCAACATCACTGACCACCGTTTCAGACAGCACACGGCCCATTCTGACAAACTGTGGTCTACCTGTGAGGTAGTCAGTGATCCAGGAGATGGTGGACGAGTCTACCCCCACCACCCGCAGCTTCTCACTCAGTAGCAGTGGTTGGATGGTGTTAAATGCACTGGAGAAGTCAAAGAAAGTGACTCTCACAGAGACACCGGTCCCATCCAGGTGCGACTGAGCTCGTTGCAGCAGGTAGATGATGGCGTCGTCCACTCCCACATGAGGCTGGTAAGCAAATTGTAGAGGGTCCAGCGACGATTTCACCTGCGGTCGGAGGTGGGCCAAGACCAGCCTCTCCAGCACCTTCATCACATGGGAGGTGAGGGCAACTGGTCGGTAGTCATTGAGGCCATATGGAGATGACTTCTTCGGGACAGGGACCAGGCACGACGTCTTCCACAGCACCGGGACCTCCTCCAGCCTCAGGCTCAGGTTGTAGAGGTGCTGCAGGACACCAGACAGCTGGGTGGCGCAGATCTTTAGGACCCTGGGGCTGATGCCATCAGGTCCTTCAGCTCTGCGTTGGTGGAGTTTTTCCAGCTGTCTTCTCACCTGGTCAGTCGTCACAGAGAGGGGGGAGGGTGGAAGGCCCATTGTTGTTGTTGAGGGCTCAGTGGGAGAGCCATTGGATGTTGAGGGCTCAGTGGGAGAGCCATTGGATGTTGAGGGCTCAGTGATTGTGCAGCTCAACAGGGGGGGCAGAGGTGGAGGAGTTTGGGAGGTGAGTTGTGTGGAGGAGACGGATGGGGGCTGTGAACTAAACCTGTTGAAGAAACAGTTCAGCTCGTTGGCCCTCTCCAGGGAGCCCCCTGGATGTCTCCCTCCCACCTTGAAGCCAGTAATCTGCTTCATTCCGGTCCACACCTCCCTCGTGTTGTTCTTCTGGAGTTTGGCCTCCAGCTTCCTCCTGTATGAGTCCTTGCCCTCCCTGAGCTTCACCTTCAGGTTGCGCTGGACTCTCCTGAGCTCATCCCTGTCCCCAGACCTGAAAGCAGCTTTCTTCTTGTTAAGAAGAGCCTTCAGGTCCCTGGTGATCCAGGGCTTGTTGTTGGGGAAGCAGCGCACAGTCTGGGATGGAATGATGGTGTGTTCACAGAACTTGATGTATTCTGTGATGCAGTCAGTCATGCTGTTGATGTCCTCCCCATGTGGTCCACACAGCACATCCCAGTCCGTCGACTGAAAGTAGTCCTGCAGGGCGTCATTAGCCTCCTGAGACCACCGCCTAACAGTCCTGGAGGTTTTATTGTTCCTTGTGGGGCAGTCTACATACTGTAGAAAAGTAGCTAACAGTTCAATGTTCGGGCTGCAGAAACGCTCCTTCACACACACATGGTCGGGATTGCACCACCTCTCGTTCACATACACTGCAATCCCTCCCCCTCTCTTTTTACCGCTCAGTTTAGTGTCTCTGTCCGCCCGTACAGTCCTGAAGCCGGGCAGCGACGCGCTGTGGTCCGGAAAATCCGCATGCAGCCATGTCTCTGTGAAGCACAAGATGCTGCACTCACGGAAGATCCTCTCAGTCATTACCAGCGCGCCGAGCTCGTCCGTCTTATTCGCCAACGACCTCACGTTCCCCGTTATAATTGCCGGTACCGAGGGTTTGTATTTCTTCGTTTTAGCCCTCCTCTTAGCACCCGACCTGCAGCCCCGAGCCCTTCTCCGTAGCTCCAAAGGGATCACAGGCCCGGCTCCAGGCTGTGGTTTGCACAGCGCGATCAGCTGAGCGCGTGAAAAAACAATTGGAAACCAAACATGGAATAAAAGAAAAAGAAGAAGAGAGGAAAAGTGGAAAAAATAAAGTAAAAGAGAAAACATACAGGCAGCTACGGCAACAGGCAGCCGCTGGCACGGCGCCATCTATGAACACCAG
>JBAMJR010000376.1:102500-150000 GCA_038501785.1 Myoxocephalus aenaeus
ATTCCATTCATCATTATTAAAACTGCACCAGAAGAGGTCCCCTTCACTCTGGGGTAGCCAATGTCTGGAAACACGTCAACATCATCTGTGAAAGATGTTTCTGAAGGCACAACCTAGTGTTATGACAAAGCTGTTTAAAGAAGTTTTACCCTTAATTTGTGCCTCTGTACTAGATATTATCAATGGGTCTTTACTAATGGGTCATGTACCACAGTCTTTTAAAGTAGCTGTAATTAAACCTCTTCTTAAAAAGCCCACCCTGGATCCAGAGGTGTTGGCTAACTACAGACCTATCTCTAACCTTCCCTTCCTCTCTAAGATACTGGAGAAGGTAGTCGCAAATCAGTTGTGCGACTTTTTACATAACAATAGTTTATTTGAGGAATTTCAGTCAGGATTTAGAAAGCATCATAGCACAGAGACAGCACTAGTGACAATTACTAATGATCTTCTAGTTGCATCAGATAGGGGACTTGTCTCTGTACTTGTCCTGTTAGACCTTAGTGCAGCATTTGACACCATTGACCATGACATCTTATTACAGAGACTAGACCAGTCAATTGGTATTAAAGGTACAGCATTAAGCTGGTTTAAGTCGTATTTATCAGATAGATCTCAGTTTGTATTTGTAAACGATGAGGCCTCGATGACCACCGCCGTTCGTCATGGAGTTCCACAAGGTTCTGTGCTTGGACCAATTTTATTCACCTTATATATGCTTCCTTTAGGCAATATTATCAGAAAACACTCCATAAACTTTCACTGTTATGCCGATGATACTCAACTATATCTGTCAATCAAGCCAGATGAAATCCACCAGGTCACTAAACTTCAAGCGTGTCTTAAAGACATCAAAACCTGGATGACCTGCAACTTCCTGTTGCTGAACTCTGACAAGACTGAAGTTATTCTACTCGGCCCAGAACACCTCAGAAATCAACTATCTGACGATATGGTTTCCCTGGATGGCATCGCTCTGGCATCCACCACCACCGTAAGGAATCTCGGAGTTATTTTTGACCAGGACCTATCCTTTGGCTCCCACGTGAAACAGATCTCAAGGACTGCCTTTTTTCACCTACGGAACATCTCAAAGATCCGGCACATCCTGTCTCAAAGCGATGCAGAAACATTGATCCACGCATTTGTTACTTCAAGACTGGATTACTGTAACTCCGTATTATCAGGCTGCTCCGGAAAGTCCCTTGGGTCTCTCCAGCTGATCCAGAATGCTGCAGCTCGTGTACTAACAAGGACTCGGAAGAGAGATCACATTACTCCTGTATTAGCTGCTCTCCACTGGCTTCCTGTAAGATCGAGAATCATATTTAAAATCCTCCTCCTCACCTACAAAGCCTTACCTGGTGATGCACCATCATATCTTAAAGAGCTCATAGTGCCATATTACCCCACTAGAGCGTTACGCTCACTGAATGCAGGGTTACTTGTGGTTCCCAGAGTCTTAAAAAATAGGTTGGGGGCTAGAGCTTTCAGTTATCGTGCTCCTCTTCTGTGGAATCAGCTTCCACTTTCAGTCCGGGGGGCAGACACAGTCACCTCATTTAAGAGTAGACTTAAGACTTTCCTCTTTGATAGCGCTTATACTTAGGGCTGTTTCAGGCTTATAGTTAGGGCTGGCTCAGGTTTGCCCTGGTCCAGCCCCTAGATATGCTGCTATAGGCCTAGACTGCTGGGGGACATCTTAGGATACACTGAGCTCCTCTTCTCTTCCTCTTTCGCTCCTCTTCTCTTCCTCTTTCACTCCTCCTCTCCTCTCCTTTCTCTCCATCTGGATAAACTATTGTCTCTTCAATGCACATTACTAACTCTACTTTCTTTTTCCATGGATTCATGGCTGCCTGGAACCGGTCCTGCCCCGGGTCCTTCCCCGGGTCCTGCCCCGGGTCCTGCCGCCCCCCCCACCCACCCCTCCTGCCATGGATCCATGGCTGCCTGGAACCGGTCCTGCCTGCTGCCATGGCCCTGCTGATGGAACCGGCCTGGAACCGGTCCTGCCTGCTGCCATGGCCCTTCTGATGCCCCCCTCCTCTCTACCGCCTTCTGCTTCATGGATTATCAGGATCATGGACCATGCCTAATACTCATTATATGAATAATTTCTGTCATATTCATTGAATGTGCTGTAACTACGCTATTCATTCTGGTCACATGACATCTATTGCTTCTGTCCATCCGGGGAGAGGGATCCTCCTCTGTTGCTCTCCCTCAGGTTTCTTCCCTTTTTTCCCTGTGAAAGGGTTTTTACTATCTTTCTAGGGGAGTTTTTCCTGATCCGATGTGAGGTCCCGGGACAGGGATGTTATGTGTACAGATTGTAAAGCCCTCCGAGGCAAACTTGTATTTGTGATGTTGGGCTATATAAAATAAACTGAATTGAATTAAACTGAATTGTTATGAGCTGAAAAGAGAAAAGCTAAATAACCCTCGCTTATAGCTGCAGCAGAATTTGCATCATTACCTGTTGAAAGGGATCAGAAGCGTTAGCGTGACCATCACATTTCATACCACAGTTAGTTTTAGGGAGCAGTATGGCTTCTAGCTCAGCGCTCAGACCTGTTAAAAGAAAACAGTTATGCGGCTCTCCATCTGTTGGACTAAGAAAACAAGTTGCAGGATTAAGGTAGGAAACAGTAGTGAAACAAACAACAGGTCGCTGCCCCCCCCCCCCCGGTCATGTAACCGTCCCGTTGGTCAACGTACTGTTTGAACGGTGTGTTCAGTTTGGGTAGTTCAAGTGTCAGAGCACACAGTAATGCACTCTTTAGGTCAAGGCTCACTCGAGGAGTCAGTCCAGGTCAGTTTGTCATGCGCAGAAAAGACGTTTACCATGAATCATGGAAGAGAAGAGAGGAGTGCCTCTCTTTCTGAATAATTTGGGATTCACTATCTATAATATGACGTCATTTCTAAGAAGCTCATCATTTCTTTCTCAGTTTGTGTTTTAGCCACAGCTTGAATCTTTTGGGAGAGAGGGTTTTGACCTCTGCTGTGATCACATGTCCCAGATATAAAACTTTAGATAGAGCGAATCGCACTTTTGTGTACGTCACCTTTCTTACTGTACCGGTCCTCAGGAGCACATGAATGCCTGAGATCAGAAACCCTCTATCTCTTCCTCATTCTCTCCAAACCACACCTCCTCAAATTTTAATCTCTCCAATGTGCCACGTGTTCGGTGCAGTGTAGTGAATCAACTTGCATGTGACTTTCTGCACATGGTGAATGTTGTGAAGCAGAATCAGTCAGCTGTAATGCTCCCCCCAATGATCCTAAAGACCACTCATAACGGTAAAACAAATCCGCCGTGTCATATTTCATCATTTGTTCGGTTTCTTGTCTGCTTACAATCAGGCCATCAGGGCCCGATGTGAGAATAATTCCAAATATGCACATTACATCTCTGCCCAGCTAAATTTATAGGTCAGCAATCAGACAGCAAAATGTTTGTCTGTGATGTCATCAACTGTACAAGACAATAGCGTTGTCTACGCTTCACTAATTGATACACCCAACAACCAACCATTTTGCAATATCTGCCACTCTTCTCAGGAGGGACAGGTAAAGCAGAAGTTTTCCAAATTGAGTATGGCTCCCGTGTCAATCATATCACTCCCTCCAGGAAATACACGACGGCTTTAATTTGAGCGTATTTACATCCAAATCAGGTGAACGTGTAGGAACTACAACAAATGTATGTTGTGGCCACCCCGTTTTTAAGGGACCAAAAGTAATTGGACAAATTAATATAATCATAAATCTAATTGTCACTTTTAATACTTTGTTGAAAATCCTTTGCAGTCAATGACAGCCTGAAGTCTGGATTCCATAGACATCACCAGACGCTGGGTTTCGTCCCTGGTGATGCTCTGCCAGGCCTCTACTGCAACCGTCTTCAGTTCCTGCTGGTTCTTGGGGCATTTTCCCTTCAGTTTTGTCTTCAGCAAGTGAAACGCATGCTCAATTGGATTCAGGCCAGGTGATTAACTTGGCCATTGCAGAACATTCCACTTCTTTGCCTTAAAAAACTATTTGGTGAGCTCAGCAACACCAAAAGACCCGGAAGACCACGGAAGACAACTGTGGTGGATGACAGAAGAATTATTTCCCTGGTGAAGAAAAACCCCTTCACAACAGTTGGCCAGATCAAGAACACTCTCCAGGAGGTAGGTGTATCTGTGTCAAAGTCCACCATCAAGAGAAGACTTCACCAGAGTAAATACAGAGGGTTCACCACAAGATGTAAACCATTGGTGAGCCTCAAAAACAGGAAGACCAGATTAGAGTTTGCCAAAAAACATCTAAAAGAGCCTGTACAGTTCTGGAAGAACATCCTATGGACAGATGAGACAAAGATCAACTTGTACCAGAATGATGGGAAGAGAAGAGTATGGAGTAGGAAAGGAACTGCTCATGATCCAAAGCATACCACCTCATCAGTGAAGCATGGTGGAGGTAGTGTTATGGCGTGGGCATGTATGGCTGCCAATGGAACTGGTTCCCTTGGATTTATTGATGATGTGACTGCTGACAAAAGCAGCAGGATGAATTCAGAAGTGTTTCGGGCAATATGATCTGCTCATATTCAGCCAAATGCTTCAGAACTCATTGGACGGCGCTTCACAGTGCAGATGGACAATGACCCGAAGCATACTGCGAAAGCAACCAAGGAGTTTTTTAAGGCAAAGAAGTGGGATGTTCTGCAATGGCCAAGTCACTTATGGTCATTTTCTAAAAGGTTAATTTGTGTGTGTGTGTGTGTGTGTGTGTGTGTGTGTGTGTGTGTGTGTGTGTGTGTGTGTGTGTGGTGTTTGCCTAATTTCTAATGTGTGTATCACATGCAAAAGTTTGTCATAATCCAAATCAGAATTTGCTCACCCTTTTTGCTGAGGTGTGCATCGGATGGTCCTTCTCTTGGGTCCGTCCCGTCGCCCTCCACTCCTCTCAGTCAGATTTACGCCGGATCCTCCCAACCAGCCTGGTTTTTATTCCATGGGGCCCTTGGGCAGTCCCTTCTCCAATGCCCAGGTTCGCCACATGTGTAGCACACATAGTCTTTGGCCTTTGTGTCAAAGTCTCTTCCCCTCTGTCTTCTTCTTTGGCCCCACTTTTCTCTTTGACCGCCTCTGTCCTCGTCTCCTCTCTCTTTCCACATGTTTGGGGTTATCCTGCTTTCCATCAGCTTCCCCATCTGATGCTATGTCTCCATACATTGTCAATTGGGCATCCTCAAGTTTGCGCTGATTTGGTTCTTTCTTCTTCCTTGCTCCGCAACAGCTCTTCCGCATGTTCAGCATATGTCAGTATGGTGCTCAGGTCTGCAACCATGTGACACAATTTCCTCTGATCTTTGCTGCCACTTCAAGGTTCATTTTACACAGGTTTCTGTCTCAATTTTGCAATGTTCGCCAAGCTCATGACCGGTGGAAAAACCTTCCTGCATTCCTCAAGGAGCAGTGCGACTGCATACTCGTACAGCCCATTGTCCTTGTGGTCTTGATCCTGGTTTACACTCCACCGGGTCAAAATCTCGGTTGTAAACACCCCTGCAATTTTGTGATAGTCCAGTTTGAGCATTTTGCTCATCAGGCGGCGTATCGCTGTCATAGTTGGCCTGTATTCTCCAACAAAAGCGAAAAGACTTTTTTCAAATTGGGCCATATTTATCTTTGGGCAACATTTATGTATGACCAGTACAGTTAAGATGTGTGGATGTGGTCAGAAATGTTCTGAACACATCCATATGAGTCAGTATTTTGAAAAGGATGTTGTGTCCCGTGGCTCTTCCTCTTCCGTTTGAATATTTTTTATGTCAGATTCTGCTGCAGCTGATTTGACCACAGAGATCCGAGTGTCTGCTGAGTTGACTGCTAGATGGGGTTTATCACACACTTTGGGCTGCTTTCCCAAACAACACATGTTCTGGGTCACAGATCTTCTAAGAAACATAAGACAGAATGTTATTTACTGTCTGGTGTCTTTTATCTCTCTCTCTCTCATCTTCTCTCATCTCTCCAGACTGTCAGGCTGCTGAATGGGACCAGTATGTGTTCAGGTAGACTGGAGGTGAGGTCTAACCAGTCTACCCAGTCTAACCAGTGGTGGTCCTCAGTGTGTGAAGAGGACTTTGACCAGCAGGATGCAGAGGTGGTCTGTAGGGAGCTTGGCTGTGGCGCTCCTTCAGTCCTCCAGGGGGCGCTCTATGGAGAAGTGGAGGCTCCAATGTGGACCAAAGAGTTCCAGTGTGGAGGTCATGAGTCTGCTCTCCTGGACTGTAGAAGCTCAGGCTCGGAGAGAAACACCTGCTCACCTGGCAAAGCTGTTGGACTCACCTGCTCAGGTAGAAGAGGAGCTGCAGCTTTCATCTCTGTTCTCCTGGAACTCACTTTGTTCTTTACTGACGACTCTCTGCTTTCTGTTCAGAACCTGTCAGGTTGGTAGGAGGAGCCAGTTGCTGTGCAGGAACACTGGAGGTGAAGCTGGGAGACTGGAGACCAGTACAGGGTTCTGACTGGACCCTGAAGGAAGCATCTATTATCTGTAGAGATCTGGACTGTGGCTCTGCTGTTTCTACGAGACAGAGACTAGCGTCCTCACATACATCTGTGTAGCGGTTCCACTATCCCTGTTTTCTCTCTGGATCTGCTCTGAGAGAGTGTCTAACATCAGATTCCTCTTCCTACATCACGGATCTCACCTGCTCAGGTAAGTGTTCCATGTAATCCCTGTGTTGGGTCCAGTCCCTCCCTCCAGCAGTGATCTGTGTAGAACCTCTCTGAGGCGGCTCTATCCTTCATGAGCTTCACCTGTTCAGGTTCCTCGTGGTCTGCTTCAAGGTGACTTGTGTTCATGTCTAACTCTCCTGCTCCACCGTGTTGCTGAGGTGGAGACATGTTGGTCATCAAGGTCAAGGCCCATCTTCTGAGGTGTGGATCCTTGTTCCATCAGTGAGTCCATAACTCTTCATCATCAGCTGTTCCCTTGATGTGATCTCATGTGAATCTGCAGAGAGAATCTGTCCAGCTGGAACACTGATGCTGTTTCTAGAAGTCTCTGTTTAACAGCATGAAGAACCGGGAGCACCACTCCTTCTCTTAGCTTCTGTCTCCTGGACATTACCCAGCATGCACCAGCCAGCCAGAGCTCCTGGACATTACCCAGCATGCACCAGCCAGCCAGCTCCTGGACATTACCCAGCATGCACCAGCGAGCCAGAGCTCCTGGAAATTACCCAGCATGCACCAGCAAGCCAAAGCTCCTGGACATTACCCAGCATGCACCAGCAAGCTTTAGCTTTACTGTGATGTATTATTGGTGGTTACTGAAGTTGTTAAGGGATTGTAACGATCCTCGTTACCTGCACAAGTCTCGGGCAGCACAAAGAGGGCAACACTTTGGGCAACTCTTCATGTTTGTGTGTTTGATGAGTTGTATCAGGACACCACCTGTGTGGTTCCACTGCTGTACAGCGGAGTGAGAACAAGAGAACAAGAGATCCTTCACTTCAGGATTCTATTCTTGGGACTAAGTTTTTCACAATCAGCTGGAAACCAGTCAGATGGACTGGTTGGGCACCACTGGTCTAGACCTGGTGTCTGACCCAGTTATGTTAGGTTGTTACCATGGTGACCCATTCTACCGATGCCATATGTACAGTATGTAATGAAGCAGTATTATGGTATGTTATGTGTTGTTGTTGTTATTATGATTATTATGATTACTATTATTGACTATCTGTTTTTTTTTTATTTTGTCTCTGAATTGTTGTTTCATGACATCTTTTATTTACTGTCTGGTGTCTTTTATCTCTTTCATCTTCTCTCAGCTCTCCAGACTCTGTCAGGCTGCTGAACGGGACCAGTCTGTGTTCAGGTAGACTGGAGGTGAAGTCTACCCAGTCTAACCAGTCTAACCAGTGGTGGTCCTCAGTGTGTGAAGAGGACTTTGACCAGCAGGATGCAGAGGTGGTCTGTAGGGAGCTTGGCTGTGGCGCTCCTTCAGTCCTCCAGGGGGCGCTCTATGGAGAAGTGGAGGCTCCAATGTGGACCAAAGAGTTCCAGTGTGGAGGCCATGAGTCTGCTCTCCTGGACTGTAGAAGCTCAGGCTCAGAGAGAAACACCTGCTCACCTGACAAAGCTGTTGGACTCACCTGCTCAGGTAGAAGAGGAGCTGCAGCTTTGATCTGCTTCATCTCTGTTCTCCTGGAACTCACTTTGTTCTTTTCTGACGACTCTCTGCTTTCTGTTCAGAACCTGTCAGGTTGGTGGGAGGAGTCAGTCGCTGTGCAGGAACACTGGAGGTGAAGCCTCACGGAGACTGGAAACCAGTAGATGGTTCTTCTGGACCCTGAAGAAAGCAGCTGTTGCCTGTAGAGAGCTGGACTGTGGTTCTGCTGTTTCTATAAGGGAGAGAAAAGGCTTCTCAAAGAGACATGTGTGGTTGAGCTACCATCACTTCTCTCTGGATATGCTCTGAGAGATTGTATACCATCACGTTCCTATTCCTATTCCTCCATACTGGATATCACCTGCTCAGGTAAGCCCATCAGTGACATCATCTCTGACAGCAGTGTTTCCAGCATGTCCCTTCCTCTCAGTGACAGACAGGTTTCCATTGGACTGAACTGTAAAGTTATCCAGGACAAGACATCCTGAAGAGAGGTGGGCTGGTTTCTGGAAGCTTCAACCTCCAGAGTCCTGAGACACACCTGTCTGTCTGTCTGTCTGTCTTCAGCCTGTCTGTCTTCAGCCTGTCTATCTTCAGCCCTGTGGCATCAGGTCCTTCTTCAGGCTCCATCTTGATCAATGGAGGGTAAATGAACTTCCATCATCTCTGTGTTTACAGACCTGCTGCTTCAGCCAATCATCTCAGTGTCCTCCTCCATGGACGGGGTCTCCGAGGCCCAGCAGCAGGGGGCTCAGGTGCTCCACCTTCACCATCTGCTGCTCCATCCAGCTCACCTTCAGCTCCTCCAACACGGCTCACAACGGCACCCAGCCAGCTGTCAATCACTCTGTCCACTTCCTGTTTCCTGCTGCAGAGCCCGCCCACCAAGGAAGCTACAGCTGTGTTTATCACGTCTCTGTTTCCTCTCATAACTTCTCCTCTGAGAGTCGTCTGCTCTCCCTCACTGTCCCAGGTAAGCTACCTGTCTCCATGCTGATTGGTCCAAAGGGACTGGACATGATCAGCTGACCACAGAGTCCATGCTGATTAGTCCAAAGGGACTGGACATGATCAGCTGACCACAGAGTCCATGTTGTTGTTTGTGGATGACCATGTGACTCCTGTCATTGTGTGAACACGTCATGTAGTAACCAGACCTAAACAACATCTAACAGCTAACTATGTGTTGTAGCATTTAAGGGCTTTTAAGGGGTTTCTGCACGGATTAAGAACTCTTTAAGAGGTTAAATATAATAATATATAAATATAAATATCAACCAAGTCGTCATTTAATTTGTACCTTTAATGTAAATCAATGGAGGTTCAGCTTTGGAGGTAAATTAAGAAAAGGAATATGCTTTTTAATTGGTTTTGTTGACGATTTAAGAGCATGAAAAACATCCGTGAACTTCCACCTTAATATAACAATTAAGGCTCTTGAAAGGCATAAAATAGAGAATTACTGTATTTTAATGAAATTTTGAGGGGATGAAGAGATTAATAATAGATTGTCATTCTTAATTAAACAAGTGTTTTGAGTTTTCTCCTATAACGTCTCTGGTTCACACAGTGAACATGAAGTAGACATGGAGAGTAACACATGATGTAGGCTTCAGGTTCAGTGGGAGCTGTTGGACTTGTGATGTGATGTGATGATGTCATGTCATGTGATGTGATGATGTCATGTGCTCCATCAGATCCAACCCCTCTCCTCATCAGAGCTGTCGTCCTGCCGCTGACTCTGCTGCTGGTGAACACTGCCCTCTACTGCTTCTGGAAGGTATGACACACTGAGACCAGCGGCTGGAATGAAGCTCTTGTGTGTTTTTGGTGAACTGAAGACAGGACTGTGCTGTCATGTCTCTCCAGGCTACCAGGGGGAAGAAGCCGGGCAGACGGGAGGACATCGATTATTATAACCTGGGTGTTCCTGCTGCAGAAGAAGGAGCTCGTGGAGCAGAGTAGCTCCTCCAAGCAGCTCCTCTACATCCAAATGGATTCATACCACGACCACCAGCAACTCACTTTCATACGCATGTTGAAACCAGAAGGAATATGATATCATATTATACTGAATGTTATTATATATATATATATATATATATATATATATATATATATATATATATATATAATCCATAGCTCCATTAACTCCCTTGACGTTCCATGAGACAAAGCGGCAGCCTCTGTTCGTAGATGTCATGGCGCTACGCATAGGTCATGGAATTGTGCGACAGAGACGCCCGTGGGGGGGAGAGAAACAACAACAACAACAAACAAAAAAACACACAACAAAACACAAACAACAACAACACACATACCCATCAAATAAACCGTGGGAACAATAACAATTCCCTAATCCTCTAAGGCTTCCTGTTGTTATACTACTACCTGTCTATTGGTCGCAGTTCCCAATATGCAGTGTTCCCCTTAGCAGGTGCAGACATAGATTGAAAACAAATTATTGTTTAATAACAACAATGTAAAGTACTGTCAATGCAAAACAGTTGTAACAACAAAACTCTTACCACCATAACCAGGTTTGATTGAAAATAACGCCAACTTTCGGACCGAGGCCTGCGCCTCGTTTTAGTGGGTCGCAGTCATTATGAGTCCAGTCGAGTTCCGACAAAGGGGGTGGCTTCTTTGGCTGATGCAAAACGTCTCTAATAGTTTTATTTTTGAAGATGAAGAACTTGATACTTACCCGGTGTTATAATAACAGCGGTATTCTCCATTGTCACTCATCAGTGCTGAGCTGATATAAAGATGTTGGGCGAACACCAATAGACCACCCAGAGAATATCCTCAAAGTTAGACACCGCGTCTGGAGAGGAGAGATACCCTGCAGGAGAAGAGAGCAAATGATAAAGGAGACAAATCTACTTTTTAGGTTACGGTTTTACTAGCTTGTCCAATAAGGGACGAGACCAATTGATGCAAGAATCATGAACACGAATATCTGCTAAAACACTTCTGAAACTGTTTGTAGGGAGTGCCGTATCAGTATGTGGAGCTCAGCGTGAGGCATCTTACATCAACCCTAGGGTACCTTGATCAGGGAACCCTAGGTGTTCTACAGCTCATATGACCTTGATATGAATACCAGCCCCTAGTGTCCTTAATCTCTAAAGAATCTGCAACTCCTTCCTAATAATATTTATTATTTATTTTCTGCATAAATATGATCAAAAGTCAAGAGTCTGATCAAAAAATGACTCCTCGATCGCTCCCAGAGTTGTTTTTTTTTAAATTGTATTTCCGGTGCCTTCCCATCATGCCACAGAGTAATACTGCTCCTCTTTAGAAAGATTAAGACCTAAAGCATCCAAATAATAAATCACAATAAACTCAAGCAATGACATTTTCCCAAGCCTTTCCAGTCCAAAAATCATGTTTTTCAGTTCAGAAATAGAAAAATGAGCAATTTTGACCTGAATCTTGCTCACACCATGACCGTTTTGTACTTCAAATGACCGGCTCCTTCTCATCCTTTCAGATGAGTCTGAGGGCCAATGAGATCGCAGGACCTCGAAATACGGAAGCAAAAATGGAAAGAAAAGTCCTGTTGCTTTTTCGCAGCTCGCACGTCAATACTTTACAAATAGTGATCCGCCGTTGTAAGGGGTACTAAATTAGTTAAATAGTGAAACGTTATAATCGCTCAGTCATGTTGAGGAGCTTACGTAATTACGTAATTATAAAAATATAACGATCTTTTTTTTTTTTTAATGTAGTCCATCGCTTTTCTTCTTACAAGGGTTTACAGTACTTTAGCAGTTTAAATGTATTAGATCGGACCTGTGGATGATGATCTAGAAGCGTTCCCATTTCTGAAAAAGCAGTTAAAAAAAGCTCCAAGCCGATGTCTTTAAAGCCCCATGGCCCCTATATAGGGTGACATTTACAGATGATAGTTAAACTGTGTAAAACATTACAAATATATTGAGGTTACACATCAAATTAAACAAGAGAACCTGGGCTACAATACTTAGTCAGCCATTTCAACACAACTCAAACACCAACTCAAATAATTATTAAAATATCATAATCATCATTTTGTCATGAGTCAGCCCACTCGGCATGTTTCCGGAACTAGCAACCCGTAGCTCGGTGCTATCAGAAGAAAACAGATGGCAAAAAGCAAGACAATTCCACACAGATTCCAAATCTAATCCCTCTGCTCCAAAGCATCACCGATATATGAACCAAAGAACACAGCAACATGAATCGCTTTACAGTCAGAAATGCTGCATACCTTTGCTGATTAGAAAAAGAAAAACTAATTTCCCCTAGTAAATCCACACTAATATAAGTGTATTGAACACCATAAGTAATATACAAGTGAAATACACCGCGTTCCACATTATGCAAATTACACTTTGTGCATTACTATTTAGGAAAATCTGAGCAGTCAGTCAGTATCATTTTCAAGTCATCAACTGTTAGAGTACGAGTCAAATTATATTGAACAAACCTCCTAATGATAACAGTATTTTTTTCAAAAATAAACTCAAAATGCAGTGTTCCAAATTATTATGCAGAATTTCAGAGTTTCAAGATATTTTATAGGTTGTAAAGAACAACAAATTGTCATTTGTTGAATTTGCAGCATTAGGAGGTCATATTTACTGAAATCAAGAAAAGTTTGAATCAAAAACATCTTAACAGGTCAAGTTACATGTTAACATAGGACCCCTTCTTTGATATCAACTTCACAATTCTTGCATCCATTGAACTTGTGAGTTCTTTGATAGTTTCTGCTTTAATGTCTTTGCAGGATGCCATAATAGCCTCCCAGAGCACCTGCTTGGATGTGAACTGCCTTCCACCCACATAGATCTTTTGCTTGATGATGCTCCAAAGGTTCTCAATAGGGTTAAGGTCAGGGGAAGATGGGGGCCACACCATGAGTTTCTCTCCTTTTATGCCCATAGCAGCCAATGCCCCAGAGGTATTCTTTGCAGCATGACATGGTGCATTGTCATGCATGAATATGATTTTGCTACGGAAGGCACGGTTCTTCTTTTTGTACCACAGAAGAAAGTGGTCAGTCAGAAACTCTACATACTTTGCCGAGGTCATTTTCACACCGTCGGGGACCCTGAAGGGGCCTACCAGCTCTCTCCCCATGATCCGGCCCAAAACATGACTCCGCCACCTCCTTGTTGACGTCTCAGCCTTGTTGGGACATGGTGGCCATTCACCAACCATCCACTACTCCATCCATCAGGACCATCAAGGGTTGCACGGCACTCATCCGTAAACAAAACAGTTTGAAAGTTAGTCTTCATGTAGTCCTGAGCCCACTGCAACCTTTTTTGCTTGTGAGCTTGGTTTAGGGGTGGCCGAATAACAGGTTTAAGGACACTTGCAAACCTCTTGAGCATCCTACATCTTGAAGTTCGCGAGACTCCAGAGGCACCAGCGGCTTCAAACACCTGTTTGCTGCTATTCAATGGCATTTTAGTGGCTGCTCTCTTAACCCTACGCATTTGTTTGGCAGAAATCTTCCTTATTTTGCCTTTGTCTGAACGAACCCGCTTGTGCTGTGAATCGGTGACAAATTTCTTCACCGTCCGATGATCACGCGCAATTCTTTTGGAAATATCCAATGTTGTGATACCTTGACCAAGGTATTGCACTATTTGCCGCTTTTCAGCAGCAGAGAGATCCTTTTTCTTCCCCATTTTGCCTGAAACATGTAGCTTGCTTAATAATGTGGAACATCCTTCTTAAGTAGTTTTCCTTTGATTGGGCTCACCTGGCAAACTAATTATCACACGTGTCTGGGATTGATTTCAATCATCCAAATAGCCCTGAGACACAATACCATCCATGAGTTTCATTGAAAAACCAAAAAATGAATGTTTATGACCCTTAAATACAATTTGCCTAATAATGTGGAACGCGGTGTATATGGTTTGGTACATGAGAAAATGCAAATGGCACAGATGGTGCCCAAATGCAAATTTTGGAGACCTTGCCTGAATTCTCTCTGTTCTAAACCCTCTCTAACTTTGTTCTGATTCACTTTTTCAAAGTCAAACTTTGCGGAGAGACTGTTCACATATTGTGCTATGATTTGGGAGAGCTTTAGACCTTACTGCTGAATCATTTCAACAAAAAAAAGTGAAAGTGCTTTTCTTTATAGGCAGACCTGAAACTTCTATTTTTGCTGTGTTTCAATCTTTATTTACTCTTAACCAGTAACATATATACTAATATGTACACATCTGAACAAAAGCTCACATGGGTTGCCTTTTTATAACACCAACATTATTCAAATAGCCCTTGTGGTTGCAGAGATGCACCCTTTTTAGTTTGGGTATGTTATTTCGAGCAGAATCCTAAACAATACCTCAGTTTTTAAAAGGTTAACTTGTGATAAATGCTCACATACAAGTTCAAGTAATTGTCTCTTCAGTGCATCAGACGATAGATGAAATATTCCTGGACCTTTATGAAAACATATTTGCATGGAGGGCATTATACAGTCTTGGACAACCTGCAATTTTGATGTGAATCTCTTATCAACGTGGAGTCCTGGCCTGTCACTGTCAGCTTTAACACAAAGAGCCCTGATATGGTGTCAGAGTAAAAGAACCAAAACTCCGGACGCAGTAACGAGCTGTGAGGCCCTGCGGGGAGCAGGCCTCAGCCTGACACAACAGTAAAGCAGAAGTCGAGTATGGGCTCCTATAGTCCTAAACGGTTGACAGTGTGAGGGTACAGATCGCAGGAAGCAAGCCGTTAAGATGTGTAGAACAGATTAGATCTTCTCAGGCGGCTGAGAAGCTGGCCTGCAGGATTCTCTTAAGGGTCAGGGGTCATAAATTACACTTTTAAGTTTGGGGTTCTGCTGTGTCACTGGGACGTTTGTTCTGTGTGGTTGGATTCTCTTTACAGGTTGAAGATGATATGTGTGTGTTTTATTTCTTTAATATAATCTAGTGATGCTCAGGGTCGACGAGAACGTGTCTGCTTGAGACCGTGATCCACCTTGGATAAGAGTACAGGATATTGGGAAGATACTCTTGACATATAATCAATGCTTGGCAAGTGTTAATATGTAACTTGAAAAGGTTAAAACTGTGGTGTTTCTTCAAATAACCTTTGTAGTAAAGTGATGATAAAATGTTCATTTTTCCCTGTACATGTGTGAGGACTGAGAGGGTGAGCGGAAACGAGGCTGATAAGACTGCCGTGTAAAAAAGGAAGACAGTAACACAGGAAAGAGCATGGGTTTAAGAAACCCCGGTGCTTCAGCACCTCAGAAACGAGGGGGGTCCGAGTTGAAATTTGGAACAGAATAATAAGTTTTAAAAGAGTTGCGTTTGAGCGAGTTAGGTGAATAGACGCAGCAATACTTTGGTGTAGTTGAATCTATTAGTTTTTCTCCGCACTTTCAGTAGAGCCTCCGTTCTCCTATCTTCTCAGTTTTCTTCTAAGTATTTTCAAGGTTGCATTTGTAACTTGTACATCCTTTTCTATCTTTGGTGAAATAAATATTGATTGATATCGAAGTTTAAATCAAGTCAGCGCGTCCGCAGACCCTTTTTTAATCTCCTTCAAGTCTTGGCATCGAGCCACCAGAGAGCCAGAGGCGGAGCTTCACGTCGACCCGCCCTGGCAGCCCTGAGGTGAGTGAGGTTAATCCATCACGGCTACACACACTGATCACTATACAGGAAACATTTACATAACAGCCACACGTGTGTTGTAATGAATTAGAGAGAGAGTTACGGTGACTGGTTGACCTCTGATTGTCCGCTGGACACCGCTGGGTGTCTATGGGCAGAGAGCGGTTTTAATAAAAGGGCTTCATAAATGTATTAATTTTGGTAGTTCGATAACAGCCAAGCCGAAAGCATAAGATAACCAAGGTTACCTCTCGAGAACCGGGCCGTGTGTGACGGTCGGATCTCGTGTTGCTTGGTGACTTATTTTACTATTCAGTTGTTTTGTGTTTGCGAGGTTTTGGGGAAAATATTCTGACTTCCTAGTTTAGCACCAGGTCATATTCCTCCACGGAGGTTCTGCTCGAGGCCGATAAGGGGTGACACGTGTGCGCAAGCTCAGTGCGGTCGGCTGGTGGTCTGAGATGCGGCTGGACCCTTCCCTGTGTCCCGTGTCCCGAGGGGGTCGCCGCGCACCTGTCACCTATCAGGCCTGGATTTGAGCTTCTCTCTCTCTCTCTTGCAAATTAAAGCCTTAAAGTCTTTAATTTATTTATCAAAAATAAAATATAAAAATAAATAAACGGTTAACTTGCAGGACTAACACTTACACTGCTGTGATAAAGAGCCCACCAGCCTAACTGTTTAACAACAGAACCTCCTGGGCTGCTGACCCGACAGCGCTGCCATTCCTGGTCCACCACACTTGCAGATCGTTGGGAATATAGCATGCCAGATCTACCCTGTCCCCCGCAAACCCCACTACGGAGCTCTCCATGAGGGTCTCTGGAGGGAGAAGCTGAGCAAATGGAGAGCAGGAGATGTGAAGAAGAAAAACTAAGATTAAGTCAATCATCTTGTTGCAATTTAAAAAATCTGCCAATATTGTTTTGAGACAACCTGAAGTCGCTGTGAAAGCCAATGCATTGCTCCAGTAAACTATTCCAACTTCTAAAGCAACCAATCATTTTACCAGTTGTGTTGAATTGCTGTGGAAGAATTCCTTCCAGTGTGGAAGGTACTTGGTTTACATCCCTTTTCCCCGGTCTGGAAGCTAAAGCAGGAATAGATTACATATGTATTCTGGTGGCCATTATTCAACTGACATACATAGGCTACATTGCAGTTGTTTTATTAAGGTATGGGGGATTGGATGGTCAACCTGTACAAGGGGTGTGGCCTAATAGGAGGTGACTGACATATCGGCCCCACTGAAGTCATCTCCAGTCATCTCAAAAGCTGTGGTAGAGTTTCATAGAAGCAATTAATAGTTTGTGCAGCTATTTAAGTATTTGTTTTGTTGTGATTGTTAGATTGCTGCAGGGATGACGTATTTTTGTAGTCCAACCAGAAAGTTAGCGTCTCACTGGGTCCCTTCAATTAAAGGCAAATGGCAATTTTCCATTGGATTGTTGCAGAAAATAACACTTGTATGATTTTCAAAGCATTCATGCAATGAAATGTAAGTTGAGCAAGAATGGTATTCCATTAGTGTAACCTAGAAAATAATTAATGCAATTTGACATCAAGCACTGAGTGACAGTTTCGCTTTCATGCTCAATGGGAGGGGCTTATAGAAAACCCAGGGTTTGAGAAGGTGGAGGAGGCGTCTGGGTGGTGGAGGCGGTGGAGGAGGCGTCTGGGTGGAGGAGGCGGTGGATGAGGCGTCTGGGTGGAGGAGGCGGTGGATGAGGCGTCTGGGTGGTGGAGGTGCCTGGGTGGTGGAGGAGGCGTCTGGGTGGTGGAGGAGGCGTCTGGGTGGTGGAGGAGGCGTCTGGGTGGTGGAGAAGGTGGATGAGGCGTCTGGGTGGTGGAGGTGCCTGGGTGGTGGAGGAGGCGTCTGGGTGGTGGAGGAGGCGTCTGGGTGGTGGAGGAGGCGTCTGGGTGGTGGATGAGGCGTCTGGGTGGTGGAGAAGGTGGATGAGGCGTCTGGGTGGTGGAGGTGCCTGGGTGGTGGAGGAGGTGGAGGAGGCGTCTGGGTGGAGGAGGCGTCTGGGTGGTGGAGGAGGTGGAGGAGGCGTCTGGGTGGAGGAGGCGTCTGGGTGGAGGAGGCGTCTGGGTGGAGGAGGCGGTGGATGAGGCGTCTGGGTGGTGGAGAAGGTGGATGAGGCGTCTGGGTGGTGGAGGTGCCTGGGTGGTGGAGGAGGCGTCTGGGTGGTGGAGGAGGTGGAGGAGGCGTCTGGGTGGAGGAGGCGTCTGGGTGGTGGAGGAGGTGGAGGAGGCGTCTGGGTGGAGGAGGCGTCTGGGTGGAGGAGGCGGTGGATGAGGCGTCTGGGTGGTGGAGAAGGTGGATGAGGCGTCTGGGTGGTGGAGAAGGTGGATGAGGCGTCTGGGTGGTGGAGAAGGTGGATGAGGCGTCTGGGTGGTGGAGAAGGTGGATGAGGCGTCTGGGTGGTGGAGAAGGTGGAGGAGGCGTCTGGGTGGTGGAGGCGGTGGAGGAGGTGGAGGAGGCGTCTGGGTGGAGGAGGTGCCTGGGTGGTGGAGGAGGCGTCTGGGTGGTGGAGGAGGTGGATGAGGCGTCTGGGTGGAGGAGGCGGTGGAGGAGGCGTCTGGGTGGTGGAGAAGGTGGATGAGGCGTCTGGGTGGTGGAGGAGGCGTCTGGGTGGAGGTGCAGAAGGTGGAGGAGGTGCCTGGGTGGAGGAGGCGGTGGAGGAGGTGTCTGGGTGGTGGAGGAGGTGGATGAGGCGTCTGGGTGGAGGAGGCGGTGGAGGAGGTGTCTGGGTGGTGGAGAAGGTGGAGTCTGGGTGGTGGAGGCGTCTGGGTGGTGGAGGAGGTGTCTGGGTGGTGGAGGAGGTGCCTGGGTGGTGGAGGAGGTGGATGAGGCGTCTGGGTTGAGGAGGCGGTGGAGGAGGCGTCTGGGTTGAGGAGGCGGTGGAGGAGGTGTCTGGGTGGTGGAGAAGGTGGAGTCTGGGTGGTGGAGGCGTCTGGGTGGAGGAGAAGGTGTCTGGGTGGTGGAGGAGGTGGATGAGGCGTCTGGGTCGAGGAGGTGGAGAAGGTGGAGGAGGTGTCTGGGTGGAGGAGGTGTCTGGGTGGTGGAGGAGGTGGATGAGGCGTCTGGGTGGAGGAGGTGTCTGGGTGGAGGAGGAGGTGGATGAGGCGTCTGGGTCGAGGAGGTGTCTGGGTGGAGGAGGAGGTGGATGAGGCGTCTGGGTCGAGGAGGTGGAGAAGGTGGAGGAGGTGTCTGGGTGGAGGAGGTGTCTGGGTGGTGGAGGAGGTGGATGAGGCGTCTGGGTGGAGGAGGTGTCTGGGTGGTGGAGGAGGTGGATGAGGTGTCTGGGTGGTGGAGAAGGTGGAGTCTGGGTGGTGGAGGCGTCTGGGTGGTGGAGAAGGTGGATGAGGTGTCTGGGTGGAGGAGGAGGTGGAGAAGGTGTCTGGGTGGAGGAGGAGGTGGAGAAGGTGGAGGAGGCGTCTGGGTGGAGGGATCAGGGTAATCCTGATTTTTAGGATCAAACTGATCCAGATTTTTTTATCCGGATCAAAGGCAAGATTGGATTCCGGAATCTGAATCTTTAGGATCAGATTTGCTTTGAAATACCAGTTTTGGGGATCTGATCAGGAGGGTTAAGGTTAGGGTTGAATAACTTTAGTCTCAAATATGATGTCATAAGAGAGGAAGTGCTGTAACATTAACGGATGAAGGCTCTTTTCAGTCTGGTGAGCAGAGCGTTATTAACCAGATGAACCACACAACCCTGAATACATTCTCAGAATACAACCTCACAACTTGCGATAGTACAACAGTACTTTAATAAAACTAATTAAAAGTAGTTAAAACATTGTTTACAAGAGCACAGCTGGAGAAGAGAGATTACACACAGTGGGCAACGCATTACAACATGTTTGTAGACGCATTTCAACAGAAACACTCCATCCTGGTTCTTCATGTGTCCAGGAGGCTCATCTCATGGAGTCAGTTCTTCCACATGTAGCTGTAGTTGCTCATGTTGATGTGAGTCAGAGCCGTCTTGCCCAGGCTGGAGGGCTGCTGGAGCTGCTGGAGGGAAGCCGGATGGAGACCACAAGCAGACAGGTCCACGGACCCTCCAGAGCACTGCAAACACAGAGACCGCTGCTGAGAGAGAGACCGGGCATTCTTTAACCTCTATATAGATATATATATATATATATATATATATATATATATATATATATATATATATATAGATATAGATCTCTCCAGCAGTAGTTTTAATTAAACGGGTCTAATATCAGTTTCACATTTATTAAAGCTTCTAGCCAAAGATTCCATTTGAACACATCCTGATAACATCATTGATCTTCACCCAAGTCTCACTTTTACCGAGTAGAGCTTGAACGCGTCATAATGTACCTCAAAGGAACCTCCTTACGTTCGCTAACGAGCTCTCCTGCCAAATTAAAGCAGCATTTATGCTATTAGCGAATTAAAAAGATGAGGATGGAAGTGTGCCGTCGTCTGTGCTCCCATTGGCTCAACCTGACCTCCAATGGCCGCGGTGTCCGGTACAGGAAGTCATGCGTATACGTCTGCCTCACCTGTCGCTTGGTGCCGTGTGTGTTCATGACAGCGGTCGGTGTGTGTGTGTAAAGAGCAGCGGAGAAGTTCCCTTTCTGTGCAGGCCGGAGGAGGGTGGTGACGCTGTGGAGCGAGGAGGGGAGGATGGGTCCTAAGGGAAGGATGGAGAACGGGTTCAACATCACATCAACGCCCTCAAAACAGCACAGCAGCTCTCGACCCGCTTCTGGTTCAGGGATAAAGGAGATGTGTACCTGTGATCTCTAGACTGCTGATGTTCTGGAAGGTCGAACCAACCTGGCTCTTCACGTTCACACTGCGGGCCTGAAGAACACTCAGGGTTCACACACTCTGACCAATGCTTTCATGACTTTAAACCAAATGTCCATTACAAACATTTAGTGAAATCTGGGTGTAAACATGAAAAAGTGAGTAAATGTAGTATTTAAACTAACAATGAGAATACAAAGCATACAGTAAACCTTAAATGACTCAAATGAATGAGACAATAGTTTGATTAAAAGAATAAACATTTATATAGATGCCTGTATGTGTGCCTGCTTATATTTTGAGTCTCTTTTAAAAGCATATTAATTATCTCAAACTCAGCGTAAATGAACGTCAGAACACATGAATATAACATTTACATGACTTTTACTAAACTTTGGGGATTTAATTTTCTTCAAGGACTTTTCCAGGCCTGGAAATAACCGTTTAAAAATTCCATGACTTTTCCAGGTTTTTCGTGACGTAAGAACCGTGACAGACTCAGACAGAATTTGTGAGAGTGTGTGTGTGTGTGTGTGTGCACACCTTCAGAGTGTGCATCGTAGCTCCTCTGAATGCGCTGGGAGCCAGCAGTGTTGGGGGTAAGCCAGCCTGGGAACCCGCTGCAGCCACCAGACTCTTACAGTTGATGAGGAAGTTGATGAGGGTGAAGGTGTGCGGGCCCTCCACACACACCACGGACTCCGGCTTGTGGTCCAGAGACACCGTCTGACCTTCCCTGTGACTGCAGCAGAGGTCAAGGAGCTTTGGCTGCTTGTTCATGACATTGCACATTACTACCTCTACTTTCTTTTTCCATGGATTCATGGCTGCCTGGAACCGGTCCTGCCTGCTGCCATGGCCCTGCTGATGGAACCGGCCTGGAACCGGTCCTGCCTGCTGCCATGGCCCTGCTGATGCCCCCCTCCTCTCTACCTCCCTCTGCTTCATGCATCGTGGTTATCTGGATCATGGACCATGCCTACTACTCATTATATGAATAATTTAGTCATATTCATGTAATGTGCTGTAACTGTTACGTTATTCATTCTGGCCACATGACATCTATTGCTTCTGTCCATCCGGAGAGAGGGATCCTCCTCTGTTGCTCTCCTGAAGGCTTCTTCCCTTTTTCCCTGTGAAAGGGTTTTTACTGTCTTTATTGGGGAGTTTTTCCTGACCCGATGTGAGGTCCCGGGACAGGATGTTATGTGTACAGATTGTAAAGCCCTCCGAGGCAAACTTGTATTTGTGATGTTGGGCTATATAAAATAAACTGAATTGAACACACATCTAGAACGAGTTCAGCGTATGAAACGCGCGTGACGGCTGCCGGCGGATACAGTTGCATGGTGATGCTGTCTGGCTTCTTGATTTTGTCCTGGATGCCCATCTCCTTCAGCCAGGAGAAGCCGCAGTCTTCATCGTCATGCTCGCCTTCGTCGCCGGCCTGACTTGCCTCTCCCTCTTTGAGCTCAGAACACCTACAATATTAAAATGATGATCCACAACCATAATGAATGTCCATCACATTACATTGCATACATTGAGGTTCACTGCAGCAGGTCTGGTTTGCTGAGGCGGGTCCTCAGCATCACATGTGGTCCCTTACAGCACTACAACATCACTACCTGTATTCTTCACACATACAATCACAAGTGTGATATACAGTGGTCCCCACTTACTTCTGCTCTTCCTCCTCCTCGTGCTGCTCCCTGCTGTTTCTCCTCTCCTCCACTAGAGGGAGACTGAACTCTATCCCTAAACAGGAACACAAGACAAAGAGCCACACTGTAATCATCCATGATGCAGTCTCACTGAGGGTTGAAAGCCGACTAGGTACTTTATATAGTTGTAGAAATTAAGCAGTCGCTGCTTTGGTCAATCAGGAACTAAATGAGAAAACATAATAGATTTGCAGCCTCTCTTGCTGATTTTATTCAACAGCTGGGTCTGTGCCTTTAACCGTGTCCTCTACATGTGGTTTGATGTGGCAGCATGAGCGAGTATCTGCTGACAGGAAGTAGAAGTGTCTAGCTGCCGCCTCACCTTCAGCCTTCATGGCCTCCCTGAGGCCCCGGGTCGTCGGGGAGATGAAGGCAGTGACGCTGCTGGAGCCCCCGAGACCGGCCGCCCTGAACAACACGGTGAACTGACAGAAGAGACCCGTTAGATGGATGAGGCGTCCATGTGGATAGCCTCAAACAGCTGGAACACCCACCTGATGGGAGCACAGGTAGAAGTAGGGACACAGCCGGGCCTTCAGGAGACTGTAGAGAGACGACAGACTGGCCGACCTGAAGGAGGCAGAGAACAAGGCTGAGGGCTTCTGTGCATGTTTAGTCCCATTTAGACACACCACTAGTCCAGGTTACACAACACCAAAGTCACCTTCAGGTCAAACTGAAACGACACAGCACTGAATCACTTCAAGACACACACGTTAATACGGTAGTTTTTGTTTTTATGAAGGGAATTTTTAATGCAGCAGAGTGCCGTCTAGTCACTCCTCAATGCTGCGTCACAACAAGTGAGTTTGTGATAGTTTGCTTTTTGAATGTTTGTTCATGAAAGCACTGCTAAGTCTGTTTAAAAAGCACCTCCTGCCAGGACAAATTCCTTGTATGTTAAAACATACATGGCAATAGATGGTTCTGATTCTGATTTTAAGTTTGATCTTTAATAAAGTAATGTGGGTTTCTTAACCCTAAATTAAATGGATTCATGTCAAGTAACAGAAACATTTGCTTACATATATTTTTTACATTTATATAAATGCAAGTACAATATGTTTACACTTGAATAAACAATAACCAAACACAAAGACAGTTATTTAACAATATGTTCGGTAGTAGTTACATTGGCAGTGTTAGGTACAACCGGCCCTTTAAGGGCGACCACGTGGCGCTTTGGGGTGAGCAGAGTCGACGCCCCGCCCTAAGACACGGGGGCTGCACTCACCATTCACTCATGAGACTCTGCTGCAGCGCTGCATCTTGGGCCCAGGGGGCGCTCTTCCCAGCAAAGCTGCGCTCGGCGTTGATCCTGGGGAACAGGGGCACCCAGGGCAGGGAGGGGTGCTGCCAGTAGACCAGGCTCTGCTGGAAGGCCGCCCGCAGGGAGGAGCAGGACCCGGGATCCTGCAGGGTCCAGAGACCGTCATGTTAATGCACAACACGTTACTTTACTTACTACTACATATGGCAGATATTTAAACGCATGTACTTTATTTATTTTAAATGGGGGTCATTTCATATTTCCTTGTTTTTCCTTTCAGTAATATCATCAGTAAAGGAATTTAAATATTGCCCAACAATAGCTATTAACTATTACGATCAATGTAGTGAAGTAAAAAAAGTACAATATTTGCTTCTGAGACGTAGTGGCCTAGAGATATTAAGTTACATAAAATAGAAATACTCAAGTTAAGTACAAGTACTTCACATTGACTTGATGGGTTTAACTTTGTGTGTGGCCCACATTAACACTGGACATGGCCCCCATATTCTCATTGGTTTATTATTTGTATTGATTGTTAATTGTTTTGTTTGTTTATCTGTTTGAATGATTTGAGAGGTAATGTTGGTTACGAGGATTAAAGTTCAGGCAGAGACTCGGGTCAGCTCAGGGGTCCTTTGGGAGAAAGTAACGCTCGCACCATTCAGTAGTGACTAAAGTATCCTGCAGTGTGTTTCTGGACTTCCAGGTGGGTGAAAGTGATGAAATGGTAGAACAGTAGTGACACATGGGCATAAGGAAGACAAATATGAATGTATGTCAGTTTGGAAGTTGAATGTCATGACGTGTCGGGTTATAATGAATCACTTAGCTAGCTAGCTAGCGCCCGGGAAACACCGTAGTAACCACCTGTAGCCTGTGAGAATGACCGTTGTGTGAATGAAGTAGTTAGAGGGACATTAATAGTCAATATGTTATATGTATATATGTTTAAGAAAAGGTTTGTCATTCAGTAGTGACTAGAGAATCCTGCAGTGCGGTCTTTCTGTACTTTCAGTGCGGTCAGTGATGTAAATGGTAAATGGACCCATACTTGTATAGCGCCTTTCTAGTCTTCCAACCACTCAAGGCGCTTTAACACTACATGACATCATTCACCCATTCATACACCGATGAGAGGAGCACCATGCAAGGAGCCTCATCAGATTGTCAACCATTCACACACCGTAGACGCAGCTACGGGAGCAATGTAGGGTTAAGTGTCTTGCTCAAGGACACATTGACATGGGCTACTGATAATATAAATCCTTATATTCTGTAGATATTCTTCATTGCATTACTCTTCATGTCTATTAAAGTTCAGGTTAGCGAGGTCAGTATAACACAGCTATGCAGCTGTTGTGTCTATGAAATGTCCAGTTCTCAAGGGAAGTTAGTCACACGCCTGCGCACTTCAACACCACAACTGTTTATCAGTATGTTGACATCGTGGAAGCAGACTGGTCGTTGTGTTCCAGTCTTGTGAGAAAAGATGAGAACACGGGATTCTCCTCCTCTGGACAGGACAGAGCCAATCAGATGTTAGGACGAGGCGAGACGAACCTGTGACGATAAACTGTGTATGAAAGGCCCCACTTCCGTGGTGGGCAGTTGTTCTTTGCCCAACCTGCGTGTTGCTGTACCACTCACTGCTTTTGCAACTGCAGCGCTTGCTACTTTACTTGTGATCATTTAGTAAATAAATATAGAGAACGAGAGAAGTTGTTGAACTGAGTTCTTCCAGGCATCCAGTAATTGACACACGCTATCACTAGCGGAGCCGGGGATCGAGCCGCCGATCCTCTGATTGAAGGACGACCCTGCTCACCACTGAGCCACAGTCGCCCGGTATGGGGGCAAAGCAATGCCAAAAGTAGAGCGCGCAAATCAAACAGCCGCGAGCGTAATTTACTTTGACGAGCGCTTTTACGTCACTACGCGAGTAAAATCCCCGCTCGCGAGAGCAAAAGTCCCTCTTGAAGCTTTAACCTGCTCGCTCGCCTGTCTGTTACCTGCACGCGCTCGAGTAATTTTCTTTTTGGCAGTAAGTGGGCGGACCCAGTCACCATCGATCTCTACATCTAATTGGTTACGGATTGGCTGGAATGCATTTCTCACCAGCACACATTGGGAACAATGGCGGATGAGAAAACACAACTGAACGTTGACGTTCTCTGAATACTACTGTTATTGAGTCACAAAATATAATTTTAGGATGTTTTCAAGTGAGAAGTTAGTTATTTAAGCATCAAATCTGTGGTCGGTTTGTCAAGATTCACCCTACTTAAAAAGATACGCCGACGGGTTGAGTTCCTGCTCACCGTGAGCTCCACAGCACCGGACTTAATTAAAACATTAAGTTATAAATCTTAACCTTTCCCTCCGTCAAACTGATGTAACGTTACTGTGAATAAATAATAAACTAATAAAGATTGCTCGTTAGACCCTCAAAACAGAATTATATCTCATGTTTAACCGGAGAAATCGGAGCCAGCGGATCATTTCTAAAAGTCCTGCCGGGATCAGGCTGCTCTCGGCGGGCAGCACAGCGCTGACGGTCCGGTGCTGCGGGACTCACGGTCCCTCAGCAGGAACTCAACTGGTCGGCGTATCTTTTTAAGTCGGCTGATTCTTGACAAACCGATCACAGATTTGATGCTTAAACAACTAACTTCTCACCTGAAAACATCCTAAAAGTACATGTTGTGACTCAACAACAGTAGTATACAGAGAACGTCAACGTTCAGTTGTGTTTTCTCATCCGCCATTGTTCCCAGTGTGCTGGTGAGAAATGCATTCCAGCCAATCCGAAGCCGAGGATTGTAACCAATTAGATGTAGAGATACGATAGTGACTGGATCCGCCCACTTACTGTCAAAAAGAAAATCTACTTGAGCGAGCAGGTTAAAGCTTCGCGAGCAACTTTTTGCTCACGCGAGCGGGGATTTTAAACCAATGCACGCCTGATCTCATTGTGTGCAACATTTAAAATGGAAGCATGTTCTGGACCCAGCGATGATGTCCACCCACCAGTCTGACACAACTGGTGCACAGCAGCACGTGGAGCAGAGAATGATGTGCACGTGACACACTGCACGTGCACTAGTGTGCGCAGTGTTGAGCGAGCGGCTTTGGAAGAATTCTCAAAGACATGAAGACGTCTCTCTCGTGTCGTGGTGAAGGTCAAAGACATGAAGACGTCTCTCTCGTGTCGTGGTGAAGGTCAAAGACATGAAGACGTCTCTCTCGTGTCGTGGTGAAGGTCAAAGACATGAAGACGTCTCTCTCGTGTCGTGGTGAAGGTCAAAGACATGAAGACGTCTCTCTCGTGTCGTGGTGAAGGTCAAAGACATGAAGACGTGTCTCTCGTGTCGTGGTGAAGGTCAAAGACATGAAGACGCGTCTCTCTCGTGTCGTGGTGAAGGTCAAAGACATGAAGACGCGTCTCTCTCGTGTCGTGGTGAAGGTCAAAGACATGAAGACGTCTCTCTCGTGTCGTGGTGAAGGTCAAAGACATGAAGACGTCTCTCTCGTGTCGTGGTGAAGGTCAAAGACATGAAGACGCGTCTCTCTCGTGTCGTGGTGAAGGTCAAAGACATGAAGACGTGTCTCTCTCGTGTCGTGGTGAAGGTCAAAGACATGAAGACGTGTCTCTCGTGTCATGTGAAGGTCAAAGACATGAAGACGTGTCTCTCGTGTCGTGGTGAAGGTCAAAGACATGAAGACGCCTCTCTCGTGTCGTGGTGAAGGTCAAAGACATGAAGACGCCTCTCTCGTGTCGTGGTGAAGGTCAAAGACATGAAGACGTCTCTCTCGTGTCGTGGTGAAGGTCAAAGACATGAAGACGCGTCTCTCGTGTCGTGGTGAAGGTCAAAGACATGAAGACGTGTCTCTCTCGTGTCGTGGTGAAGGTCAAAGACATGAAGACGTGTCTCTCTCGTGTCGTGGTGAAGGTCAAAGACATGAAGACGTGTCTCTCTCGTGTCGTGGTGAAGGTCAAAGACATGAAGACGCCTCTCTCGTGTCGTGGTGAAGGTCAAAGACATGAAGACGCGTCTCTCGTGTCGTGGTGAAGGTCAAAGACATGAAGACGTGTCTCTCGTGTCGTGGTGAAGGTCAAAGACATGAAGACGTGTCTCTCTCGTGTCGTGGTGAAGGTCAAAGACATGAAGACGCGTCTCTCGTGTCGTGGTGAAGGTCAAAGACATGAAGACGTGTCTCTCGTGTCGTGGTGAAGGTCAAAGACATGAAGACGTGTCTCTCTCGTGTCGTGGTGAAGGTCAAAGACATGAAGACGCGTCTCTCTCGTGTCGTGGTGAAGGTCAAAGACATGAAGACGCGTCTCTCGTGTCGTGGTGAAGGTCAAAGACATGAAGACGTGTCTCTCTCGTGTCGTGGTGAAGGTCAAAGACATGAAGACGTGTCTCTCTCGTGTCGTGGTGAAGGTCAAAGACATGAAGACGCGTCTCTCTCGTGTCGTGGTGAAGGTCAAAGACATGAAGACGTGTCTCTCTCGTGTCGTGGTGAAGGTCAAAGACATGAAGACGCGTCTCTCTCGTGTCGTGGTGAAGGTCAAAGACATGAAGACGTGTCTCTCTCGTGTCGTGGTGAAGGTCAAAGACATGAAGACGCGTCTCTCGTGTCGTGGTGAAGGTCAAAGACATGAAGACGTGTCTCTCTCGTGTCGTGGTGAAGGTCAAAGACATGAAGACGTGTCTCTCTCGTGTCGTGGTGAAGGTCAAAGACATGAAGACGTGTCTCTCTCGTGTCGTGGTGAAGGTCAAAGACATGAAGACGCGTCTCTCGTGTCGTGGTGAAGGTCAAAGACATGAAGACGTGTCTCTCGTGTCGTGGTGAAGGTCAAAGACATGAAGACGTGTCTCTCTCGTGTCGTGGTGAAGGTCAAAGACATGAAGACGTGTCTCTCTCGTGTCGTGGTGAAGGTCAAAGACATGAAGACGTGTCTCTCTCGTGTCGTGGTGAAGGTCAAAGACATGAAGACGTGTCTCTCGTGTCGTGGTGAAGGTCAAAGACATGAAGACGCGTCTCTCTCGTGTCGTGGTGAAGGTCAAAGACATGAAGACGTGTCTCTCGTGTCGTGGTGAAGGTCAAAGACATGAAGACGTGTCTCTCTCGTGTCGTGGTGAAGGTCAAAGACGTGTCTCTCTCGTGTCGTGGTGATGGCGTACCTGCAGCCGGGGCGGCAGAGTGCTGAACTGGGCTCTGCAGTGGTGCTGCAGCCCGAGCGCCTCCTCCTGGGCCTTGGGGTGCTGGGCCCAGGACAGGGTGAGCGGGGAGGTGAAGAGCAGGCGGGTCTTCAGGCTCCAGTCGGCCGGGTACTCGGTGCAGACGGGAGGCGCGATGGAGGCCGGGGCGATGGGCTGGGGACTCTGAGGACGGAGGGAAGTATTGAAGCAGAGCAACACGATGCGTACCTTCCCAAAGATACGACCAATCACAGTGCAGTAAATACAGAAACACATCTAACCTTCAGCAGGGGGCTTTTCACATCTTCCTCCTCCTCTTCTTCAAAGAGAGAGTCGTCCTCAGAGAAAGTGAGACCCTTCACCAGCAGAGGACAGTAGAGCATTAAAATTACACATCGGTCTAATGAGACATGAAAATAATAAATATATATATATAAATATATATATATATATATATATATATATATATATATATATACACACACACACACACACACACACACACACACACACATTAGGGCTGTCAACGAATAATCGAAATTCGAATATATATTCGAATAGTTGTTAAAAACTGAATTTCGAATGTGAAAATTTATATTCGAATGTAAAAAAAAAAAAAAAAAAAAAAAGTATTTCGGAGGATAATTATCGTGTGTGACGAGCCGTTCGGGGCAGAGTCTATGACCCGGAGCAGACGTGAAGCTGGTTGAGGCTTTCACGGGGTTTTGCTGTTGTTGTGGCGTAGACTACGGCCCACAGTAGCCTGTTCTGTGTTCCCTTAATAAACACCCTGTAAGCCAGCTAACGTCTCGTAGCTTTCCTGACCCAGGGTCTCTACACTATGTAAGCTAGAGTTAGCTTAGCATTCAACGACAACCAACGTGAGGCCACATCTCCAGAATGTGCACCCAAGAGAATATGGCATACAATGTGGAACTTCAGCGAAACAGCCCCGTCTGGATACGTATTTTGCGCCGTACGCCACAAGTTCGTTGTCTGCGGCACAGGAGGCCTGCAGCAAACATTGATTTCGTTAGTATGAAGTGAACACCTAAACTGAAGAATTTTGTATTTACACATATATTCGAATATATGTGTTTTTTTTTTTTTAAAGGAATATTCGAACGTCATTTTTTAGCAATTTTGATAGCCCTAATATACACACACACACACACACACAGTGCCACAATAACAACAGGAGTATGGCCGCGGTGACGTCACCGTAACCCACCTGGCTGGAGCCCTGGTGCTCCCGTCGCTCGGCCTCGGCCAGCCTCGCGCTGAACGGCAGGCCTCCCGGGCAGCCGGCGGCCTCCTCCCCGGTCCTCCCGGAGGAACTGTCCACCGCCTCGACATGGCCGTCGTCGTTGTAAACGAGACGCTTCTTGTTGGGGCTGTACGTGTTCTCGATGCTAGCGAACGGGTTCCTGCGCTTCCCCCCTCCGGAGCGGCTCTGGAACAGCGGGCCCGGGGAGAAGGGCCGGACGCACGCCCGCGGGGAGTCGCTCTGTCCCGGGCTGCCCGCGGAGGTCGAGGAGACGCCGGAGTCGCTGCGCGTTCTCTTCCGCCTCAGTCGCATGATTTCCGCCGGCCGCTTGAAGCTGGGCGAGTATCCTTCCTGCTGCGCCATCCCGAGGAGCCGGGTCTACAGCCGGGTCTGGAGCCGGGACAAAGAGCTGCTGGACGGCTGCTGTCTTCTCGTTGCGCCGTCACTACTTTATGAATTTGGCGCGCAAAACCCGAGGAGCCGTTACGTCAGCACGCTGCGCGCGTGCTGACGTAACGGCTCCTCGCGTGTTGCGTTTGCGTGCAATGGAAAAAAACAACGGGAAATGGCACACCGTCCACAGAAGGGAAATCAACCACTTTCGAAATAAAAGCATTTTTCACCACGCAAGAGACTGGATTAAAACGCTCTATGGAAATAAATCATATCATTGTTCAACTATAATTAAAAATGCAAATTACTGTTTGTATTACTGTTTTACTGTTTATTGTTTATTACTTGTTTACCTGTCTACTGCTGTAATCCTGCAGGACTAATAAAGGAGTATCGTATCTTATCTTAAATGAATGTTTTATGATATAGATAATGTTCTTAGTGTTAAGAATGACTATGAAAAGATGAGTAACTTGTTATCAAGTATCTCCTCATCACTTGTAATTAATTATTTAATATTTAATTATAAATAAAACGCATTAACAGAAAAGCCATTACTTCTCTAAAAACATATTATTCAATATATTTGATTCAAGTTTATGCTATTTCTATTTAACAAATATTAATAAAGGTTATTTGACTTTTTTAAATCTTTGTCATGTTGTCTTATTGGCACCTTCCTAAACGCCTCAAACACAGTGCAGTGGATTATTATTATTATTATTATTATTATTATTATTATTATTATTATTATTATTATTATTATTTATTATAGTTTCTAGCAATACTTTGGTGTACCAAACCATACCAGTTAACTGACTTTGAGCACAACTGCACATGGTTTGGTAGTACATCTCAAATATAAATATAAATACATGTATGTCATGCCCCGCTCTCATTGCCATCACAGTCTGTCACAGTGATTAATACATTATGTAAATGAGGTCTCCTGTGTTAATGTGACCCTGGTTTGTCATTACTCAGGTCATCAATCACATCTGAAGCTCCGCCGGGCGCCAAATGACGGCTGTTAGAAATCAATTATTGTATCTGTTGTTGAGGCCGAAGAGAGAACAACTGTTGAAAGTGATGGCTCAGGGTTTGTGTGGGCTTCTTAAATGTTAAAGGCCTCATCTGATGAGATGTACTAATTAAACATTATGTACTGCTGTTCTTTAACGGTTTCACAGTGGGAATAACTAGCGTGTTTTCAAACAAATCAAGAGTAGACAACTGAAACCTCCTTCGGGACCCCATTGTGGAGGCAGAGTGCATGTAGATCACATGGAGACCACTAGATGTCAGCATGTAGATCACATGTAGACCACTAGATGTCAGCATGTAGATCACATGTAGACCACTAGATGTCAGCATGTAGATCACATGTAGACCACTAGATGTCAGCATGATCACATGTAGACCACTAGATGTCAGCATGTAGATCACATGTAGACCACTAGATGTCAGCATGTAGATCACATGGAGACCACTAGATGTCAGCATGATCACATGTAGACCACTAGATGTCAGCATGTAGATCACATGTAGACCACTAGATGTCAGCATGATCACATGTAGACCACTAGATGTCAGCATGTAGATCACATGTAGACCACTAGATGTCAGCATGATCACATGTAGACCACTAGATGTCAGCATGATCACATGTAGACTACTAGATGTCAGCATGTAGATCACATGGAGACCACTAGATGTCAGCATGTAGATCACATGGAGACCACTAGATGTCAGCATGATCACATGTAGACCACTAGATGTCAGCATGTAGATCACATGGAGACCACTAGATGTCAGCATGTAGATCACATGTAGACCACTAGATGTCAGCATGTAGATCACATGTAGACCACTAGATGTCAGCATGTAGATCACATGTAGACCACTAGATGTCAGCATGTAGATCACATGTAGACCACTAGATGTCAGCATGATCACATGTAGACCACTAGATGTCAGCATGTAGATCACATGTAGACCACTAGATGTCAGCATGTAGATCACATGTAGACCACTAGATGTCAGCATGATCACATGTAGACCACTAGATGTCAGCATGTAGATCACATGTAGACCACTAGATGTCAGCATGTAGATCACATGTAGACCACTAGATGTCAGCATGATCACATGTAGACCACTAGATGTCAGCATGTAGATCACATGTAGACCACTAGATGTCAGCATGATCACATGTAGACCACTAGATGTCAGCATGATCACATGTAGACTACTAGATGTCAGCATGTAGATCACATGGAGACCACTAGATGTCAGCATGTAGATCACATGGAGACCACTAGATGTCAGCATGATCACATGTAGACCACTAGATGTCAGCATGTAGATCACATGTAGACCACTAGATGTCAGCATGATCACATGTAGACCACTAGATGTCAGCATGTAGATCACATGTAGACCACTAGATGTCAGCATGTAGATCACATGTAGACCACTAGATGTCAGCATGATCACATGTAGACCACTAGATGTCAGCATGATCACATGTAGACTACTAGATGTCAGCATGTAGATCACATGTAGACCACTAGATGTCAGCATGATCACATGTAGACCACTAGATGTCAGCATGATCACATGTAGACTACTAGATGTCAGCATGTAGATCACATGTAGACCACTAGATGTCAGCATGATCACATGTAGACCACTAGATGTCAGCATGATCACATGGAGACCACTAGATGTCAGCATGTAGATCACATGTAGACCACTAGATGTCAGCATGATCACATGTAGACCACTAGATGTCAGCATGTAGATCACATGTAGACCACTAGATGTCAGCATGTAGATCACATGTAGACCACTAGATGTCAGCATGATCACATGTAGACCACTAGATGTCAGCATGTAGATCACATGTAGACTACTAGATGTCAGCATGTAGATCACATGTAGACCACTAGATGTCAGCATGATCACATGTAGACCACTAGATGTCAGCATGTAGATCACATGTAGACCACTAGATGTCAGCATGTAGATCACATGTAGACCACTAGATGTCAGCATGATCACATGTAGACCACTAGATGTCAGCATGTAGATCACATGTAGACCACTAGATGTCAGCATGATCACATGTAGACCACTAGATGTCAGCATGATCACATGTAGACTACTAGATGTCAGCATGTAGATCACATGGAGACCACTAGATGTCAGCATGTAGATCACATGGAGACCACTAGATGTCAGCATGATCACATGTAGACCACTAGATGTCAGCATGTAGATCACATGTAGACCACTAGATGTCAGCATGATCACATGTAGACCACTAGATGTCAGCATGTAGATCACATGTAGACCACTAGATGTCAGCATGTAGATCACATGTAGACCACTAGATGTCAGCATGATCACATGTAGACCACTAGATGTCAGCATGATCACATGTAGACTACTAGATGTCAGCATGTAGATCACATGTAGACCACTAGATGTCAGCATGATCACATGTAGACCACTAGATGTCAGCATGATCACATGTAGACTACTAGATGTCAGCATGTAGATCACATGTAGACCACTAGATGTCAGCATGATCACATGTAGACCACTAGATGTCAGCATGATCACATGGAGACCACTAGATGTCAGCATGTAGATCACATGTAGACCACTAGATGTCAGCATGATCACATGTAGACCACTAGATGTCAGCATGTAGATCACATGTAGACCACTAGATGTCAGCATGTAGATCACATGTAGACCACTAGATGTCAGCATGATCACATGTAGACCACTAGATGTCAGCATGTAGATCACATGTAGACCACTAGATGTCAGCATGTAGATCACATGTAGACCACTAGATGTCAGCATGATCACATGTAGACCACTAGATGTCAGCATGTAGATCACATGTAGACCACTAGATGTCAGCATGTAGATCACATGTAGACCACTAGATGTCAGCATGATCACATGTAGACCACTAGATGTCAGCATGTAGATCACATGTAGACCACTAGATGTCAGCATGATCACATGTAGACCACTAGATGTCAGCATGATCACATGTAGACTACTAGATGTCAGCATGTAGATCACATGGAGACCACTAGATGTCAGCATGTAGATCACATGGAGACCACTAGATGTCAGCATGATCACATGTAGACCACTAGATGTCAGCATGTAGATCACATGTAGACCACTAGATGTCAGCATGATCACATGTAGACCACTAGATGTCAGCATGTAGATCACATGTAGACCACTAGATGTCAGCATGTAGATCACATGTAGACCACTAGATGTCAGCATGATCACATGTAGACCACTAGATGTCAGCATGATCACATGTAGACTACTAGATGTCAGCATGTAGATCACATGTAGACCACTAGATGTCAGCATGATCACATGTAGACCACTAGATGTCAGCATGTAGATCACATGTAGACCACTAGATGTCAGCATGTAGATCACATGTAGACCACTAGATGTCAGCATGATCACATGTAGACCACTAGATGTCAGCATGATCACATGTAGACTACTAGATGTCAGCATGTAGATCACATGTAGACCACTAGATGTCAGCATGATCACATGTAGACCACTAGATGTCAGCATGTAGATCACATGTAGACCACTAGATGTCAGCATGATCACATGTAGACCACTAGATGTCAGCATGATCACATGTAGACCACTAGATGTCAGCATGTAGATCACATGTAGACCACTAGATGTCAGCATGATCACATGTAGACCACTAGATGTCAGCATGTAGATCACATGTAGACCACTAGATGTCAGCATGTAGATCACATGTAGACCACTAGATGTCAGCATGTAGATCACATGGAGACCACTAGATGTCAGCATGATCACATGTAGACCACTAGATGTCAGCATGTAGATCACATGTAGACCACTAGATGTCAGCATGTAGATCACATGGAGACCACTAGATGTCAGCATGATCACATGTAGACCACTAGATGTCAGCATGTAGATCACATGGAGACCACTAGATGTCAGCATGATCACATGTAGACCACTAGATGTCAGCATGATCACATGTAGACCACTAGATGTCAGCATGTAGATCACATGTAGACCACTAGATGTCAGCATGTAGATCACATGGAGACCACTAGATGTCAGCATGATCACATGTAGACCACTAGATGTCAGCATGTAGATCACATGTAGACCACTAGATGTCAGCATGTAGATCACATGTAGACCACTAGATGTCAGCATGATCACATGTAGACCACTAGATGTCAGCATGATCACATGTAGGCCACTAGATGTCAGCATGTAGACCACTAGTAGACCACTAGATGTCAGCATGTAGATCACATGTAGACCACTAGATGTCAGCATGTAGATCACATGTAGACCACTAGATGTCAGCATGTAGATCACATGTAGACCACTAGATGTCAGCATGATCACATGTAGACCACTAGATGTCAGCATGTAGATCACATGTAGACCACTAGATGTCAGCATGTAGATCACATGTAGACCACTAGATGTCAGCATGATCACATGTAGACCACTAGATGTCAGCATGTAGATCACATGTAGACCACTAGATGTCAGCATGATCACATGTAGACCACTAGATGTCAGCATGATCACATGTAGACTACTAGATGTCAGCATGTAGATCACATGGAGACCACTAGATGTCAGCATGTAGATCACATGGAGACCACTAGATGTCAGCATGATCACATGTAGACCACTAGATGTCAGCATGTAGATCACATGGAGACCACTAGATGTCAGCATGATCACATGTAGACCACTAGATGTCAGCATGTAGATCACATGGAGACCACTAGATGTCAGCATGATCACATGTAGACCACTAGATGTCAGCATGATCACATGTAGACCACTAGATGTCAGCATGTAGATCACATGTAGACCACTAGATGTCAGCATGTAGATCACATGGAGACCACTAGATGTCAGCATGATCACATGTAGACCACTAGATGTCAGCATGTAGATCACATGTAGACCACTAGATGTCAGCATGTAGATCACATGTAGACCACTAGATGTCAGCATGATCACATGTAGACCACTAGATGTCAGCATGATCACATGTAGGCCACTAGATGTCAGCATGTAGACCACTAGTAGACCACTAGATGTCAGCATGTAGATCACATGTAGACCACTAGATGTCAGCATGTAGATCACATGTAGACCACTAGATGTCAGCATGTAGATCACATGTAGACCACTAGATGTCAGCATGATCACATGTAGACCACTAGATGTCAGCATGTAGATCACATGTAGACCACTAGATGTCAGCATGTAGATCACATGTAGACCACTAGATGTCAGCATGATCACATGTAGACCACTAGATGTCAGCATGTAGATCACATGTAGACCACTAGATGTCAGCATGATCACATGTAGACCACTAGATGTCAGCATGATCACATGTAGACTACTAGATGTCAGCATGTAGATCACATGGAGACCACTAGATGTCAGCATGTAGATCACATGGAGACCACTAGATGTCAGCATGATCACATGTAGACCACTAGATGTCAGCATGTAGATCACATGTAGACCACTAGATGTCAGCATGATCACATGTAGACCACTAGATGTCAGCATGTAGATCACATGTAGACCACTAGATGTCAGCATGTAGATCACATGTAGACCACTAGATGTCAGCATGATCACATGTAGACCACTAGATGTCAGCATGATCACATGTAGACTACTAGATGTCAGCATGTAGATCACATGTAGACCACTAGATGTCAGCATGATCACATGTAGACCACTAGATGTCAGCATGTAGATCACATGTAGACCACTAGATGTCAGCATGTAGATCACATGTAGACCACTAGATGTCAGCATGATCACATGTAGACCACTAGATGTCAGCATGATCACATGTAGACCACTAGATGTCAGCATGTAGATCACATGTAGACCACTAGATGTCAGCATGATCACATGTAGACCACTAGATGTCAGCATGATCACATGTAGACCACTAGATGTCAGCATGTAGATCACATGTAGACCACTAGATGTCAGCATGATCACATGTAGACCACTAGATGTCAGCATGTAGATCACATGTAGACCACTAGATGTCAGCATGTAGATCACATGTAGACCACTAGATGTCAGCATGTAGATCACATGGAGACCACTAGATGTCAGCATGATCACATGTAGACCACTAGATGTCAGCATGTAGATCACATGTAGACCACTAGATGTCAGCATGTAGATCACATGGAGACCACTAGATGTCAGCATGATCACATGTAGACCACTAGATGTCAGCATGTAGATCACATGGAGACCACTAGATGTCAGCATGATCACATGTAGACCACTAGATGTCAGCATGATCACATGTAGACCACTAGATGTCAGCATGTAGATCACATGTAGACCACTAGATGTCAGCATGTAGATCACATGGAGACCACTAGATGTCAGCATGATCACATGTAGACCACTAGATGTCAGCATGTAGATCACATGTAGACCACTAGATGTCAGCATGTAGATCACATGTAGACCACTAGATGTCAGCATGATCACATGTAGACCACTAGATGTCAGCATGATCACATGTAGGCCACTAGATGTCAGCATGTAGACCACTAGTAGACCACTAGATGTCAGCATGTAGATCACATGTAGACCACTAGATGTCAGCATGTAGATCACATGTAGACCACTAGATGTCAGCATGTAGATCACATGTAGACCACTAGATGTCAGCATGATCACATGTAGACCACTATATGTCAGCATGATCACATGTAGGCCACTAGATGCCAGCATGTAGACCACTAGTAGACCACTAGATGTCAGCATGATCACATGTAGGCCACTAGATGTCAGCATGTAGACCACTAGTAGACCACTAGATGTCAGCATAATCACATGTAGGCCACTAGATGTCAGCATGTAGACCACTAGTAGACCACTAGATGTCAGCATGATCACATGTAGGCCACTAGATGCCAGCATGTAGACCACTAGTAGACCACTAGATGTCAGCATGATCACATGTAGGCCACTAGATGCCAGCATGTAGACCACTAGTAGACCACTAGATGTCAGCATGATCACATGTAGGCCACTAGATGCCAGCATGTAGACCACTAGTAGACCACTAGATGTCAGCATGATCACATGTAGGCCACTAGATGTCAGCATGTAGACCACTAGTAGACCACTAGATGTCAGCATGATCACATGTAGGCCACTAGATGTCAGCATGTAGACCACTAGTAGACCACTAGATGTCAGCGCCCCCCAGGCTCAAGGACTCTCAACTGGACTGCAGGAGGTTTCTCTCCTCACAACCACATCGGCCAAACGATTCTCTCTTCAAACTCCTTCTGAAATTATTAGAATTTGATAAGAACCTTGGAATCAAAATATGAAAGAATAATCATGATGGTACGTTGTAGATTAGTGGTAGTATTCATGTCGGAGAGTATATGGTAAAGGGACTACTTGTAGCGCTTCTCTAGTCTTCCAACCACTTCCATTTCTCATCAGGACCATCTCACTCTCATACAACATAGAACAGCTACAGAGACATTTGGGGTTAATTGTCTTGGTCGACATGGGCCAGCAGAGCCGGGGATCGAACCGCCGATCCCCTGATTGAAGGACGACCCTGCACAAAACCAATGTTAGAGTTACCGTTCTATTAATGCCATTGTATTGATGAGTGATTTCTAGACGTTCTCCAGACTTTGCTTTGGATCCTCTGACTGATAATGTGGCAGAATATTTAGTTCATAAAGGAAATAACACAACAATGAAGATAGTATGATGTGTGACCTGCTGGAGGAATAAATACCTGTTCTACAAACTAAATTAAAAGTCCTCCACAACAAGCAGCACCAGTTTCCTCCCCATGGGTTTTATAGGACCCGGCTCAATGGCAACATGGAGAGACCAGACGAGCTACAAGCAATACATACATTTTATTTAAAGAATAGCAAACTAACTTAAAACAAAATGAATAAGCAGCCAGCCAGGCAAGGGAGCAACCGCCTCCATGTTCAGGTGTTCAGGCTCAGGTGGGCCCATCAGCTGACGATGAAAGACCAGCACAGCAAACAGGACCCAGACCCCGAGTGGACGGGAGGGGTCATCACATCTTTAGTCAACAAAGTAGCAGCATCAGCAGGGCCATGACAGCAGGCAGGACCGGTTCCATCAGCAGGGCCATGACAGCAGGCAGGACCTCTATGAGGCAGGCTCTCCTCCATGAAGCCCATCTGATGTGGAGCATCTGACTTCTCTTCCAGATGTTGAGCAGTTCAACCTGGGCTTCCCCGTCTTGCTTGCTGTGCTCTGCTTTCCTGCTGACAGCCTGAAGAAGTGAAGCCGTCACCAGAACATGATAGAGCTGCTGTGGAGCTCGTCACCTGAGAGTGTGAGGTGTCATTCACTTGTCTAGCGATTTGCTTGCTTCCGACCACTCAAAGCTCTTTCACGTGTTATCATTCACCCATTCACACGTGCGTGACGTGTCCGTCCATCTGACTCTGCGTGACGTGTCTGTCTTTTCTTAACCCAAAACTATTTTCAAATATATTTTTTGTCCCTGTTAGAATGTCATTTAGAAACAAAGTGAGAACCAAATACACACCAAACAAAGTTTGACAGCAGGAGAGCAGCTCAGAAAGCAAGAACTAATATTACGTCTCATTGACTAACGTTTAACAGCTAAATAAAAAACGCAGAAGAATTATTCTAATGTGCCCTTTAGTTTTGCACATATTAAATATACGAGAGCATTAGCATTTGATCATCACATGCTATTGTTCAGTACACTGTAAAATCTGATTAGTTAATCTTACTTAAAAAAAGCTTGCAAACCGATTGCCTTAAAAAAAATCAAGTAAAGGAACTTGTTACAAGCAAGTAAAGTTGACTATGTATGTTGTACCAACACATGTTTATTTAGTGTAGTGTACTTACACTTGAGTTTAAGTAACTAAAAATAATGAGTAAGGAGTACTTACAACTTTACTCAAGATGTACTTTTGACTAGTATAGCCTACTTCAAGCAAATAAATTATTTCAAGTGAAATATACTTTGTGTGCATTCCAAGCAACACATTATGGCTGTGCGGTGTTGGTGCTTAGCCGTAAGCACTGTTGTCGCTCTTCGGCAGGCAGCAACATTTAATGTTCACAGCTCAGGGTGCAGCGGTCTGAGCTACTTACCTGTCATGGTTTTAACTTTAGTCATGGTTACAACTTTAGTCATGGTTGTAACTTGTGTCATGGTTATAACTTTATAACAACCCACAACTAACGCTCTTTAACAGGTAAAACATCACGACACAACAGTTTGTGACACATAAACAAGTTGTAACACCAATAATTGTACATTTATAAAATTACACCGCCAAACTGCATGCTGGGTACAGCTCGGCCCACTGTCATGAAATTCCGTTGCACAGGAAGAGACAGACTCTTCCGACCAAAATGCGTTTGTCAGCTTTCATTAAGTGACAATTAAATCAGTTTTCATGTGACCTGACTCGCTCAGGTGGATGAGTGGTCGTCCCGTAACCACAAGGTAGCCTGTTGGATCCCTGGTCTCCCCATAGTTCACATGTTGAAGTGTCTTCCAGTAATAAGAAACACTAAATATTTTACACACAGTTATTTTGCATGATAACTTACCTTATTGTTCTTCAAAAGAAAAAATGAGACTCAAAATCCAAGCTGTTTTTCTTGCCTCAGCTTCTGATCCACTAGATCCACCGTGTCTTGAGCGCACATGGACTGAATGTTGCTTCTGCACATGCTCAGACCACAGCCGCTATTTCTTATTTGAATGTATCAAGTTAGCTTTACTAGTAAATTGGTTATTTTCGACCTGCAAGTAACTGTTACTTGGTAAAAAAACTAGTAAAGTTAACTAATTTAATGTACGTCTGGACCACTATTACATTGCACAGTGTACTAGCACCATTAGTTTGGGATATAGAGGTTACATAATAATACTATAGGTTAGATGAGTACTATAGTATCACACAAATAGCCTTTTAACATCAGTGACACAGCAGTTTGGGCAAATGGTCCAGGAAACCCCTGAGTGCAGGGTATTCAAATGTTGTACATTTGCATGAAACTCACAAATAGGTTGCACACTTGAAACGGACAATAACAATATGAAAAGCACAGTACTAGCTACTAATACTCTGTATACAGTATACACTATCTGTTAAAATATGTTCTCAGATCAGTTATGTCTTTTCAATCCACAGTCCTCTTTTGTGTTCTTTTTTGTGTTTTGTGTTCTTTTATTACACAACCCCTTCACTTTGTGTTTGTGTGTAGCCATTTTCCATTTCATCATCTCTGACCCTTTACTGCACTTCAGTGTCCTGACAGTTTAGCTTTGCCTCATGCTCCTAATCATCTCCTGTCCACTTAATGATGCATGCGTTCAGGTTGTTGGGTTTCGTGTTTTCAAGATTTGAAGTGAGATTTGTGTTGTATGGACAGTGGTGTCCCTCTAACGACGCAATACCTGGTTTGGGGAGCAGTGTCCTTTTAGTACACAAAACCTGTATAGGTGTGTGTGTGTGTGTGTGTGTGTGTGTGTGTGTGTGTGTGTGTGTGTGTGTGTGCGTGTGTGTGTGTGTGTGTGTGTGTGTGTGTGTGTGTGTGTGTGTGTGTGTGCGTGTGTCTAAACTGCCAGACACTACAAGCTATGGCTCGTCTTTTTACCTGTTGAAATTCCTCCAGGTTCAGGAATAGCAAATGATAAAAGTGTGTGTGTGTGTGTGTGTGTGTGTGTGTGTGTGTGTGTGTGTGTGTGTGTGTGTGGTGTCTGGGAACAGTTTGTCATACAGGTGGCAACATGCAGGAGAGGATTCTATAGAAGAGAAGGAGACTTTAGAACAACACATCAGACAGTAACACAAGACACGAGTTGTATTTTCATTGCAAGAATGTTTATATGAATCAAAACCAAATGTGCAATATCAACAATGCCAAAACCAAATGATGTGTGTGTGTGTGTGTGTGTGTGTGTGTGTGTGAGAGAGAGAAACAGAGAGAGAGGAAGAGGTGATGAAGACATGATCAAATGCAGGTGTCATTCACAGCCCTCATTATATACAGTACAAATCAACAGTCACATGAAATGCTACTAAAATGGTATTGCAAAAATAAATTAAAGCATTTTACAAAACTCCATGCTGTAATAGTTTCTCACTGTGTGTAGAAATGAGTCAAAACGTCTCAGAGTCCAGTCTGGTGAGGCCGTATATAATAAATATGACCGAGGAGAAGTTAAGCTTTGTGAATCATTTCATACGTTTTGTCCTTAAAACACCCAGAGTCAGTGAAGTGATCGTGTTTCTTTTCTGCAGGAGACGATGGGCTCAGTGTTTGTAAAGAGGGAAGAAAGAGTGATAGAAGATGAAGGCAAACACAAACAGGCCGTCACACTATTTGGCATGAGCAAAATGATCTATACACAACACCAACAACATGTATGAGGACGAGGAAGAGGAGGAGAAGGAGGAGGAGGAGGAAGTCTTGTTATTTTACAGAGGAAGCTGACATCAGTCCAATGCTGCTGCGTCACGTTGACCCTCCTCTGGTTGTCCGTCCACATCTTCTCTCCGGTTCCTTCTCGTCCTGAGAGTGAGATGGGATGTTGGGTTCATAAGGCCCTCCCACTGCTGCTGGATGGATAACGCACCTGTCAGTCATGTTGCCAGGAGACCCCTGGTCAAGTGATGACTCCGTACTGGGTGCTGTTTTTCCAAATATGACATGATCAATACACCTCAGTGGTCTATATAATGCAGTCAGGTTGAACATGTGTCTCCTCCTGTGGGCCATAGATCTCCATGACAACACACCAGTGACGCCTTCCTTCATCAGACTGACACAACACTCACTAGAGCACCACATGTGGATTAATCCGCCGCTGAAAATAGTTCTGAAGAAAAGCTTGACTTCCTCCTGTTTGGGTAATGTGTGACGTGACCGTTGTCTTGGACTGAGCCTTTTATAACAGAAAGAACGATGTAATGATGAGTTGTTTTAAAGGTTTACAGTAAGCACCGGGCTGGGTCTGAGAGAAGTGATGTGTGTGTGTGTGTGTTCAGTGATGTCCTCAGTCGGCGTCACATGACCAGCTGGTCCCTTAGACCTCCTCCCGGTTCAGTAAGGCCTCCAGACCGCCTCAGCAGCGGCCATGTTGGTCGGGGAGCTGCTGTGGCTGGACTCCACCTCTACCCCCACACCTTCGTTCTGATTGGGCAGAGAGGGGTGCAGGAGGGAGGAGCCTGTGGAGGCGTTGGTGCACGGCGGCAGGATCCTGGGCGGCGACCGAGCGTCACTGCCGCCGCCGCCGCCGCCGGCCATCATGGAGAACTGGTACGAGCCGGCGGCGGCGGAGTAGTACAGGTGGTACGGCGAGGAGGTGGACTGGAAGGGCCCGTTCTGAGCCTGGTGCGGGGCGTTGGCCGGGTACGGCGGCGGCAGGTAGGTGTGGTACCGCCCCGCCGGAGCGGTCGCCATGGCGGTTGCCATGGTGATGCCGAGGGCGCCGTTAGAGACGGCGTTGTGAGAGGGCGCGTAGGTGAAGGCGGCCGCCGAGGACGGGTAGTGGACCCGGGGGTCGGAGAACCGGGAGTCAGGCAAGGAGCTGAAAGGTCGTTCTAAGGTCATCCTGGGGTCGCCAAAGGCTGTGAGGTCAGGACCTGAGAGAGGGCAAAGGTCAGAGGTCACAACCTTCAGGATTCATACACATTCTGACCAACGGATCTCCATGACTTTAAACCAAATGTCCATGAGCAAACATTTAGTGAAATCTGGGTGTAAACAGTAAAAAGTGAGTAAATGTAGTATTTAAACTAACAATGAGAATACAAAGCATACAGTAAACCTTAAATGACTCAAATGAATGAGACAATAGTTTGATTAAAAGAATAAACATTTATATAGATGCCTGTATGTATGCCTGCTTATATTTTGAGCGTCTTTCTTTTAAAAGCATATTCATTATTTCAAACTCAGCGTAAATGAACGTCATGAACACATGAATATAACACATTTACATGACTTTTACTAAACTTTTGGGATGTTATTTTTTTCAAGGTCTTTTCCAGTTCTGGAAATAACCATTTTAAAATTCCATGACTGTTCCAGGTTTTCCATGAGCATAAGAGCCCTGCTGCTTATCTCCTCACTCCTCTCTGGTGACTCTGTGCTCGTGAGTGTTACCTGTGAGTCGTGAGGACAAGTCACTGAGCGATGAGCGACCAGGCGACAGGGGATTGGCTGTGTGGACAGTGGGCGGGGCTATCTGGCCCAGGTACGGGTAGGACTGCTCATAGGACCAGGATGGAGACGGCTGCATCTGTCTGGAGTCTGAGAGAGATGGAGGAGGGAGACCGTCAGAGCTGTGAGGAAAAGGGTCTTCACAGCGCGTTAAAACCCCCACAAATCATGTATTTTATGTACTGGTTTGCCTTCTTTAATCTGCTGATTCCATGTGAATGCAGCACCAGTTGAATGTTGAGCTGCACAATGCTGTTAACACACTTACTAACTAAAGGTATTTCAGAGATCTAGTATTACACTTCTATAACTCACAAGAGACATATTAAAATACAGAATATTGAGTGTGATTTGTGCAGAATAAAAGTTGATTTAAATGAACTTGAGTCTTGAGACAAAATCTGTTGCTCGTGAAAGGAACAGTAGAGTGAGATGGAAAAGAGGAAGCAATTAACTTAGCATGGTGGTGGGCGGTGAGGTGTGTGTGTGTGTGTGTGTGTGTGTGTGTGTGTGGGGGGGGGGGGGGGGGGCTGTGTGTGTGAGTTATTTCATTCAATCCAGTCTTTTTCCCCACAGTCTAATAAATGGCACTGATCACGCACAGACTTGCAGACAAAGGCATGTACATGTATGGGTTGTGTGTGTGTGTGTGTGTGTGTGTGTGTGTGTGTGTGTGTGTGTGTGTGTGTGTGTGTGCAGCCAGACGAGGAGGCAAATGGTACACAGCAGCCAAGACGTCAATGAAGGCTTTTCAAGTCTAGCCAAGAGCTCTCCCAAGCATTGACGTGTGTGTGTGTGTGTGTGTGTGTGTGTGTGTGTGTGTGTGTGTGTGTGTGTGTGTGGCCCCCTCCTTCCCTGGCTTCTCTCCCCAGGCAGAGCAACTACTGCAGCAGTCACAACCCGCTGTCTGTTTAAATAGAAGCAGAACCGTCTGAGCGGTTCTTAGCTAACTGATGATGAGACGGACCCATTTATCTGGTTCAAAGGAGACCTGGTGCAGCAGGCCATCAGTTTACACATTTAATTTGAGAAAGGATCAATAGTTAAACAAAAGAACATTATACTGTATAATTTGTCGTTACTCAATAGTTTCTGTTGGGTGTTTTAGGCTTTACCAGTATGTACATGAAACCAAATGCAGAACACAACTCAACAGGCATCTCTTTGTAACATGCACATTTTTTAATTTGGAAAAACATGTTCCTTCAGCCTTATGTTCCCTCAGCTCTATGTCCCCTCAGCTCTATGTTCCCTCAGCTCTATGTCCCCTCAGCTCTATGTTCCCTCAGCTCTATGTTCCCTCAGTCCTATGTTCCCTCAGCTCTATGTCCCCTCAGCTCTATGTTCCCTCAGCTCTATGTTCCCTCAGCGCTATGTTCCCTCAGCTCTATGTTCCCTCAGCTCTATGTTCCATCAGCTCTATGTTCCCTCAGCGCTAAGTTCCCTCAGCTCTATGTTCCCTCAGTTCTATGTTCCCTCAGTTCTATGTTCCCTCAGCCCTATGTTCCCTCAGCTTAATGTTCCCTCACCTTTATGTTCCCTCAGCTTAATGTTCCCTCAGCTTAATGTTCCCTCAGCTTTATGTTCCCTCAGCCCTATGTTCCCTCAGCCCCATGTTCCCTAAGCCCTATGTTCCCTCAGCTTTATGTTCCTTCAGTCCTATGTTCCTTCAGCTTTATGTTCCCTCAGCCCTATGTTCCCTCAGGGTTATGTTCCCTCAGCTTTATGTTCCCTCAGCTTTATGTTCCCTCAGCCCTATGTTCCCTCAGCTTTATGTTCCCTCAGCTTTATGTTCCTTCAGTCCTATGTTCCCTCAGCTTTATGTTCCTTCAGTCCTATGTTCCTTCAGCTTTATGTTCCCTCAGCTTTATGTTCCTTCAATCCTATGTTCCCTCAGCTTTATGTTCCTTCAGTCCTTTGTTTCCTCAGCTGTATGTTCCCTCAGCTTTATGTTCCCTCAGCCCTATGTTCCCTCAGCTTTATGTTCCTTCAGCTTTATGTTCCTTCAGTCATATGTTCCTTCAGCTCTATGTTCCCTCAGCTCTATGTTCCCTCAGCCCTATGTTCCCTGAGCGCTATGTTCCCTCAGCGCTATGTTCCCTCAGCTCTATGTTCCCCCAGCTCTATGTTCCATCAGCTCTATGTTCCCTCAGCGCTATGTTCCCTCAGCTCTATGTTCCCTCAGTTCTATGTTCCCTCAGTTCTATGTTCCCTCAGCCCTATGTTCCCTCAGCTTAATGTTCCCTCACCTTTATGTTCCCTCAGCTTAATGTTCCCTCAGCTTAATGTTCCCTCAGCTTTATGTTGCCTCAGCCCTATGTTCCCTAAGCCCTATGTTCCCTCAGCTTTATGTTCCCTCAGCTTTATGTTCCCTAAGCCCTATGTTCCCTCAGCTTTATGTTCCTTCAGTCCTATGTTCCTTCAGCTTTATGTTCCCTCAGCCCTATGTTCCCTCAGCGTTATGTTCCCTCAGCTTTATGTTCCCTCAGCTTTATGTTCCTTCAGCTTTATGTTCCCTCAGCCCTATGTTCCCTCAGCTTTATGTTCCCTCAGCTTTATGTTCCTTCAGTCCTATGTTCCCTCAGCTTTATGTTCCTTCAGTCCTATGTTCCTTCAGCTTTATGTTCCCTCAGCTTTATGTTCC
>JBAMJR010000376.1:165000-172500 GCA_038501785.1 Myoxocephalus aenaeus
CGCACGCACACACACACACACACACACACACACACACACACACACACACACACACACACACACACAGGCAGATAAGAGAGAGACTGGCAGCAATGGAGTGGAAACAATTGTGGAGCTCTCAGGCCACATGTGTATGTGTGTGTGTGTGTGTGTGTGTGTGTATCTAAACGGATGCCTGCGTTTACCAATTGAAATATTTTAGAATTTCTTTTGTTTGAATTTTGACTGGTTTTAGTTTCAGTTTTTCAGCTACTTCAGTTTAAGTTTTTAAATGTGTTTTACTTTTACAGTAAAATATTTAGTTTATGATAATAACCCTGGTGTTTACACACACATAGTACCATGTAGTACCGTAGTGTGTGTGTGTGTGTGTGTGTGTGTGTGTGCATCAAAACAGTCATCCATTATCAGTGAAAGGCAGTGACATCCGCTCATGACACTCATGATGATGCATAATGCACCAAACTCACACGCACACACACACGCACACACACACACACACACACACGCACACACACACACACACACGCACACACGCACACACACGTGCAAACACTAATGCATAAAGCTCAATAAATCAATCGGTTGTGTGTTCTGCGGCTAAAAGCTGCTTTTCCATAAATGCATTTTGCCTCAAAGTGCAGGAAAGTGTGCACATGCACACACACACACGCACACACGTGCACGCACATGGATCACCGCGGGACCGTGCAGAAACGCTGCTGTAATAACACAGAGGACGGATGAATCCAATTCATCTGTTTCTGGCAGAGAAATAGCATCAAATCTTATCATTTTACATTCATGAACAAAGGTTTTGCATGAAATAAATTGCACTAATATGATGTAATACTTTAGTATTCAAGAGAATTGGTCCACCTTGTTAATGAACATAAACAGTTTGAAGCCGGTGAATGATCTGAGGGACGTCCAGGAGCCGCTCAGGGAGCCATGTGGACATGCCTGGTTTTCATGGGACAGCGTTGTTCAACAATATTGAATTATCCAAATTATGAAATAAAAAGATTGATCAATGTACTTCTCCACTAGCTTAGATTAGTGTGAAACACAGTCCATAAAGGAATCATTTATAAAGAATCATATCAGGAATGTGATTTACTGATTCTATGAGTTTTATTTTATTGTAAAGATTTAATTCTGTTTCACTAGTAAAGCCATAACATATCTCAGCTTTCAGGACTCAAATCATGAGAACAGATCAACATTTCCTCTCTGGCTCATTTGACTCTTTTCTCAGTCAACATTTTAATTTTTCCGTCTCGGCCGAGAATCACTCAAAGAGAGTCAGCAGCTCAGATATCCATAAAGGTTACATTACAAATATGAACACACATCATCATGACAATAACGAACCATCATTCTGTTCTACAGCGCTCCAACATGTGATGTGCCTTATTAAAAACACACTGTATATGCATTACATAGTAATACTGCAGAGTAAAAGTACAGACGTATTTTCAGAAAATGCACTCAATGTATCAGAAGTCATATTATAATAATACTATTTTGTGGCTGCTTTTTAGAGTTGAATGATTAAATACATTACGATATTAGATGCTAATGGATGCAATCCTTTATCTTTTATTTTACATTTTTATATGTAATTTATACTTTTTTAAACCTGCATATTCATATTGCTTTATAACAATAATCACAACACATTATAAAGCATTGCATAATGACGTATAGGGCATTATAATCACTATTATAATGTATAATAAGTACTGCTATAACGCATTATAATGTGATTATGAGTCACTATTAGTGTCATTGATGGCTTTCAGGAAAGTGAAAACATATAATTAAATAAGTGATCATAGACGTGATAATGGAGCTTGTGAGTCATTATGAAAGGCTTCATAATGTGTTATGATTATTGTCATGAAGCCCTCCATGATGCTCATAGCTATACAGCGTGAGGAACCCACCTTGAAGGCGATGGGCAGCGTCTTGTTGCACCTCCAGTGCGTGGGCAGCACCGAGCACAGGAAGTTGGGGCTGTCGGTCTTCACCAGCTCACCCGGATGATCGGAAACCACCTGCAGAGACCACCGTTACTGACCTGAGGCCGGACAGCAGCCTGCACCGTGCTGCCGGCCTCAGGTACCTCCAGCAGGCCTCAGGTACCCCCTGCAGGCCTCAGATACCCCCTGCAGGTCTCAGATACCCCCTGCAGGCCTCAGGTACCCCCTGCAGGCCTCAGGTACCCCCTGCAGGCCTCAGATACCCCCTGCAGGCCTCAGATACCCCCTGCAGGCCTCAGATACCCCCTGCAGGCCTCAGGTACCCCCTGCAGGCCTCAGGTACCCCCTGCAGGCCTCAGGTACCCCCTGCAGGCCTCAGATACCCCCTGCAGGCCTCAGATACCCCCTGCAGGCCTCAGGTACCCCCAGCAGGCCTCAGGTACCTCCAGCATGCTGCCGGGCCTCAGGTACCCTCTGCAGGCCTCAGGTACCCCCTGCAGGCCTCAGGTACCCCCAGCAGGCCTCAGGTACCTCCAGCAGGCCTCAGGTACCCCCTGCAGGCCTCAGGTACCTCCAGCAGGCCTCAGGTACCCCCAGCAGGCCTCAGGTACCTCCAGCATGCTGCCGGGCCTCAGGTACCCCCTGCAGGCCTCAGGTACCCCCAGCAGGCCTCAGATACCCCCTGCAGGCCTCAGGTACCTCCAGCAGGCCTCAGGTACCTCCAGCAGGCCTCAGGAACCTCCAGCATGCTGCCGGGCCTCAGGTACCTCCAGCAGGCCTCAGGTACCCCCAGCAGGCCTCAGGTACCTCCAGCATGCTGCCGGGCCTCAGGTACCTCCAGCAGGCCTCAGATACCCCCTGCAGGCCTCAGGTACCTCCAGCAGGCCTCAGGTACCTCCAGCAGGCCTCAGGTACCTCCAGCAGGCCTCAGGTACCCCCAGCAGGCCTCAGATACCCCCTGCAGGCCTCAGGTACCTCCAGCAGGCCTCAGGTACCTCCAGCAGGCCTCAGGTACCTCCAGCATGCTGCCGGGCCTCAGGTACCTCCAGCATGCTGCCGGGCCTCAGGTACCCCCTGCAGGCCTCAGGTACCCCCAGCAGGCCTCAGGTACCTCCAGCAGGCCTCAGGTACCCCCAGCAGGCCTCAGGTACCCCCAGCAGGCCTCAGGTACCCCCTGCAGGCCTCAGGTACCTCCAGCAGGCCTCAGGTACCTCCAGCATGCCTCAGGTACCCCCAGCAGGCCTCAGGTACCCCCAGCAGGCCTCGGGTACCTCCAGCAGGCCTCAGGTACCTCCAGCATGCTGCCGGGCCTCAGGTACCTCCAGCAGGTCTTACCTACCTCCAGCATGCCGCGCTCCGCCATGCGCAGCTTGCCCAGCAGGGCGGCGCCTCCGGGCTCCTGGGTGCCCAGAGGCAGGGCCTCGGCCATCTTACCCCCCGAGGCCAGCGTGGTGGAGGGGGGCGTGTAGCGCCGACCCGGGGCGGGGTCTGAGGAGAGGGAGGAGACAGGGGTCAGAGGTCATCTTCCGGCTGCTCTAGAGGTGACCCACAGAGAGGCTGCTGCTCTAGAGGTGACCCACAGAGAGGCTGCTGCTCTGCCTCCAGATGAGACTCATCAATATAATAACTGACTGCACATCTGTAGGACTGTTGGTGGACAACAGGAGACGATGAAGACGAGCATGTGGCTCTTTAGGAGGTTTTCCTCTACGTCCTGACATGTGATGGAACAAAGGATTGAGCTGCAGAGTTCTTACATGTGTAACGTATGAACCCAGAGCTCTGGTTCCCTGTACCCATTCTTCAAGCAGTCGTATGAACCCCACATGAGTTATAATACTACTCTAATATTTTTTTTTCAGAATGTTATTTTGAATAAAATGTATATTTCCAAAACTGACACTTGTATACCATATTTCAATGATAACTATAAACATCCAGCATGATCTGAGCATAATTTGATGAAGATTTAATTCGCCCCTGAGTTTTTCCAGATGCTTCAAGGCCTAAACAACCTACAGAGTTGACCTAAAGAATCATAATCTGCAACATAAATCACAATAAAACAAAGCATTGTGAAGGTGTTTCTGTCAAAAAACGGTGTCGTTCGTTGAAACAATGTAAAGGTTATAACCTTGATATCCAACTGTGCATAAACTTCTTAAGACGCGTGACGCGTTCTAAGAACCCCCCGACACGGGAGCCGGCGCAGGACAGAAGACAGTCCGGCCGCATTGGGATTCTTCAGGTACTAATATACTACACAGGATGGATCACGCTTTATTAGACTCATAAAGCTCGCAGGGTTACGAAGAGGTGTCTTTTATTGAAACCCGACTTTGTAAAGTGTACTTATTAACGATCTAGTGAAACGTTATGGCGAGGTTACGGGTTTATGTAATTACATAAACTTAACGGTAAGTTTATTTGTTCTGTTCAGATAGAACTCTTCCCACAAGGCTTCACTGTGTTTCAGCATTTTAAATGAAGTTTATCTACGTTGTGGTTCCGGAGATCCGTTAGGAAACGTCGCTTGACTTATTCTTCTCTTTCCTTGTCCGATAATGGGCGCCGCGGGGCTTCGCTTGCAAAATGATGAAAGAAGTGAAGGCTGCAGCTCAGGGGGATGAGTGGTCGCTGGTTCGATCCCTAGCTCACATGTCTCATGCCCCTGAGACGCTGAGCCCCCAGCTGCCCCCCACAGGGCAGAACACCGCTCCCTAACCCAGGATGCTCCAATGCAGAGAAGAGTTCCCCAAGGATCGTGTCTTTACTTCCTTCTTCTTAAGAAGTCACCTCCACAGCTCACGATGACACAACGATGCCTCACCGACTGCCACAGCAGAGAGGAGGGGCGGGGCTAACGAGTCTACACCGTCTCTCTCTGTGTTTAGTTATCTGACACATGAAACGTGACTCTTCACTCTGAGCGTTTTCAATGTTTCAGATTCTCTTCAGTAAAAGAACTGAAGCTTCTTCATCGCCTCTGAGTGAAGAAGAGGAGACGGCTTCATCTCAGAGGACAGAAACACAAAAACTTGAACTGTTTCAATAATAGGTCAATATAATACATAAAGTTAGAGTTTGTGAGGCAGAGTTATGTTCAACACATATGTATCATGTTCAATAAATATTCCTCTTATTCAACACATATTTATCATGTTCAATAAATAGTCCTCTTATTCAATAAATATTCCTCTTATTCAACACATATTTATCATGTTCAACAAATATTTATCTTGATCCAAAAATATTCCCCCTATTCAATAAATATTCCTTACATTAAATACATCTTCCTCATGTGAAATATGTATTTATCTTGTTAGATAAATGTTCATCATGTTAAAAAAATATTCCTCACAAATATTCATCTTGTTTAATTTATCTTCTTCACATTAAATACATATTTATCTTATTCAATAAATGTTCATCATGTTAAATTAATTCTCACATTAAATACATATGTATCTTATTAAATAAATCTCCCTAACATTAAATACATATGTATCTTGTTCAATAAATGTCCATCACTCATAAACATAAGCTCCTTAATAAGACATCTCAAACTGATGATGTCATTTGAATTAAAAGAAAAAGGACAAACAAAAGAAACATCTTTACTAGATCATGTGGATATTTAAAGTTAAATATAGAAATCTGATATATTTTTAAAACATTTTTTTTTAAATCTCCCCATAGCTTCATGGCGTCATAAGAGCAGAAATATGTTCTGAATATGAGAATATGAATATGACTGCTGCAGTACACATATAACTTTCAGTTAATATGATATTTAACTTTTAGAACATGTGATTAATATCTTATAGAACGCATCACAACTGTATTTAATGTACTATCATGAGTATATGAGTACATGAGTATATAAGTATATAAGTATATGAGTATATAAGTACATGAGTATATAAGTATATGAGTATATGAGTACTATAACTGTGAGGCATAAATACACCACAGCTGCTCTCATGTCACCGACTCTCTCATCTCTGATAACGACACGTCATAATAATAAATATGAACATATATATATATATATATTATATGTATAATGTGCGTTGTGACCCCGGTACCGCGTCACAGGCTCGTACCGTATTTGGCGTCCCACAGAAACACCATTTGTGCGCCACAGTGCGTCCGCGGACCCGCGATTCTCCTCCCGGTCCTCCCGGTCCTCCTCTTCCCGTAACCCTCCCGGTCCTCCCGGTCCTCCCGGTCCTCCCGGTCCTCCTCTTCCCGTAACCCTCCCGGTCCTCCCGGTCCTCCGTCTCCCGGCAGCAGACGGAAGCCCTGAGTCCAGAGTCCCGGTGTGGACTTGTGGCCGGACCGACGGACCAGAAGCGGCTGCTGGTCTCTACGCGCGGGTCAGAAAGCCCAGAGCACGCGGGGTCAGAGACCCGGACTGGAGGATGAGCGGGTCCTCAGGCTCCTGGTCTTCAGGCTCCTGGTCTTCAGGCTCCTGGTCTTCAGGCTCCGGGTCTTCAGGCTCCGGGTCTTCAGGCTCCTGGTCTTCAGGCTCCTGGTCTTCAGGCTCCGGGTCTTCAGGCTCCGGGTCTTCAGGCTCCTGGTCTTCAGGCTCCGGGTCTTCAGGCTCCGGGTCTTCAGGCTCCGGGTCTTCAGGCTCCGGTCCTCCCGGGTCAAGAGGAACAAGAGAACTCTGAGGACTGGTCTCAACTTTCTGTGTCGGTCCTCCTGCCGTTAGTCTCTCTCTCTCTCTCTCTCTCTCTCTCTCTCTCTCTCTCTCTCTCTCTCTCTCTCTCTCTCTCTCTCTCTCAGAGCGTCTCGGCTCTCAGCCAATCAGGAGGCTCCCCGCTGGCTGCCCGAGGAGGGGATGGACCAATCAGCGTTATGTCCGTCCGAGAGGAGGCGGGGCTTAAGGGAGCGAGCGGAGCGAGCGGAGCGGCACTTCCTGTTGCGCTGAACGGACTCAGGTCTACAGAGACCCGGACTCAGGTCTACAGAGACCCGGACTCAGGTCTACAGAGACCCGGACTCAGGTCTACAGAGACCCGGACTCAGGTCTACTGAGACCCGGACTCAGGTCTACAGAGACCCGGACTCAGGTCTACTGAGACCCGGACTCAGGTCTACTGAGACCCGGACTCAGGTCTACTGAGACCCGGACTTGAGAGAACCGGTTAAACCTCCACAACTCAAGTTGTCAGCTCACGCGCCGCTCCCCTCTCAACCTGCGGGCTCGTGCGTGTGAAGCAGCTGTGGTACCGGGCGCGGCCGACAGGGGGCAGTCTGGCTCTGAATCCAGACCAGAGCTCCTCCGGACCCGGTCCCGGTGTTCCAGGACTTTAGACCTCATTCTAATGGTTCAGGACCGCTCCAGCATTCAATTGTTTAAATGCACATTATATTGTATATATTGTGAATGTGATTGTTTATATTGTGAATGTATATTGCTTATGGTTAAATATGTTCTATGACTGTCAGACATTTAAATCATAATTGCTTTCATGTTGAATTCTTATTCGTGGCATATACATAATAA
>JBAMJR010000376.1:180000-182500 GCA_038501785.1 Myoxocephalus aenaeus
ATGTGGTCCTGCATGTGGTCCTGCATGTGGTCCTGCATGTAGTCCTCCATGTGATCCTCCATGTGGTCCTCCATGTGGTCCTGCATGTGGTCATGTGGTCCTGCATGTGGTCCTCCATGTGGTCCTCCATGTGGTCCTCCATGTGGTCCTCCATGTGGTCCTGCATGTGATCCTCCATGTGGTCCTCCATGTGGTCCTGCATGTGGTCCTGCATGTGGTCCTGCATGTAGTCCTCCATGTGGTCATGTAGTCCTCCATGTGGTCATGTGGTCCTGCATGTGGTCCTGCATGTAGTCCTCCATGTGGTCATGTGGTCCTGCATGTGGTCCTGCATGTGGTCCTGCATGTGGTCCTGCATGTGGTCATGTGGTCCTGCATGTGGTCCTGCATGTGGTCATGTGGTCCTGCATGTGGTCCTGCATGTGGTCCTGCATGTGGTCATGTGGTCCTGCATGTGGTCATGTGGTCCTGCATGTGGTCCTGCATGTGGTCATGTGGTCCTGCATGTGGTCCTGCATGTGGTCATGTGGTCCTGCATGTGGTCATGTGGTCCTGCATGTGGTCCTGCATGTGGTCCTGCATGTGGTCATGTGGTCCTGCATGTGGTCCTGCATGTGGTCATGTGGTCCTGCATGTGGTCATGTGGTCCTGCATGTGGTCCTGCATGTGGTCATGTGGTCCTGCATGTGGTCCTGCATGTGGTCATGTGGTCCTCCATGTGGTCATGTGGTCCTGCATGTGGTCATGTGGTCCTCCATGTGGTCATGTGGTCCTGCATGTGGTCCTGCATGTGGTCATGTGGTCCTGCATGTGGTCCTGCATGTAGTCCTGCATGTGGTCATGTGGTCCTGCATGTGGTCCTGCATGTGGTCCTCCATGTGGTCATGTGGTCCTGCATGTGGTCCTGCATGTGGTCCTGCATGTGGTCCTGCATGTAGTCCTCCATGTGGTCATGTGGTCCTGCATGTAGTCCTCCATGTGGTCATGTGGTCCTGCATGTGGTCCTGCATGTAGTCCTCCATGTGGTCATGTGGTCCTGCATGTAGTCCTCCATGTGGTCATGTGGTCCTGCATGTGGTCCTGCATGTGGTCCTGCATGTAGTCCTCCATGTGGTCATGTGGTCCTGCATGTGGTCATGTGGTCCTGCATGTGGTCCTGCATGTAGTCCTCCATGTGGTCCTCCATGTGGTCATGTGGTCCTGCATGTGGTCATGTGGTCCTGCATGTGGTCCTGCATGTAGTCCTCCATGTGGTCCTCCATGTGGTCCTCCATGTGGTCCTGCATGTGATCCTCCATGTGGTCCTCCATGTGGTCCTGCATGTGGTCCTGCATGTGGTCCTGCATGTAGTCCTCCATGTGGTCATGTGGTCCTGCATGTGGTCCTGCATGTAGTCCTCCATGTGGTCCTCCATGTGGTCATGTGGTCCTGCATGTGGTCATGTGGTCCTGCATGTGGTCCTGCATGTAGTCCTCCATGTGGTCCTCCATGTGGTCCTGCATGTGGTCCTGCATGTAGTCCTCCATGTGGTCATGTGGTCCTGAATGTGGTCATGTGGTCCTGCATGTGGTCCTGCATGTAGTCCTCCATGTGGTCATGTGGTCCTGCATGTGGTCCTGCATGTGGTCCTGCATGTGGTCCTGCATGTGGTCATGTGGTCCTGCATGTGGTCCTGCATGTGGTCCTGCATGTGGTCATGTGGTCCTGCATGTGGTCCTGCATGTGGTCCTGCATGTGGTCATGTGGTCCTGCATGTGGTCATGTGGTCCTGCATGTGGTCCTGCATGTGGTCATGTGGTCCTGCATGTGGTCCTGCATGTAGTCCTCCATGTGGTCATGTGGTCCTGCATGTGGTCCTGCATGTGGTCCTGCATGTGGTCCTGCATGTGGTCATGTGGTCCTGCATGTGGTCCTGCATGTGGTCCTGCATGTGGTCCTGCATGTGGTCATGTGGTCCTGCATGTGGTCATGTGGTCCTGCATGTGGTCATGTGGTCCTGCATGTGGTCATGTGGTCCTGCATGTGGTCCTGCATGTGGTCATGTGGTCCTCCATGTGGTCATGTGGTCCTGCTCTGTAGGCGACAGCGTGTTATCACGCTCTGACACAGTGAGAGGTTCGTCCACGTCAGAGAGATGAAAGTTCTTTCTTTGGATAAGGAGTATTACTCATGTACTTGGTGTTTTTACTCATGTACTTGGTGTTTTTACTCATGTACTTGGTGTTTTTACGTATGTACTTGGTGTTTTTACGTATATGTGTATTGGGCTCCAGAGACTCGCTCACTGTAACCAGTGATCATCTCTAGTGCAGCTTCCTGCTGTCTGGCTCAGGCTCCTCCTCACCGGTCACCATTCCAACATGCTGATGTTCTTGGGTCTATGAATACAAAATAAATGTCTTAATTTTTTGGGGGATTCTCCCAAAATGTGGTTTTCAGGTTTCCTCCTGTGTAGAATAAGATCCCTCATATTAAGCTTCAGTTATAATAACCTGCCCCC
>JBAMJR010000376.1:190000-230000 GCA_038501785.1 Myoxocephalus aenaeus
GCTGCACAGGAAGCAGCCGTGTCTGTTTCAACCAATCGGAGAGCTCCACCCTGTAGCTCCGCCCTGTGAGCGCCGCGTGGAGGAGAGGAAGACAACCTTTAAGAAAAGCTGCTTTTTGTTCAACAATCACGTTTTCTCGGTGTAAATTCAAGCAGTGAGCACACACCAGACCATAATACTCAGTGCTCTGCTGCAGGAGGCGTGTTCATATCAACAGGAGTCACAGGCTGGGATCTGATTGGCCGCTGCTTCTCCGGCTGCACTTCACTGCTAAAAGTGAAACTATTCCCAATTTTAAGTTTGGGGATAGTTTCTGACACATTTCCTCAGACACTGCCTGGCACCTGTTCTCAAGAATTAGTCCTTTGTGTGTGTGTGTGTGTGTGTGTGTGTGTGTGTGTGTGTGTGTGTGTGTGTGTGTGTGTGTGTGTGTGTGTGTTGAATTATTCAGCCGGCCTCTGTGATGAGAGGAGGTGGACTTATTCCTGCTAAACTCCAAATTGATTTTCTGACACAGGACATGTAGGAGAGAGAGAGAGAGAGAGAGAGAGAGGAGCCTCAGGCTGTGTTTAGTGCAGTTTGAATGGCTGAGCAGGTGCATTAGAGCAGAAACCTTTAACTTAGACACACACACACACACACAGTGAACATGGACGTCACAACTGATCAGAAGCGTTTACTGCAGGACGTCCTCTCTGTCCATCCCGTGTGTGAAGTGGACAGAGAGTGAACTCCCTCTCGGCAGTAAATATAATCTATCATATAATATTTACTCTATTGAGTTATTCCCTCAGTAAACATTGTAAACATGAGTTTATGGCTCCATCTCAAAGTCTTCTTCAATACAGCACGATGTTCATTTAGTAAATGATGGTCATTCAGAGGGAGCTGCTGCTCTACACGGCGTCTCTACGTCGCTCCTTTGCATTCCCTGTAACGTCCGTTCATTGGTTGTGAATAAAACTACATGGCGACGGCCGTAATCCAAGATGCTAAATGCATCCTGTTTCTCAACATTGGTTCCTGTTACCGATTGTGGTCCGTCCAAGGACCCTCATCCTTAAAGAGAACCCCCAGCTCTGTCAGGTTGTTACTCCGCTCTTCCTCTATCCGTCCTCCTGTCTAAACCGACACACTTTAGACGTTCTAATGGTCATCACGAATGAATGTGAGACGACCTCACAGTGTCCCAGAGAACATCATAGTTGTTTTTACACATCATTTGGGTCAAGTGAACCAAATAACTGGATTTCTCTGGAAAAGAAGACGTTGTGTTGAGGTGAACTCCTGCTCACACCTGGCCAGCCCTGGGGAAGGTGTGCAGCACTGATGATAACACTAGTTTATTTATTTAGTCTTTTGAAGTGTTATGTTTATTAAGAAGAAGAAGAAGAAGAAAAAGAAATTATCCTTTATCAATCCACTTGTGGAAATTATTTTCTGCCAATGTTTCTCATCTGGGAACTACATGATATATCTCTGTATTGTGATGAAACACATCATGGTGTTAATATTGACCCTTCCGTGAAAAAACAATGGAGTTTTTTTTTAAATATTTTTTGCTAATTTCTTTTTAGCAAACCATGGATAAGTTTCTGAACCAAAAATAAGTCTTATATCAGCCTCGTATCACACTTTGAATATGCACAATGCCACCAAGCCAATGCTGAGCCACAGACGGCCTGTTGGGACTTCTCTATGTCATGACATTTATATAAAGAGATGTCACTGAGCAACTCGTGCCTCACACACCCTGACCCAAAAGCCACCCGACTCCCTTGACATACAGCAATATCACTCTGCAGAACACTGGTTTCTGGTTTCTGCCTCTATCGGTTAGTTAGTTTGTGTTATTCTGTGACTTTGGGCTCTGAACAGAAGTACATTGTACTCCCGTCTTCTTACGCATTTCTGTGTAAGTATGTATCAGTGTCATCATGCAGGAAGCAACGTCTTGATCTGATTAGAATAAATAATAATAATAATTTCCACTTATATAGCGCTTTTCTAGATACACAAAGATGCTTTACATTATGGACAAGAGACAATGACAAACGGAACAGAACAAAAATGAAAAGACAAAGCAAACAAAACAAACAAACAGGACATTTTTAGTAACAAAGAAAGAAAGGAAAGAAAACTGGAGAAGCTGAGGGTCATAGTGGAGGATAGGTGCAGGGTTTTAGCAGGTGAAAGCGAGTTGGAAGAGGTGTGTTTTGAGGGCTTGCTTGAATGATGGTGGGGTGGGCGCCTGACGGATGTGGATGTGGAGAGCGTTCCAGAGCCCCCCTCTGGAACGCTCTCCACATCCACATCCGTCAGGCGCCCACCCTGCAGCAGCTGAGAAGGCCCTGTCCCCCCAGGTCCTGCGCTTGGTCCTGATGGTCTTCAGAGTGTTTGTACCGGCAGACCTGAGGCAAATAGGGTGCAGAATGATAGAACTACTAGAGTCCCATATAAGATGTGTCTGATGTTGATGTGGCCACTGCTCTCCACCTGGCTTTGGGACCAGTTCCTGGAACTACTTTTGGGCGCTTTTCAGGAAGTGATAGTAAGGCTATATCCAGTGTACAAAATAAAAAACAAACATTACTTTTGCTACGTTTCCACCGAGCATTTTATAACCTTAAGACCGAAACGACGCCGTTTTAGTTTGAAAGCGTTTCTCTTTCTGATTTGAGGATATGCTGGTTCTGGTGTAACTGTGTGTCCAAGGTACAGGTTTCCCATGGTCACAGAACACTGTTCAATACAAAGGCAACACCTCAATACTCCAGTCACTGTAGACCACCACAAAAATCAATGGCTGTTCCACGGCCTCGATCACTACTGACAGTCAAGAGAAGGAGACAGACAGCATTCACACCCCTTCGGTTCCTTTATGCTTCGTGGAGCGTGCACGTGTGCGTGTGCATGTTTGCATGCAAAGTAACGTGGCAGATTCTGGAAGACAGAAATGGATCATCAAAGTGGAAGGAACCAGCAGAAAGAGCCAAGCAGACAGCCTGGACCCGACCACACGGGGACACACACAGTCCCAAACCAGCCAATGAATAAATCAGAAGGCTTAGTCGCTGGGCGGAATTCACAATACAGAATAGAAGGGCGCTAATGGGTATGAGCCACACATACACACACATTAAGGCAACACTTTGCATTCACTTGTTAACCACAATGTGGGGACAAATGGGGATGGAAGCCAGAAAGGGGTGAGGAGGAGTGAGAAAAGGGTGAGGCGACTCTTTGCATGACTTCTTCGTTAACCACAGGACTGAAGGGACCTCGCCTCGCCTCGCACAGGACCCCGTCCCACCAGACTCTACACACACGCTCTCCCCATCTCGCCCATTAAGGCGGAGGGGAACCAGTGTGGTTGGGAGGAAAACGGGTTGGAACATTGCAAAAGCTCCGGATGATCAGAGCCTTCATCGATCGTCAGATGGCTGTTCGCTGTTGGCGGTTTCTTGAAACTTCGGGGGAGGTTACAGTCAACGGGGAAGTGTAGCGAAGCAAAGAGGGCGACTGAAAATAGAGACGGGTGACGACATCTCTTCAAACCAAGAACATATCTTCAAACCAACAACATCTCTTCAAACCAAGAACATATCTTCAAACCAACAACATCTCTTCAAACCAACAACGTCTCTTCAAACCAACAACATATCTTCAAACCAACAACATCTCTTCAAACCAACAACATCTCTTCAAACCAACAACGTCTCTTCAAACCAACAACGTCTCTTCAAACCAACAACATCTCTTCAAACCAACAACATATCTTCAAACCAACAACATCTCTTCAAACCAACAACGTCTCTTCAAACCAACAACATCTCTTCAAACCAACAACATATCTTCAAACCAACAACATCTCTTCAAACCAACAACATCTCTTCAAACCAACAACGTCTCTTCAAACCAACAACGTCTCTTCAAACCAACAACATAATTTCAAACCAACAACATCTCTTCAAACCAACAACGTCTCTTCAAACCAACAACGTCTCTTCAAACCAACAACATAATTTCAAACCAACAACATCTCTTCAAACCAACAACGTCTCTTCAAACCAACAACGTCTCTTCAAACCAACAACATATCTTCAAACCAACAACATCTCTTCAAACCAACAACATCTCTTCAAACCAACAACGTCTCTTCAAACCAACAACGTCTCTTCAAACCAACAACGTCTCTTCAAACCAACAACGTCTCTTCAAACCAACAACGTCTCTTCAAACCAACAACATATCGTCAAACCAACAACGTCTCTTCAAACCAACAACGTCTCTTCAAACCAACAACATATATAGTAAATGGCGCCGTGCCAGCGGCTGCCTGTCGCTGTAGCTGCCTGTATGTTTTCTCTTTTACTTTATTTTTTCCACTTTACACACTCTTTTTCTATTATTCCATGTTTGGTTTAAATTACGCGTGGACAACGGACCGTAACTTTTTCGCAACTTTCTCGTGGCTTTTTTGATTACTTTTCCATTGTAACTGAGAGCCACAAACATAACAATGACTGGGACCATTGTTTTCTCATGCGCTCAGCTGATCGCGCTGTGCAAACCACAGCCTGGAGCCGGGCCTGTGATCCCTTTGGAGCTACGGAGAAGGGCTTGGGGCTGCAGGTCGGGTGCTAAGAGGAGGGCTAAAACGAGGAAATACAAACCCTCGGTACCGGCGATTATAACGGGGAACGTGAGGTCGTTGGCGAATAAGACGGACGAGCTCGGCGCGCTGGTAATGACTGAGAGGATCTTCCGTGAGTGCAGCATCTTGTGCTTCACAGAGACATGGCTGCATGGGGATTTTCCGGACCACAGCGCGTCGCTGCCCGGCTTCAGGACTGTACGGGCGGACAGAGACGCTACACTGAGCGGTAAAAAGAGAGGGGGAGGGATTGCAGTGTATGTGAACGAGAGGTGGTGCAATCCCGACCATGTGTGTGTGAAGGAGCGTTTCTGCAGCCCGAACATTGAACTGTTAGCCGTGGGGATGCGCCCGTATTATTTGCCGAGGGAGTTCACGTCGGCCATTGTTGTCGCCGTTTACGTGCCACCATCGGCTGACGCTGAGGAAGCAGTGGACACCATCCACTCAACTGTGTCTGGACTGCTGAGTCAACAGCCTGGTGCTTTTATGGCAATAACTGGTGACTTTAATCACACCACACTGGACAAAGCTCTGCCTACTTTTCTACAGTATGTAGACTGCCCCACAAGGAACAATAAAACTCTGGACCTCCTGTATGCCAATACTAAGGATGCATGCAGGGCCACTGCCCTTCCCCCCCTCGGCAGGTCTGATCATGACCTGGTCCTGCTGACACCCAGGTATGTTCCTCTGGTGCAGAGGCTGCCTGCGACCTCCAGGACTGTTAGGCGGTGGTCTCAGGAGGCTAATGACGCCCTGCAGGACTGCTTTGAGTCGACGGACTGGGATGTGCTGTGTGGACCACATGGGGAGGACATCAACAGCATGACTGACTGCATCACAGAATACATCAAGTTCTGTGAACACACCATCATTCCATCCCAGACTGTGCGCTGCTTCCCCAACAACAAGCCCTGGATCACCAGGGACCTGAAGGATCTTCTTAACAAGAAGAAAGCAGCTTTCAGGTCTGGGGACAGGGATGAGCTCAGGAGAGTCCAGCGCAACCTGAAGGTGAAGCTCAGGGAGGGCAAGGACTCATACAGGAGGAAGCTGGAGGCCAAACTCCAGAAGAACAACACGAGGGAGGTGTGGACCGGAATGAAGCAGATTACTGGCTTCAAGGTGGGAGGGAGACATCCAGGGGGCTCCCTGGAGAGGGCCAACGAGCTGAACTGTTTCTTCAACAGGTTTAGTTCACAGCCCCCATCCGTCCCCTCCACACAACCCACCTCCCAAATTCCTCCACCTCTGCCCCCCCTGTTGAGCTGCACAATCACTGAGCCCTCAACATCCAATGGCTCTCCCACTGAGCCCTCAACAACAACAATGGGCCTTCCACTCTCCCCCTCTCTCTGTGACGACTGACCAGGTGAGAAGACAGCTGGAAAAACTCCACCAACGCAGAGCTGAAGGACCTGATGGCATCAGCCCCAGGGTCCTAAAGATCTGCGCCACCCAGCTGTCTGGTGTCCTGCAGCACCTCTACAACCTGAGCCTGAGGCTGGAGGAGGTCCCTGTGCTGTGGAAGACGTCGTGCCTGGTCCCTGTCCCGAAGAAGTCATCTCCATCTGGCCTCAATGACTACCGACCAGTTGCCCTCACCTCATGTGATGAAGGTGCTGGAGAGGCTGGTCTTGGCCCACATCCGACCGCAGGTGAAATCGTCGCTGGACCCTCTACAATTTGCTTACCAGCCTCATGTGGGTGTGGACGACGCCATCATCTACCTGCTGCAACGAGCTCAGTCGCACCTGGATGGAACCGGTGTCTCTGTGAGAGTCACTTTCTTTGACTTCTCCAGTGCATTTAACACCATCCAACCACTGCTACTGAGTGAGAAGCTGCGGGTGGTGGGGGTAGACTCGTCCACCATCTCCTGGATCACTGACTACCTCACAGGTAGACCACAGTTTGTCAGAATGGGCCGTGTGCTGTCTGAAACGGTGGTCAGTGATGTTGGAGCCCCACAGGGAACTGTTCTGTCACCCTTCCTGTTCACCCTGTACACCACTGACTTCCAGTACAACACAGAGTCATGCCATCTGCAGAAGTACTCTGATGACTCTGCGGTGGTCGGGTGTATTAGGGATGGACGGGAGGAGGAGTACAGGGCAGTGGTGAGTGACTTTGTGGAGTGGGCCGGTGAGAATCACCTGCTCCTGAACGTGACCAAGACCAGAGAGATGGTGGTGGACTTCAGGAGGAAGGCGACTGCTCCTAGACCTCTGAGTGTTCTTGGAGAGGACGTGGACATGGTGGAGGAGTACAGGTACCTGGGTGTTTCCATCGACAGCCGACTGAACTGGAAGAACAACATCAACGCTGTGTACAAGAAGGGGATGAGTCGACTCTTTTTCCTGAGGAAGCTTCGATCCTTTAATGTGTGCAGCAAGATGCTGGAGATGTTCTACCAGTCGGTTGTGGCCAGCGCCCTGTACTTCTCCATCGTCTGCTGGGGGAGCAGCATTGGAGCCGGTGACACCAACAGACTTAACAAGATAGTTAAGAAAGCCGGCTCCATCATTGGCTGCAGGCAGGAGTCTCTGGAACAGGTGGTGGAGAGGAGGACGCTGAAGAAACTTTTGTCCATATTGGACAACCCGGACCACCCTCTCCACCACCTACTGCAGGGTCAGCAGCTCTTTCTCCAGGAGATTCCTCACGCTCCGCTGCAACAAGGACAGATACAGGAGAACATTCCTGCCAACGGCATTACGGCTTTATAATAAATCACCGCTTGCCAGATCCTCTGACTAACAACATGTATATATATATTTTTGCACAATCCTAGCTATTTCTATTTTATTCTATTTTATTTTATTATTATTATTATTATTTTTATTATTATTGTATATATCTTTTATCTTTCGTCCTGCTGTTTTTGTTTATTTTGTTGTAAATTGCTGCTACCCCGACACCAAATTTCCCCTCGGGGATTAATAAAGTATATATTCATTCATTATTCATTCATTCATTCATTCATTCAACATATCTTCAAACCAACAACGTCTCTTCAAACCAACAACGTCTCTTCAAACCAACAACGTCTCTTCAAACCAACAACGTCTCTTCAAACCAACAAAGTCTCTTCAAACCAACAACGTCTCTTCAAACCAACAACGTCTCTTCAAACCAACAAAGTCTCTTCAAACCAACAACGTCTCTTCAAACCAACGTCTGTTCAAACCAACAACGTCTCTTCAAACCAACAACATATCTTCAAACCAACAACGTCTCTTCAAACCAACAACGTCTCTTCAAACCAACAACGTCTCTTCAAACCAACAACGTCTCTTCAAACCAACAACATATCTTCAAACCAACAACGTCTCTTCAAACCAACAACATCTCTTCAAACCAACAACGTCTCTTCAAACCAACAACGTCTCTTCAAACCAACAACGTCTCTTCAAACCAACAAAGTCTCTTCAAACCAACAACATATCTTCAAACCAACAACGTCTCTTCAAACCAACGTCTGTTCAAACCAACAACGTCTCTTCAAACCAACAACATATCTTCAAACCAACAACGTCTGTTCAAACCAACAACGTCTCTTCAAACCAACAACGTCTCTTCAAACCAACAACGTCTCTTCAAACCAACAACGTCTCTTCAAACCAACAACCTCTGTTCAAACCAACAACGTCTCTTCAAACCAACAACATATCTTCAAACCAACAACGTCTGTTCAAACCAACAACGTCTCTTGAAACCAACAACATATCTTCAAACCAACAACGTCTCTTCAAACCAACAACGTCTCTTCAAACCAACAACGTCTCTTCAAACCAACAACATATCTTCAAACCAACAACATATCTTCAAACCAACAACGTCTCTTCACACCAACAACGTCTCTTCAAACCAACAACATATCTTCAAACCAACAACATATCTTCAAACCAACAACATATCTTCAAACCAACAACGTCTCTTCAAACCAACAACGTCTCTTCAGGCCGACAATCCCAATGAACAGTTGTGATAGTTTATTGTGAAAGTGCTAACCCTACAATGACCACTGTCTTCCAAGCCTTGCAACACACACACACACACACACACACACACACACACACACACACACACACACACACACACACACACACACACACACACACACACACACACACACACACACACACACACACACACACACACACTGCAGGCTGGTGAGTTTTGATTGGTGCACACTGTGGTATGGTTTCAGCTTTACCATTACTTTAGGTCTGTGGCCTAGCTGGTGGTTCCTCTCACACACACTCACACATGCACACGCACACACACACATGCACACACACGCTGGTCAACATGTTGATACTCTCGTCTGGTCGGCTCTACAGAGCTTGTGGAGACTGCAGGCACAACTTCGGGCCTGCAGTCTCTCCGCATATTTCCGCTAAAACAAAATACATTAAGCCTTCTTCCAAAAACATTTTCCTCAAACTACACTGATTTACAGCTATTGATATAGATTTGACCTCATTCAAGACCTCTTTTACAATATGATCATAATGTGGTTGAAACATCTAACTATTCAAAGACGAGGCAAACAAATTCCCAAATAATTGTTCTCGTCATCAGCTCACGTTTACAGACCTAAATTGTATCTACTAAGGCAGTGTTTTTCAACCTTTTTTGAGTCGCGGCACATTTTCTACAATAAAAAAATCCCACGGCACACCAACAACCTAAAAAGTTACAAAATGTCACATTGTAGCCTAATACAGCATATATGGTTGATCATTATTGCACTACCTACTGGCATGGAAGAGTATTCAGTGTTTCAAGTAAACCAGATCGCAGTGTTATCACTTTGTTAGAAAAATGAAAATAAAGTTATGCAAAAAATAACTAATATTTAGTTATTACTAAATAGTTTATTGTGGAAAACAATAAGCTATTGCAAAACAAAACGGAATGAGTGCAGATATGTGAGCATCACGTTGTATCGGTATTAGCGGCTGCTTTCCTCTACAAATATTTTTTAAACAGGGTTGTAGATTTGATACTACTCTCAATTCATGCTCAATGGTGAGAGACACAACAGCAGAAAGCCGACCTCACAGAGATCTCATAAAGATCGGCTTTTGGCGAAATGCCAAGAATCGGCGCATGCGCAAGCGTGACCTGTTAACAGCGGACTGTGAACATTTAAAATCAGCATTTCCTCTTGCGCCACACCTGTAATAAATACCGCCCCAGTTTGATAAATACTGACTTAAAGGAAACATGGTGTTCATTTATTTTAATGACGACCACAAAGTGTGCAGACTTTATCACTGCAGGGTGTTTTTCAGGCTTTTGGAAGAATATTTCCAGAGCCTCTCTAAGTCAGAAACGTCATTTATGGAGCTCCAGGCTGTTTGTCTTGACCTGCAAATACATGAACTGTTAGGCTTTAAAAGTGAGAGCTCATATCTTAAAATACTGATAGCTTCAGCAGCAAATCCCATTGTGAAAAGCACGCCACATATTTCCGATACTCCGCGTGCGCGACACAGAACAGAGCAGAGTTGTATAGACGCGACCCAGAAATGACATGCTGTGTAGATACGATCAATAACATCCGGCCGTTTAGTTTCTTTAATAGCAGAACAAGGACCTGTTCTATATTACTCTGCCAGCCACTATATTGCAGGCTCAGATGCTCAACAATGGAAAATCATTTGCGGCAACTAAATAATATTTTTTTGGACCAATTAAGTGAAATTGGACATTTTCCCACGGCACACCTGACCATCTCTCACGGCACAGTGGTTGACAATCACTGTACTAAGGAGTGTGTGTGTCCTCTTCCTGTGAGCCACAGAGATCCATTAAACACACCAGTGAGCCTCACTGTTGCTCTGGCTGACACACACACACCGTCCTGCTGCCACAGACACTCACTAGAGCACCGCGGGTTAATCCGCCACTGAAAATAGTCCCCAAACATTGCAATATTTCCTCCTGTGTTAGGACATAAACACATTATAATCACTACAGTGACCAGCTGTTTTAGGAAAGTAGGGAAGACAACAGTTTTGGACAGAGGGACTAACACTGTGTTGGTTTGGGCCTTTTCTTAGATTTGTTGACATTAGAAAGATATAGACCAATTCACATTTATCTTTGAATGCATTTACTTTAGGGTTAGACAAGTGTGTCAGATGGAGTCAGTGTGGCATCGGCCCATATGATGGAGTCTGATAACAAATTTACATTCCAGGAAGAAACACTGCATATTTAATTCATGAGTATTGACATGATATCAGCATCATTCCATATCAAATCACTGATACATTTGGAATTTCATTCTGTTCTTGATCGTGCCTTGAAATAAATTCAACTCAACAAAAATGAAACTGGACAATGTGGGAATCCACGATATAAAACCACCAGCTGAGTGTTGACATCTCTTTCAGGGGGATCAAGCAGCAGAACCCCACTGTGTGTGTGTGTGTGTGTGTGTGCGTGTGTGTGTGTGTGTGCGTGTGTGTGTGTGTGTGTGTGTGTGTGTGTGTGTGTGTGTGTGTGTGCGTGTGTGTGTGTGTGTGTGTGTGTGTGTGCGTGTGTGTGTGCGTGTGTGTGTGTGTGTGTGTGTGTGTGTGTGGAATCCGCAAAAGGATGAGATGGATCCATAGAAAGCATTCTGAGCTTATTCCCAGGGTTTAAAATGAGAACCAGAGATCACAGCTGGACAAATGACCCACAACACAGAGACCGGAGGGGGGGCAATAGAAAGAATGGACGAGGGTCCTCATGGAGTCCTGATGGGGCTCTTTGTTTTTGTGTGAATCCTCATGATTGTGTGACTGGACATATTTGGACGCTGTCAGTACGTCCCGTCTGCCTTCGTGTGCGGCTGCAAAGTGCTGAATCAGGATGAGTGTAGCGGTGGGATTCTACTGACTGACGGTTGGAGAGCAGGAAGTGACACACCCCCTCACACATGCACATGGGCTCCCCCAGAAAGAACCAAGTCCTGCATTTCTACAGGACTTCACCTCGCTAGGAATCGTATCCAGGATTTCAGTCACCATAGTGCTTGGAAAGTGGAAAGTCGTAGCCGATTTTTTCTCAACGTTCTTTACAATTGAATCTCCAAAAGTTGAGCGTCGGTTGGAGGAGGAGCGATCGCAGGTTTGATGGACAGTGAAGGTGGCAGGAGTCGACAGAGACCTTCACAGCGCCGGTATAAAGAGTAGTATGGCCGGTGGAGGGAGATGAGAGACCTACATGAGGGCAAGATGGAGGATCTTCCAGCCAGGAGAAGGAAGTGAGGTCGAGGGTATTATCTCCTCTATTGACCAGTTGGACATCATGGATAGGTGGAGTACTCCTCCCTCTCTGATTACGAGCAGCAGGGTCCAGCGCTCATGGTGGAAGACAGTCTGGCTTCAGGTCTAGAGGGGGAAGACCGGGGGAGGGTTGGACTCAGCAGCAGGACAGGAAGCTTTGGCTTCAGACTCTAGACCAGCGGTCCACAACCATTTGCACCACGGACCGGTTTGGTGTCAGACAATATTCACTGTGTGGGCGATAAATATGATGTAATAAATATGACGTGATAAAATGACAAGACGGCATAAAGACAATATTAAAGTGCTTAAAAATACAACTCACCATTACGGCGAATTAGTGGAGTCCTGAGCTTGTTTCTCTGCAAGGAGCCGGGTCGTGATGGGAGACACCCGACGTGTGTTTATGTCCAGTCTACTGCTTAACTTAAACCTTTAGTCCAGTCTACTCTGTAACACAGACGGATGTGTCCGTTCATCTTTTTTTTATAAAACATCTTCCGAACATCCATTATTTCTGTGCGGTACCAAGGGACCCACGGCCCGTGGGCCGCTGGTCTAGAGCAGTGATTCTTAACCATAGGGTTAATTGGGCGAGCGCCACCTAGAGGGCCGCCAAAAACTTTCCGTTTTCACCGGTGGGCCGCGAGGGCCGCGGGAACGCATAGGTGATGAATTGAAGACAGCAGAGATATCACTGTTATCCACGAGACGCTCAGTTACAATACAGATTCCCACCACTTGGTTAGTCAGTTGTTTAACAAGCTCTGCATATGCAGAAGAAGAAACTCAGACAGCAGCTAGCTAGCCTGTAGAGAAAGTTATAGAGAAGTATTTAAAACGAAAACATGAAGACTAAAGTCCTGCTGAACACTTCATGAAGTAGAGCTTTGTGAACGGAGGAAACAAGGCGGAGCCCTGAGCCTGTGTGGAGTGAGGGCTAATGCTAGCCTCGCTAGCTAACGCAGCACTGAAGGCTTCACAGCTAAAGCGGTATCTAGAGACCAAACATCCAACGCTCGTGAGAAAGCCGGTGGGATTTTTCCAGATAAAGGACGATGTACAGATGCAGGAAAGGTCTGTCTGTCACTGACGAGCAACTCCAAATGTGCTGTGAAAGCCAGCTGTCACAGATATGAAGAGCAACTTCTGGTTCTGAAAACATGAAGACTGCTGAAGCATATCATTCACATCATAAGGCTATATTTTAATTTGTACTTTATTCAAATGTTATTTACAGTTTATTTAATTAGAAAATTATTATTTTGAAGTGTGTGCACACTTGTCTGCACACTAATAGTTGCCCAATAATTGTGAACACACATATATTCTCCTAAGAAAGTAAAAACCTCACTTTTACTGTCTTAAATATTCAGGTTTGAGGTTTGTAGTAGTTCAATAATACACTGTAGTAGTTCAATAATACAATTAATCCTCAAAAAAACTACTAATAATTGTGCAGTGTATTTATTTTATTACCACATATTATTTATCAAATGTTTTTTCTCCGTTTTTTTTTAAGTCTCCCTTGTTTTTGTTGAAAAATCTAATAATTAGTTATTTGTGTGTTCATACGCCTGACTTGAGCCTTTAAATGAGTTATTGTATTAGCTTGATTTGTTGCGTGACTTGTTGTCTGTGCAGGTTTACACACACATGATCAATAAATGTCTTTGTGATGATCACATTTTCAGGTCATTTATTTGACAAGGTTTTTGCTTGTTAAATAGATTTGAGTTAGTTATTGAATACAAGTCAAACCAAGAGTGAGATCAATTAGTTAATAAACCAAAACAGTGTTAATATTTGAATGGGCCCCGGGGCACTTTGTACTTGAAAAGTTGGGCCCCGAGGTCAAAAAGGTTAAGAACCCTAGAGAACAGGTGGTGTCGGTTATGGCGGCCATGAACTTGTCTGATTCCTGGATCTGGTGCATCGTTGTAGATGGAAGCTGGAGAACAGAGCTCAAGAACTAAGTACACAACGGGTAAGGAGGCAGCAGCTGTGACTGAAGACGGGTTCTGTCCAGTCAGCAGAGATCCCTGAGACATGAATATCCTTGATGGAGGTCATCTGTGTAGAAGAGTTTTGACTGTACTGGTTCCTCACCTGCAATGTGGAGGTCATGATGATGTACACAGTGACGCTGTAGACGCGTCAGCACTGCAGTGTGAACACGGTGACCAGGCGAGGAATCGTTGTCACGGTGACTAGAAGGGAGGGGCTTCTGGTAAAACTACAGTATAACTTCTCATAAGTCCGTCCTCTCTTTCCTCTCTTTCCCTTTTCCGTTCCGTTCTCACTGGCTTCCCAACATCAGCAGCATGCTGGAACACACCATGCTGTCTGCTTGTAGGTAAACGTGTGTGGGAATCAAATGGCAGGACAGAAGGGCCCTTTTTACAGCATTTCATTGTTCAAGATGAAGTATTATTATTGTGTTCATATTGAGTGATTACGACCCTCACAATCTGCTCACTGACGTCAGTGCAACGCAGGAAGTAGTTTGTCCTTTATGTATGATGTACAGCGTATAGTGTACAGTGTATGATGTACAGCGTATAGTGTTCAGTGTATGATGTACAGCGTATAGTGTACAGTATATGATGTACAGCGTATAGTGTACAGTGTATGATGTACAGCGTATAGTGTTCAGTGTATGATGTACAGCGTATAGTGTTCAGTATATGATGTACAGCGTATAGTGTTCAGTGTATGATGTACAGCGTATAGTGTTCAGTATATGATGTACAGCGTATAGTGTACAGTGTATGATGTACAGCGTATAGTGTACAGTGTATGATGTACAGCGTATAGTGTACAGTATATGATGTACAGCGTATAGTGTACAGTGTATGATGTACAGCGTATAGTGTTCAGTGTATGATGTACAGCGTATAGTGTACAGTGTATGATGTACAGCGTATAGTGTTCAGTATATGATGTACAGCGTATAGTGTACAGTATATGATGTACAGCGTATAGTGTACAGTATATGATGTACAGCGTATAGTGTTCAGTATATGATGTACAGCGTATAGTGTACAGTATATGATGTATAGTGTGTGTGTGTGTGCGTGCGTGTGTGTGCGTGTGCGTGTGTTTGTGTGTGCGTGCGTGTGTGTGCGTGTGCGTGTGCGCGTGTGTGTGTGCGTGTGCGTGTGCGTGTGTGTGTGTGCGTGTGTGTGTGTGTGTGTGTGTGTGTGTGTGTGTGTGTGTGTGTGTGTGTGTGTGTGTGCGTGTGTGTGAGGCCTTGTCTTTCTAACGGTCGCTCTGCCACACACATCCTCCTTGCTTCCTTCTCATTATCTCCTCTGTCTTTTATAACCCTCTCTCCCACACACACACACACACACACACACACACACACACACACACACACACACACACACACACACACACACACACACACACACACACACAGGCCAACAGGCGTTTTGAAACAGCCTCTAAGTGAAACTAGATTGAGCAAACTGCAGAGTGTTCTCGTCATCACTGAACGCTGGAACTGACATGATTCATCATTCATCATTCATCACAATATCATCATTGTTTTCAATATTGTTTTCATTTTACTTATCCTCATCATTTGAAAATGCTCTTAAAAAACAAACAGTAGGACTTTCCATGAGCCCTTCCTGACTGCTGCTACCAACGTGATCTCTTATTGAGTTATTACATTCCATAGGACTGTATTCATGTTCATGTCATCATTACTTCTGTCTTCCTTATTAAAGGACTGGTTGAGCTGCGGTCCACAGACAGGAAGCAGAGAACAGGAAGTAGTAGGGAGGCTCAGGTTGACTGACTCCGCTCTCAAGAGAGGAAGACCCTCCATGTGAGGAAGACCCTCCATGAGAGGAAGACCCTCCATGTGAGGAAGACCCTCCATGAGAGGAAGACCCTCCATGAGAGGAAGGCCCTCCATGAGAGGAAGGCCCTCCATGTGAGGAAGACCCTCCATGAGAGGAAGGCCCTCCATGTGAGGAAGACCCTCCATGAGAGGAAGACCCTCCATGTGAGGAAGACCCTCCATGAGAGGAAGACCCTCCATGAGAGGAAGGCCTGAGGTGTGAACAGAGAAGATACAACCAGCAGCTGTTCATCTGCTGCAGATCAGAAGAAATCAAGTCCTGCATTAGTACATGTTGAAGTATTCCTGCTTTAGTACATGTTGAAGTATTCCTGCTTTAGTACATGTTGAAGTATTCCTGCATTAGTACATGTTGAAGTATTCCTGCTTTAGTACATGTTGAAGTATTCCTGCTTTAGTACATGTTGAAGTATTCCTGCTTTAGTACATGTTGAAGTATTCCTGCTTTAGTACATGTTGAAGTATTCCTGCTTTAGTACATGTTGAAGTATTCCTGCATTAGTACATGTTGAAGTATTCCTGCTTTAGTACATGTTGAAGTATTCCTGCTTTAGTACATGTTGAAGTATTCCTGCATTAGTACATGTTGAAGTATTCCTGTTTTAGTACATGTTGAAGTATTCCTGCATTAGTACATGTTGAAGTATTCCTGCTTTAGTACATGTTGAAGTATTCCTGCTTTAGTACATGTTGAAGTATTCCTGCATTAGTACATGTTGAAGTATTCCTGCTTTAGTACATGTTGAAGTATTCCTGCATTAGTACATGTTGAAGTATTCCTGTTTTAGTACATGTTGAAGTATTCCTGCATTAGTACATGTTGAAGTATTCCTGCTTTAGTACATGTTGAAGTATTCCTGCTTTAGTACATGTTGAAGTATTCCTGCATTAGTACATGTTGAAGTATTCCTGCTTTAGTACATGTTGAAGTATTCCTGCTTTAGTACATGTTGAAGTATTCCTGCATTAGTACATGTTGAAGTATTCCTGTTTTAGTACATGTTGAAGTATTCCTGCATTAGTACATGTTGAAGTATTCCTGCTTTAGTACATGTTGAAGTATTCCTGCTTTAGTACATGTTGAAGTATTCCTGCATTAGTACATGTTGAAGTATTCCTGCTTTAGTACATGTTGAAGTATTCCTGCATTAGTACATGTTGAAGTATTCCTGCTTTAGTACATGTTGAAGTATTCCTGCTTTAGTACATGTTGAAGTATTCCTGCATTAGTACATGTTGAAGTATTCCTGCTTTAGTACATGTTGAAGTATTCCTGCTTTAGTACATGTTGAAGTATTCCTGCATTAGTACATGTTGAAGTATTCCTGCTTTAGTACATGTTGAAGTATTCCTGCATTAGTACATGTTGAAGTATTCCTGCTTTAGTACATGTTGAAGTATTCCTGCATTATTACATGTTGAAGTATTCCTGCTTTAGTACATGTTGAAGTATTCCTGCATTAGTACATGTTGAAGTATTCCTGCTTTAGTACATGTTGAAGTATTCCTGCTTTAGTACATGTTGAAGTATTCCTGCATTAGTACATGTTGAAGTATTCCTGCTTTAGTACATGTTGAAGTATTCCTGCATTAGTACATGTTGAAGTATTCCTGCTTTAGTACATGTTGAAGTATTCCTGCTTTAGTACATGTTGAAGTATTCCTGCATTAGTACATGTTGAAGTATTCCTGCTTTAGTACATGTTGAAGTATTCCTGCTTTAGTACATGTTGAAGTATTCCTGCATTAGTACATGTTGAAGTATTCCTGCATTAGTACATGTTGAAGTATTCCTGCTTTAGTACATGTTGAAGTATTCCTGCATTAGTACATGTTGAAGTATTCCTGCTTTAGTACATGTTGAAGTATTCCTGCTTTAGTACATGTTGAAGTATTCCTGCATTAGTACATGTTGAAGTATTCCTGCTTTAGTACATGTTGAAGTATTCCTGCATTAGTACATGTTGAAGTATTCCTGCATTAGTACATGTTGAAGTATTCCTGCTTTAGTACATGTTGAAGTATTCCTGCTTTAGTACATGTTGAAGTATTCCTGCTTTAGTACATGTTGAAGTATTCCTGCATTAGTACATGTTGAAGTATTCCTGCTTTAGTACATGTTGAAGTATTCCAGCTTTAGTACATGTTGAAGTATTCCTGCTTTAGTACATGTTGAAGTATTCCTGCATTAGTACATGTTGAAGTATTCCTGCTTTAGTACATGTTGAAGTATTCCTGCTTTAGTACATGTTGAAGTATTCCTGCATTATTACATGTTGAAGTATTCCTGCTTTAGTACATGTTGAAGTATTCCTGCTTTAGTACATGTTGAAGTATTCCTGCTTTAGTACATGTTGAAGTATTCCTGCTTTAGTACATGTTGAAGTATTCCTGCTTTAGTACATGTTGAAGTATTCCTGCATTAGTACATGTTGAAGTATTCCTGCATTAGTACATGTTGAAGTATTCCTGCTTTAGTACATGTTGAAGTATTCCTGCTTTAGTACATGTTGAAGTATTCCTGCATTAGTACATGTTGAAGTATTCCTGCTTTAATACATGTTGAAGTATTCCTGCATTAGTACATGTTGAAGTATTCCTGCTTTAGTACATGTTGAAGTATTCCTGCATTAGTACATGTTGAAGTATTCCTGCTTTAGTACATGTTGAAGTATTCCTGCTTTAGTACATGTTGAAGTATTCCTGCTTTAGTACATGTTGAAGTATTCCTGCTTTAGTACATGTTGAAGTATTCCTGCTTTAGTACATGTTGAAGTATTCCTGCATTAGTACATGTTGAAGTATTCCTGCATTAGTACATGTTGAAGTATCCTGCTTTAGTACATGTTGAAGTATTCCTGCTTTAGTACATGTTGAAGTATTCCTGCTTTAGTACATGTTGAAGTATTCCTGCTTTAGTACATGTTGAAGTATTCCTGCTTTAGTACATGTTGAAGTATTCCTGCATTAGTACATGTTGAAGTATTCCTGCTTTAGTACATGTTGAAGTATTCCTGCTTTAGTACATGTTGAAGTATTCCAGCTTTAGTACATGTTGAAGTATTCCTGCTTTAGTACATGTTGAAGTATTCCTGCTTTAGTACATGTTGAAGTATTCCTGCATTAGTACATGTTGAAGTATTCCTGCTTTAGTACATGTTGAAGTATTCCTGCATTAGTACATGTTGAAGTATTCCTGCTTTAGTACATGTTGAAGTATTCCTGCATTAGTACATGTTGAAGTATTCCTGCTTTAGTACATGTTGAAGTATTCCTGCATTAGTACATGTTGAAGTATTCCAGCTTTAGTACATGTTGAAGTATTCCTGCTTTAGTACATGTTGAAGTATTCCTGCATTAGTACATGTTGACGTATTCCTGCATTAGTACATGTTGAAGTATTCCTGCATTAGTACATGTTGAAGTATTCCTGCTTTAGTACATGTTGAAGTATTCCTGCATTAGTACATGTTGAAGTATTCCAGCTTTAGTACATGTTGAAGTATTCCTGCTTTAGTACATGTTGAAGTATTCCAGCTTTAGTACATGTTGAAGTATTCCTGCTTTAGTACATGTTGAAGTATTCCTGCTTTAGTACATGTTGAAGTATTCCTGCTTTAGTACATGTTGAAGTATTCCTGCTTTAGTACATGTTGAAGTATTCCAGCTTTAGTACATGTTGAAGTATTCCTGCTTTAGTACATGTTGAAGTATTCCTGCATTAGTACATGTTGAAGTATTCCTGCTTTAGTACATGTTGAAGTATTCCTGCATTAGTACATGTTGAAGTATTCCTGCATTAGTACATGTTGAAGTATTCCTGCTTTAGTACATGTTGAAGTATTCCTGCATTAGTACATGTTGAAGTATTCCTGCTTTAGTACATGTTGAAGTATTCCTGCATTAGTACATGTTGAAGTATTCCAGCTTTAGTACATGTTGAAGTATTCCTGCATTAGTACATGTTGAAGTATTCCTGCTTTAGTACATGTTGAAGTATTCCTGCATTAGTACATGTTGAAGTATTCCAGCTTTAGTACATGTTGAAGTATTCCTGCTTTAGTACATGTTGAAGTATTCCTGCATTAGTACATGTTGACGTATTCCTGCATTAGTACATGTTGAAGTATTCCTGCATTAGTACATGTTGAAGTATTCCTGCTTTAGTACATGTTGAAGTATTCCTGCATTAGTACATGTTGAAGTATTCCTGCTTTAGTACATGTTGAAGTATTCCTGCATTAGTACATGTTGAAGTATTCCTGCATTAGTACATGTTGAAGTATTCCTGCTTTAGTACATGTTGAAGTATTCCTGCATTAGTACATGTTGAAGTATTTCTGCTTTAGTACATGTTGAAGTATTCCTGCATTAGTACATGTTGAAGTATTCCAGCTTTAGTACATGTTGAAGTATTCCTGCTTTAGTACATGTTGAAGTATTCCTGCATTAGTACATGTTGACGTATTCCTGCATTAGTACATGTTGAAGTATTCCTGCATTAGTACATGTTGAAGTATTCCTGCTTTAGTACATGTTGAAGTATTCCTGCATTAGTACATGTTGAAGTATTCCAGCTTTAGTACATGTTGAAGTATTCCTGCTTTAGTACATGTTGAAGTATTCCAGCTTTAGTACATGTTGAAGTATTCCTGCTTTAGTACATGTTGAAGTATTCCTGCTTTAGTACATGTTGAAGTATTCCTGCTTTAGTACATGTTGAAGTATTCCTGCTTTAGTACATGTTGAAGTATTCCAGCTTTAGTACATGTTGAAGTATTCCTGCTTTAGTACATGTTGAAGTATTCCTGCATTAGTACATGTTGAAGTATTCCTGCTTTAGTACATGTTGAAGTATTCCTGCATTAGTACATGTTGAAGTATTCCTGCATTAGTACATGTTGAAGTATTCCTGCTTTAGTACATGTTGAAGTATTCCTGCTTTAGTACATGTTGAAGTATTCCTGCATTAGTACATGTTGAAGTATTCCTGCATTAGTACATGTTGAAGTATTCCTGCTTTAGTACATGTTGAAGTATTCCTGCATTAGTACATGTTGAAGTATTCCTGCTTTAGTACATGTTGAAGTATTCCTGCATTAGTACATGTTGAAGTATTCCAGCTTTAGTACATGTTGAAGTATTCCTGCTTTAGTACATGTTGAAGTATTCCTGCATTAGTACATGTTGACGTATTCCTGCATTAGTACATGTTGAAGTATTCCTGCATTAGTACATGTTGAAGTATTCCTGCTTTAGTACATGTTGAAGTATTCCTGCATTAGTACATGTTGAAGTATTCCAGCTTTAGTACATGTTGAAGTATTCCTGCTTTAGTACATGTTGAAGTATTCCAGCTTTAGTACATGTTGAAGTATTCCTGCTTTAGTACATGTTGAAGTATTCCTGCTTTAGTACATGTTGAAGTATTCCTGCTTTAGTACATGTTGAAGTATTCCTGCTTTAGTACATGTTGAAGTATTCCAGCTTTAGTACATGTTGAAGTATTCCTGCTTTAGTACATGTTGAAGTATTCCTGCATTAGTACATGTTGAAGTATTCCTGCTTTAGTACATGTTGAAGTATTCCTGCATTAGTACATGTTGAAGTATTCCTGCATTAGTACATGTTGAAGTATTCCTGCTTTAGTACATGTTGAAGTATTCCTGCATTAGTACATGTTGAAGTATTCCTGCTTTAGTACATGTTGAAGTATTCCTGCATTAGTACATGTTGAAGTATTCCAGCTTTAGTACATGTTGAAGTATTCCTGCATTAGTACATGTTGAAGTATTCCTGCTTTAGTACATGTTGAAGTATTCCTGCATTAGTACATGTTGAAGTATTCCAGCTTTAGTACATGTTGAAGTATTCCTGCTTTAGTACATGTTGAAGTATTCCTGCATTAGTACATGTTGAAGTATTCCTGCTTTAGTACATGTTGAAGTATTCCTGCATTAGTACATGTTGAAGTATTCCTGCTTTAGTACATGTTGAAGTATTCCTGCTTTAGTACATGTTGAAGTATTCCTGCATTAGTACATGTTGAAGTATTCCTGCTTTAGTACATGTTGAAGTATTCCTGCTTTAGTACATGTTGAAGTATTCCTGCATTAGTACATGTTGAAGTATTCCTGCATTAGTACATGTTGAAGTATTCCTGCTTTAGTACATGTTGAAGTATTCCTGCATTAGTACATGTTGAAGTATTCCTGCTTTAATACATGTTGAAGTATTCCTGCATTAGTACATGTTGAAGTATTCCTGCATTAGTACATGTTGAAGTATTCCTGCATTAGTACATGTTGAAGTATTCCTGCTTTAGTACATGTTGAAGTATTCCAGCTTTAGTACATGTTGAAGTATTCCTGCTTTAGTACATGTTGAAGTATTCCTGCTTTAGTACATGTTGAAGTATTCCTGCATTAGTACATGTTGAAGTATTCCTGCATTAGTACATGTTGAAGTATTCCTGCTTTAGTACATGTTGAAGTATTCCTGCTTTAGTACATGTTGAAGTATTCCTGCTTTAGTACATGTTGAAGTATTCCAGCTTTAGTACATGTTGAAGTATTCCTGCTTTAGTACATGTTGAAGTATTCCTGCTTTAGTACATGTTGAAGTATTCCTGCATTAGTACATGTTGAAGTATTCCTGCTTTAGTACATGTTGAAGTATTCCTGCATTAGTACATGTTGAAGTATTCCTGCTTTAGTACATGTTGAAGTATTCCTGCATTAGTACATGTTGAAGTATTCCTGCTTTAGTACATGTTGAAGTATTCCTGCATTAGTACATGTTGAAGTATTCCTGCTTTAGTACATGTTGAAGTATTCCTGCATTAGTACATGTTGAAGTATTCCAGCTTTTGTACATGTTGAAGTATTCCTGCATTAGTACATGTTGAAGTATTCCTGCTTTAGTACATGTTGAAGTATTCCAGCTTTAGTACATGTTGAAGTATTCCAGCTTTAGTACATGTTGAAGTATTCCTGCTTTAGTACATGTTGAAGTATTCCTGCTTTAGTACATGTTGAAGTATTCCTGCATTAGTACATGTTGAAGTATTCCAGCATTAGTACATGTTGAAGTATTCCTGCTTTAGTACATGTTGAAGTATTCCTGCATTAGTACATGTTGAAGTATTCCTGCTTTAGTACATGTTGAAGTATTCCTGCTTTAGTACATGTTGAAGTATTCCTGCATTAGTACATGTTGAAGTATTCCTGCTTTAGTACATGTTGAAGTATTCCAGCTTTAGTACATGTTGAAGTATTCCTGCTTTAGTACATGTTGAAGTATTCCTGCTTTAGTACATGTTGAAGTATTCCTGCTTTAGTACATGTTGAAGTATTCCTGCTTTAGTACATGTTGAAGTATTCCAGCTTTAGTACATGTTGAAGTATTCCTGCTTTAGTACATGTTGAAGTATTCCTGCTTTAGTACATGTTGAAGTATTCCTGCATTAGTACATGTTGAAGTATTCCTGCTTTAGTACATGTTGAAGTATTCCTGCATTAGTACATGTTGAAGTATTCCTGCTTTAGTACATGTTGAAGTATTCCTGCTTTAGTACATGTTGAAGTATTCCTGCTTTAGTACATGTTGAAGTATTCCTGCTTTAGTACATGTTGAAGTATTCCTGCATTAGTACATGTTGAAGTATTCCTGCTTTAGTACATGTTGAAGTATTCCTGCTTTAGTACATGTTGAAGTATTCCTGCTTTAGTACATGTTGAAGTATTCCTGCATTAGTACATGTTGAAGTATTCCTGCTTTAGTACATGTTGAAGTATTCCTGCATTAGTACATGTTGAAGTATTCCTGCTTTAGTACATGTTGAAGTATTCCTGCTTTAGTACATGTTGAAGTATTCCTGCATTAGTACATGTTGAAGTATTCCAGCATTAGTACATGTTGAAGTATTCCTGCTTTAGTACATGTTGAAGTATTCCTGCATTAGTACATGTTGAAGTATTCCTGCTTTAGTACATGTTGAAGTATTCCTGCTTTAGTACATGTTGAAGTATTCCTGCTTTAGTACATGTTGAAGTATTCCTGCTTTAGTACATGTTGAAGTATTCCAGCTTTAGTACATGTTGAAGTATTCCTGCTTTAGTACATGTTGAAGTATTCCTGCTTTAGTACATGTTGAAGTATTCCTGCATTAGTACATGTTGAAGTATTCCTGCTTTAGTACATGTTGAAGTATTCCTGCTTTAGTACATGTTGAAGTATTCCTGCTTTAGTACATGTTGAAGTATTCCTGCTTTAGTACATGTTGAAGTATTCCTGCTTTAGTACATGTTGAAGTGTTCCTGCATTAGTACATGTTGAAGTATTCCTGCTTTAGTACATGTTGAAGTATTCCTGCTTTAGTACATGTTGAAGTATTCCTGCTTTAGTACATGTTGAAGTATTCCTGCTTTAGTACATGTTGAAGTGTTCCTGCATTAGTACATGTTGAAGTATTCCTGCTTTAGTACATGTTGAAGTATTCCTGCATTAGTACATGTTGAAGTATTCCTGCTTTAGTACATGTTGAAGTATTCCTGCTTTAGTACATGTTGAAGTATTCCTGCTTTAGTACATGTTGAAGTATTCCTGCTTTAGTACATGTTGAAGTGTTCCTGCATTAGTACATGTTGAAGTATTCCTGCTTTAGTACATGTTGAAGTATTCCAGCTTTAGTACATGTTGAAGTATTCCTGCTTTAGTACATGTTGAAGTATTCCTGCTTTAGTACATGTTGAAGTGTTCCTGCATTAGTACATGTTGAAGTATTCCTGCTTTAGTACATGTTGAAGTATTCCTGCATTAGTACATGTTGAAGTATTCCTGCTTTAGTACATGTTGAAGTATTCCTGCTTTAGTACATGTTGAAGTGTTCCTGCATTAGTACATGTTGAAGTATTCCTGCTTTAGTACATGTTGAAGTATTATTCATTTCAGAAGAAAAATACATCATTTTATTAGTGACCTGCAACTAAAAGTCAGAAATTGATACTTTTTTTACTTAAATGTTACTTTTATTTGTTATTATTGTGGTTGTTGTTGTTATTGTTTAAACATGTATTATTAATTTCCCATATTTACTATTTTAACCTTTTAATGAAAACACGTGTTTTAATTCAAATACCATAATGTAAATGTGGACTGCATTAGACGTGTATCTGTGTTTCTGGTTGGATGTGGACAGAAGTCATTCATATGCTGTGAACAATGGATCTGTGGATGAATCTCTCCGGATGTCTGCTGTGACCTCCAACACCGAGCCGCTCACGCCCTGAAGTGTGCTCTGCCACTGGGATAAGTTATGAACGTGAGAGGCCGGTGCATGCTGGAGCTCTGGCAGCATCAGCTGCTGTAGAATCAGCCTGAAGCAGACCTGTGGAGTTTCCTCCTGATAACACAGTCAGCAGGTGCAGCTCCAGATAACCAGAATCAGCTGAGGACAGGCGGCGCACCCAGAGGCCAACAATGTGGTGGGAAGAGGCCGACGGAGCGAGCGCCGCCGTGAGGAGGTGACGAGGGGACGAGGGGACGAGGTGACAAGGGGACGAGGGGCGTAAATTAAAGAAGGAGAACCGCGGAGCAGCATCAACGCTCTGGGAAGCAGTTTGATATATGAACCCAGGGAACAATGCAAGTTCAACACCATGATGACCAAATGCACCAACACAACTCACAGCCTCACAGTGGAGACATGAGCAGCATCACAGTGGAGACATGAGCAGCATCACAGTGGAGACATGAGCAGCATCACACTAGAGACATGAGCAGCATCACACCAGAGACATGAGCAGCATCACACTAGAGACATGAGCAGCATCACACTAGAGACATGAGCAGCATCACAGTGGAGACATGAGCAGCATCACACTAGAGACATGAGCAGCATCACAGTGGAGACATGAGCAGCATCACAGTGGAGACATGAGCAGCATCACACTAGAGACATGAGCAGCATCACACCAGAGACATGAGCAGCATCACACTAGAGACATGAGCAGCATCACACTAGAGACATGAGCAGCATCACACTAGAGACATGAGCAGCATCACACTAGAGACATGAGCAGCATCACACTAGAGACATGAGCAGCATCACAGTGGAGACATGAGCAGCATCACACTAGAGACATGAGCAGCATCACACCAGAGACATGAGCAGCATCACACTAGAGACATGAGCAGCATCACACTAGAGACATGAGCAGCATCACACCAGAGACATGAGCAGCATCACACCAGAGACATGTGCAGCATCACAGTGGAGACATGAGCAGCATCACACTAGAGACATGAGCAGCATCACACTAGAGACATGAGCAGCATCACACTAGAGACATGAGCAGCATCACACCAGAGACATGAGCAGCATCACACTAGAGACATGAGCAGCATCACACTAGAGACATGAGCAGCATCACACCAGAGACATGAGCAGCATCACACCAGAGACATGTGCAGCATCACAGTGGAGACATGAGCAGCATCACACTAGAGACATGAGCAGCATCACACTAGAGACATGAGCAGCATCACACCAGAGACATGAGCAGCATCACACCAGAGACATGAGCAGCATCACACCAGAGACATGAGCAGCATCACACTAGAGACATGAGCAGCATCACAGTGGAGACATGAGCAGCATCACACTAGAGACATGAGCAGCATCACACTAGAGACATGAGCAGCATCACACTAGAGACATGAGCAGCATCACACTAGAGACATGAGCAGCATCACACTAGAGACATGAGCAGCATCACACTAGAGACATGAGCAGCATCACACTAGAGACATGAGCAGCATCACAGTGGAGACATGAGCAGCATCACACTAGAGACATGAGCAGCATCACAGTGGAGACATGAGCAGCATCACACTAGAGACATGAGCAGCATCACACTAGAGACATGAGCAGCATCACACTAGAGACATGAGCAGCATCACACTAGAGACATGAGCAGCATCACAGTGGAGACATGAGCAGCATCACACTAGAGACATGAGCAGCATCACAGTGGAGACATGAGCAGCATCACACTAGAGACATGAGCAGCATCACACTAGAGACATGAGCAGCATCACACCAGAGACATGAGCAGCATCACACTAGAGACATGAGCAGCATCACAGTGGAGACATGAGCAGCATCACACTAGAGACATGAGCAGCATCACACTAGAGACATGAGCAGCATCACACCAGAGACATGAGCAGCATCACACTAGAGACATGAGCAGCATCACACTAGAGACATGAGCAGCATCACACTAGAGACATGAGCAGCATCACACTAGAGACATGAGCAGCATCACACTAGAGACATGAGCAGCATCACACCAGAGACATGAGCAGCATCACACCAGAGACATGAGCAGCATCACACCAGAGACATGAGCAGCATCACACCAGAGACATGTGCAGCATCACAGTGGAGACATGAGCAGCATCACACTAGAGACATGAGCAGCATCACACTAGAGACATGAGCAGCATCACACTAGAGACATGAGCAGCATCACACTAGAGACATGTGCAGCATCACAGTGGAGACATGAGCAGCATCACACTAGAGACATGAGCAGCATCACACTAGAGACATGAGCAGCATCACACTAGAGACATGAGCAGCATCACACTAGAGACATGAGCAGCATCACACCAGAGACATGAGCAGCATCACACTAGAGACATGAGCAGCATCACACTAGAGACATGAGCAGCATCACACTAGAGACATGAGCAGCATCACACTAGAGACATGAGCAGCATCACACTAGAGACATGAGCAGCATCACACTAGAGACATGAGCAGCATCACACTAGAGACATGAGCAGCATCACAGTGGAGACATGAGCAGCATCACACTAGAGACATGAGCAGCATCACACTAGAGACATGAGCAGCATCACACTAGAGACATGAGCAGCATCACACCAGAGACATGAGCAGCATCACACTAGAGACATGAGCAGCATCACACTAGAGACATGAGCAGCATCACACTAGAGACATGAGCAGCATCACACTAGAGACATGAGCAGCATCACAGTGGAGACATGAGCAGCATCACACTAGAGACATGAGCAGCATCACACCAGAGACATGAGCAGCATCACACCAGAGACATGAGCAGCATCACACCAGAGACATGAGCAGCATCACACCAGAGACATGAGCAGCATCACACCAGAGACATGAGCAGCATCACACCAGAGACATGAGCAGCATCACAGTGGAGACATGAGCAGCATCACACTAGAGACATGAGCAGCATCACACTAGAGACATGAGCAGCATCACAGTGGAGACATGAGCAGCATCACACTAGAGACATGAGCAGCATCACACCAGAGACATGAGCAGCATCACACCAGAGACATGAGCAGCATCACACTAGAGACATGAGCAGCATCACACTAGAGACATGAGCAGCATCACAGTGGAGACATGAGCAGCATCACACTAGAGACATGAGCAGCATCACACCAGAGACATGAGCAGCATCACAGTGGAGACATGTCCCTTCAGTCCCCACAGACCAGAGGTCATGGACCAGTCGATCTGAGAGGAAGGTGAAGTACACCACACAAGCTCTTCAGAGAGGATGATGTTCATGTACTGGTGTAAGTAGGTCCATGCCTCTCAAATGGGAAGTGGCCTTTGACGTGGAATGAAGCATATTTCCTTGAGTTTGGTCCAGACAGCAGTAATCAAGTGTGGGTCTGGTTTTAGGGCCCTGGCTCTGAGAAACAGTGAACGCTGGTTCAGGATGCTTGGGATCGGGGTCCTCAAGCACCATCTATTGGGTTTGAACATTGGAACAGTCCGTCTGGGCTGATCCATTCAGAACCGTTTGGACTACAACGACGGTCTTGTGTTGAGCTCTCTGGCTCAGAGGAACAAGCTCAGATAAATGAGATTAGTCAGAGTGATAACCTCAACAAGGGAACAGCTAGAGTAACACACACACACACACACACACACACACACACACACACACACACACACACACACACACACACACACACACACACACACACACACACTGTGATAAGGTAGATTTGTTCCAAAGCGAGACCACCAGACATGGAGATTAAGCAGCAATATGTGTTCAGTAGACGAGATGAGAGTCTCATTGATTCTTCACCACTGATGGTAACCACATGTGATTTGATCAGCTCATATGGTTACAATGACACGCGCTGTGGTTTGATCAGAGTTACACAAACTCTGCAGAGGCTGAACTGTGTTCCCTCACTCAGCTCAGATTCAGCAGACCTGAGGTCAGATCACAAACCCACACAATCTGTGGCACCATTGTGGTTTTATTGGACAGATCCCAGTGACTGACTGTTAGTGTTGTATGTAAGCATTCCGTGTCAAACTGCATGTGATGCAGACGCCATTCCAACCATGTAACCACAGCACACAGGCGGGGCACGTGATCACGTCTTGGACTGCAGAGACATTGCTTTGACTTTCATTCACCCAACCTTAAGATAGCTGAACAACGTCATCTCATCATGTGTATACATCAGGTGCTGAAGAGGACTTGAGACATAAACTCATGTTTACAATGTTTACTGAGGGCATACATCAAGAGAAGTAGAGTCATTTATATAGACTTCTATACAACCAGAGGAGTCGCCCCCTGGTGGTCAGGAGAGAGAATGCAGCTTTAACACATGAAGCATATACTTCTATACAACCAGAGGAGTCACCCCCTGGTGGTCAGGAGAGAGAATGCAGCTTTAACACATGAAGCATATACTTCTATACAACCAGAGGAGTCGCCCCCTGGTGGTCAGGAGAGAGATTGCAGCTTTAACACATGAAGCATAGACTTCTATACAACCAGAGGAGTCGCCCCCTGGTGGTCATTAGAGAGATTGCAGCTTTAACACATGAAGCATATACTTCTATACAACCAGAGGAGTCACCCCTGGTGGTCAGGAGAGAGAATGCAGCTTTAACACATGAAGCATAGACGTCTATACAACCAGAGGAGTCATCCCCTGGTGGTCAGTAGAGAGAATGCAGCTTTAACACATGAAGCATATACTTCTATACAACCAGAGGAGTCACCCGTGGTGGTCAGGAGAGAAAATGCAGCTTTAACACATGAAGCATAGACTTCTATACAACCAGAGGAGTCGCCCCCTGGTGGTCAGGAGAGAGAATGCAGCTTTAACACATGAAGCATAGGCTTCTATACAACCAGAGGAGTCGCCCCCTGGTGGTCAGTAGAGAGAATGCAGCTTTAACACATGAAGCATAGACTTCTATACAACCAGAGGAGTCACCCCCTGGTGGTCAGTAGAGAGAATGCAGCTTTAACACATGAAGCATAGACTTCTATACAACCAGAGGAGTCGCCCCCTGGTGGTCAGTAGAGAGAATGCAGCTTTAACACATGAAGCATAGACTTCTATACAACCAGAGGAGTCACCCCCTGGTGGTCAGGAGAGAGAATGCAGCTTTAACACATGAAGCATAGATGTCTATACAACCAGAGGAGTCACCCCCTGGTGGTCAGTAGAGAGAATGCAGCTTTAACACATGAAGCATATACTTCTATACAACCAGAGGAGTCGCCCCCTGGTGGTCGGGAGAGAGAATGCAGCTTTAACACATGGAGCATATACTTCTATACAACCAGAGGAGTCGTCCCCTGGTGGTCAGAAGAGAGAATGCAGCTTTACCACATGAAGCATAGACTTCTATACAACCAGAGGAGTCGCCCCCTTGTGGTAGGAGAGAGAATGCAGCTTTAACACATGAAGCATAGACTTCTATACAACCAGAGGAGTCACCCCCTGGTGGTCAGTAGAGAGAATGCAGCTTTAACACATGAAGCATAGACTTCTATACAACCAGAGGAGTCGCCCCCTGGTGGTCAGTAGAGAGAATGCAGCTTTAACACATGAAGCATAGACTTCTATACAACCAGAGGAGTCACCCCCTGGTGGTCAGGAGAGAGAATGCAGCTTTAACACATGAAGCATAGATGTCTATACAACCAGAGGAGTCACCCCCTGGTGGTCAGTAGAGAGAATGCAGCTTTAACACATGAAGCATATACTTCTATACAACCAGAGGAGTCGCCCCCTGGTGGTCGGGAGAGAGAATGCAGCTTTAACACATGGAGCATATACTTCTATACAACCAGAGGAGTCGTCCCCTGGTGGTCAGAAGAGAGAATGCAGCTTTACCACATGAAGCATAGACTTCTATACAACCAGAGGAGTCGCCCCCTTGTGGTAGGAGAGATAATGCAGCTTTAACACATGAAGCATAGACTTCTATACAAACAGAGGAGTCACCCCCTGGTGGTCAGTAGAGAGAATGCAGCTTTAACACATGAAGCATAGACTTCTATACAACCAGAGGAGTCGCCCCCTGGTGGTCAGTAGAGAGAATGCAGCTTTAACACATGAAGCATAGACTTCTATACAACCAGAGGAGTCACCCCCTGGTGGTCAGGAGAGAGAATGCAGCTTTAACACATGAAGCATAGATGTCTATACAACCAGAGGAGTCACCCCCTGGTGGTCAGTAGAGAGAATGCAGCTTTAACACATGAAGCATATACTTCTATACAACCAGAGGAGTCGCCCCCTGGTGGTCGGGAGAGAGAATGCAGCTTTAACACATGGAGCATATACTTCTATACAACCAGAGGAGTCGTCCCCTGGTGGTCAGAAGAGAGAATGCAGCTTTACCACATGAAGCATAGACTTCTATACAACCAGAGGAGTCGCCCCCTTGTGGTAGGAGAGATAATGCAGCTTTAACACATGAAGCATAGACTTCTATACAAACAGAGGAGTCACCCCCTGGTGGTCAGTAGAGAGAATGCAGCTTTAACACATGAAGCATAGACTTCTATACAACCAGAGGAGTCGCCCCCTGGTGGTCAGTAGAGAGAATGCAGCTTTAATACATGAAGCATAGACTTCTATACAACCAGAGGAGTCACCCCCTGGTGGTCAGGAGAGAGAATGCAGCTTTAACACATGAAGCATAGATGTCTATACAACCAGAGGAGTCACCCCCTGGTGGTCAGTAGAGAGAATGCAGCTTTAACACATGAAGCATATACTTCTATACAACCAGAGGAGTCGCCCCCTGGTGGTCGGGAGAGAGAATGCAGCTTTAACACATGGAGCATATACTTCTATACAACCAGAGGAGTCGTCCCCTGGTGGTCAGAAGAGAGAATGCAGCTTTACCACATGAAGCATAGACTTCTATACAACCAGAGGAGTCGCCCCCTTGTGGTAGGAGAGATAATGCAGCTTTAACACATGGAGCATAGACTTCTATACAAACAGAAGAGTCGCCCCCTGGTGGTCAGGAGAGAGAATTCAGGTTTAAGAAACCTCATCACAATGACGATACCATGCTGAAGTCTGCTCGGTTAGCATGCTAACTTTAGCTTATTAGCTAACAACTACCCCTAAACAGAGTACAGCTGGGGCTGATGGGAATATCAATGGTGATAGACCAAGTCAGGCCATTGCCTCAAAGTTATTAAGATATTCATCAAACAATAACCATGAATGCTGCACAGAACGTGTCGCTCCATCAAGCAGAGGATGTTGTCGTGGAGCAGAGAGGGAAAACTTAATGCGATGTGTTCTACCAATGAAAGCTGGTGCTGCGCTGGTTGTTTCCTACAGTAAGTGAGTCGGTCCTTCCTGTACGTCACACACGTAGCTGGAATGAGGGTTGAAGCGCTGAACCAAGATTCAACAGGAAACACACACACTCGACGCTCAGTCACAAAGTGTTCTCCACAGTTTCCGCAGCAAAGACAACCACTGCTGAGACAATATGGGGTTTCCGGAATTTGTATTTTATCAGACTATATATATCAATGTTAAGCTTGACTGCAATAATGAAACCAGTTATTGTTTAGTGTCAAAGTTCTGGTTTTCTTCTTGTTTGCAAGAGGAAACATTAGCATTAATTTGGAGTTAGCTTTAGCTGCTCAATGTTCCACTACTCTCTAGCTCAGGGGTGGGCAAACTTTTTGGCTCAGGGGCCACATTGAATTAAAAAATTTGACAGACGGGCCGGGCCAGTATCAGATGGATGGAGAGTGTTTGACAAAGGGGGCGTGGCTTATCGCCGTCGGGTCTCTCCGTGAAAAAGAGCTGTCTTTTCCGGTATCGATTATGGAATAAATAACCACTAGTTTTGCTTTATACTTGTTGTGGAAGTCCCAAACATGTCGGAACATGAAACACCCTTGTGTTTGGGTTCATAATATTATCCGTAGCCGCACACAGCTCGGTGAATTTCTCCGACTCCTCCAGGAACTGCGCCGGTCTTATCTCCGTAAAACGGATACCGATTCTGCCATCCACCTTGGAAATAACCACCAGTTCTGCTTTATACTTGTTGTGTAAACTCCACATACGTCGGAACATCAAACTCCGTGGTGTCTGGGTTCATAATATTATCCGTAGTCCCACAACAGCGTCTGAATGACAGCCGCTGCACACACGAAAAGCCTAAAAGAGCGCTGTGCAATAAATAAGCATGAAGAAACATCAACGCTGGTCTGTTGTGGTCATCGTGCTTCGGGAAACTGAACTTGGGAACGGAGAAGCGCTACAGCGGTCTTTACTATAACTTATAATTATTTAAAATAAAAAACTTTTTTTTAATATATTTTTTTAATAACTTTTTTTAATATATTTTTTTTAATGTTATAATAATTATAATACTCGGCGGGCCGTATATTAATACTCGGCGGGCCGTATCCGGCCCGCGGGCCGTAGTTTGCCCACCTCTGCTCTAGCTGGAGACCAGCAGGCCTGAACACTACAGCAATGAGCTAAAGGAGGCTACAAGCTTCATATGATGACGATGACCTCATTCTTGAGTAATATGGGACAGCAGTGCTGGGAAAATGAAGCAGACATGTGGAGTCATTCACACAGCTGCTGGTTGATGCAGCAGGAAGGAATGCATGCTACATTCCTCCCTCTCCTCCCTACTGTCATCCTCCCTGTGAGCTTCAGGAGCAGAGACCCGGCTGCTTCAGGTTCTTCTCTCATGTTGGCAAGACAGCTCAACCTCCCACTGCACCAGAGAGACGACACATTATATTCTGACAAATATTTTGCTTTTTTGTGTTGTTTTTTTGCCACGGCAAAATACCTTAGACCCCCTAGTTCTATGAGCTTCAGGCCATTGCATCAGAGCATTGTCTTGTGGCCGCAGTTGAAATGACATAGAGGCAGGAATTCATGAATGCCATTGGCTGCCTCACGCTTTATCACAGAAGCAACGGGTAGGTGCTACACTTACTTTTCTGACAACATTCATTTTGCACATAGATCACATAGATGCTCAACAGTCTTCTCAAATTCAAGTCCATATTCTGGACTGAAACTATTCCCCACATGTTTAAACTCTCATCCATATCAAGTGAAACATTCATTGTGAGAGAGGGTGTGGCATAAAAAGAGCCAAACATTATACTCAGCTGTGCACGATTATTTAGCAGCTATTTGCTGCTCCAACAATAAGCCAACACACTTCAAGACAAACATGATACAAATGCCTTTTCAAATGAGGCAAAACCATTGAAGCAGCCAACCTGTTAAAGCAGGATCCACACATGTAAACCTTCATCAGTGACAGTCAGAACCAGGAAGATAATCCACAAGTGAACTTCACCAGAGCTACGGAGAATTAATCCTCCTGGAACCCTTTCGCCTCCAGTGCTACCATCCTCATGAGCTGGAGTCTGCAGAAGCACGAGGTGCAAAGTGCTCCGAAGCGTTGCACCGGTAAGAAAGGCCCATTGAATAAGAGACGAAAAGTATTGCAATACAACAGAATGATCCAGACTTTCCAATGGACCAACGAGACTCTTCATGTGACTGAAGACTCAAGGACAAAGGCCACCAGTTGGACTCCGGCATCACTAAGGTGGGGGAGGATAGTGGTTTAGGCTTATCAACAACAAACTGGTAGGACCCTTTTAAAATACAGATGGGCTGAAAATGGACTCACAAAATCACTTCCAGTTTCTGGAAACACTTTCTTAAAGCAGTGGAAGAGAAGGAAGTCTGCAAGCCTCAAGAGCCCAACCCCACGATATCATACAGACTGATCCCCATCACATCACTATGAGTGCAGAGCAGTGGCTGTGTCGTGTATAGATTATTGATGGGTTTGCTTACATGTTTTAGCATGTAGCAGCTGATTGGTGAAGCACCCACGTGATGTTCTCCCAGCTCACCGTTGATGATCTAAAGCTTTATACCAAAGTGTTAATAGGATGCTGTCTGCTGAATGAATAACCTCCATGAGAAACATTCAAGACACTTTCCAAACCATCAAACAAGTTCAACATTCAACATGAAATACATGTGAAATACTTCAAACGTTATCGACCCATGACGACCAGGAGAAACCACCGACAGAGCGGCCAAACCGTGCAGGTGGACATGAAACACACAAACACACTCACCTCGTCTCAAAGCTGGCCGGTGGGACGACAGTGACTCAAAGATGCTGTTGGAGGCCATGAAACGGTTATTCTTCAGATGTTTCTTCCTCCACTTTTTAAAATCTGTGTACGAGTAGAACATTTACACAAACACACACGAGGAAAGGTCAAGAGGAGATTCTCCAACAAGCTGAAACATCAACAACAATCTCTGAACCACAAACCACATATGAGGTCATTTCCTGTGTATTCTCTCAGAGGATTTGAAAGTTTCCTGACCTGAAGTCAGTTTATAGGTTGTTAAATAGGTGCTTGAGCTGATAGTTCTCCTAGCTGCTCATTGCTCTGCTACAGAGTGAGCTGTGTTTTTAATGAGAGTAGTTAACAAGTGAACGAGAAGGACAGTTTAAACACAACCTGGAAGCCATTTATTGCATCCATCCAACACAGGTCTTAGTTTATGTAGTTTTATCCAGCATCCTTGTCAATCATCATTGCTCACACTCGAGTAATGTCATTAAATAATTGCCACATTAATTTTGAAACAGTACAATACAATAAACAATTACCATACAGGCTCGTCAACATTCCCCTGTTGCTATATTTAGTCCAAGCCCCCAGGAAGCCAGGTTTACAAAGCGGCCAGCAGTGGAACTCTAACTTCTGGGTTCTTCACGTGACATTTCCCTATATACCTTTAATGGGAAAGAGACGTCTGTAAACCAGCGGATTATTTATTTTGAGGTGAATCAACATTTCCAGTAAGAACATTGGAATAGCCCCTATTTAAATCATTAGGTTAGTTTCCTTGCTCCATTGAATGAGAACGAGGCTGGACCGAGGACTGGGAGGCGGGGCTAAAGGAAATGCCAGTGCGCATGCTGTGATTTGGAAGATCATGGTAATTGTATACCAAGGAAATCTAACTTTCTAGACCAAGATCTCTTAACAGTGCATTACGTGGTGATATATACACTCACCTAAAGGATTATTAGGAACACCATACTAATACTGTGTTTGACCCCCTTTCGCCTTCAGAACACCTTAATTCTACGTGGCATTGATTCAACAAGGTGCTGAAAGCATTCTTTAGAAATGTTGGCCCATATTGATAGGATAGCATCTTGCAGTTGATGGAGATTTGTGGGATGCACATCCAGGGCACGAAGCTCCCGTTCCACCACATCCCAAAGATGCTCTATTGGGTTGAGATCTGGTGACTGTGGGGCCATTTTAGTACAGTGAACTCATTGTCATGTTCAAGAAACCAATTTGAAATGATTGGAGCTTTGTGACATGGTGCATTATCCTGCTGGAAGTAGCCATCAGAGGATGGGTACATGGTGGCCATAAAGGGATGGACATGGTCAGAAACAATGCTCAGGTAGGCCGTGGCATTTAAACGATGCCCAATTGGCACTAAGGGGCCTAAAGTGTGCCAAGAAAACATCCCCCACACCATTACACCACCACCACCAGCCTGCACAGTGGTAACAAGGCATGATGGATCCATGTTCTCATTCTGTTTACGCCAAATTCTGACTCTACCATCTGAATGTCTCAACAGAAATCCAGACTCATCAGACCAGGCAACATTTTTCCAGTCTTCAACTGTCCAACTTTGGTGAGCTCTTGCAAATTGTAGGCTCTTTTTCCTATTTGTAGTGGAGATGAGTGGTACCCGGTGGGGTCTTCTGCTGTTGTAGCCCATCCGCCTCAAGGTTGTGCGTGTTGTGGCTTCACAAATGCTTTGCTGCATACCTCGGTTGTAACGAGTGGTTATTTCAGTCAAAGTTGCTCTTCTATCAGCTTGAATCAGTCGGCCCGTTCTCCTCTGACCTCTAGCATCAACGAGGCATTTTCGCCCACAGGACTGCCGCATACTGGATGTTTTTCCCTTTTCACACCATTCTTTGTAAACCCTAGAAATGGTTGTGCGTGAAAATCCCAGTAACTGAGCAGATTGTGAAATACTCAGACCGGCCCGTCTGGCACCAACAACCATGCCACGCTCAAAATTGCTTAAATCACCTTTCTTTCCCATTCTGACATTCAGTTTGGAGTTCAGGAGATTGTCTTGACCAGGACCACACCCCTAAATGCATTGAAGCAACTGCCATGTGATTGGTTGATTAGATAATTGCATTAATGAGAAATTGAACAGGTGTTCCTAATAATCCTTTAGGTGAGTGTATATATATATATATATATATATATATATATATATATATATGTATATATATGAGGACAATTAACTTTTATATATGAACTTTTTTTAACTTTTATATATTGTGCTATGTATTTTTCTGCAGGAAGAGCAACTTTGACATTATTATTATGTGTGGAGCTCTACGGTGAAGTGTTTGAGGCGATCTCTTGAGGGCCGACATTAGCTCGATACATGGCTTTGATTCCAAGAAGCAGTTAACCAGCGGCGGCATTGTTAACCGCTCCACAGCTCCATCTGTGATCTGAGCCCTGGTCACTCCCTCTGCGCCCCACACAGTGATGTGGGGAGTGATCAGACGGTCCCAGCAGCAGGGTGTCCCGTAACCTCAGCCCCATGTTAGGATCATGTGTTATGGACACCGTTAACTTATCTCCTGCTGCTGCTTCCCTTTTCCTTTGTAAAACTTGTGTTAAAGTTGAATATTCCGTATGTGTATGATGCAGCAACATTGAACAACATTAAAGCAGATGAAGAGGCTGTGGTTTGGAACTCTTACCCTAGCCGAGGCTCCCGGTCCTGGGCTGAGCTGCTAGAAAACGCTCCTTGTGGTTTTTCCAGTCGACCAGTGACTCAGATGCAGAATAATCCACCAAACGCTCTCCGTCTTTCTACCTCTACTTGCGCTCTTGTTCTCTCTCTTGACTTGCTTACAGCTCTTTTCTGCTTCCGCTCTTCCTCTCTGTCGCCGTACTCATCTTCCTTTATCTCTGTATGACTCTCTCTCTGCTTTTGGTATGTGGCTCTCCGGATCCCCTTGTTGACGACTTTTTGTCTTCGGAGTTGCCTCTCTCACATTGAGCGTCACCCAGTAGAGATTGACTTACTCTTCTATTAATCTGGCATTGTGGCTTTTGAGTAAGCTTGTGTGTGTGTTGGTGTGTGTGTGTGTGTGTGTGTGTGTGTGTAATCAAACTAACCACCTGCCCCCCTCGGCCAACAGTTTCACCGAGGAAGTAGCTGTGGTTAGAGCAAGAGAAATGGAGGGAGAGGGCGGTGCGGTGTGTGTTTTTGAGCGCCCTTATGCGTCTGTGGTTTTGTGTGTGTGTGTGTGTGTGTGTGTGTGTGTGTGTGTGTGTGTGTGTGTAGCAGGGGGTTAAACAGAGAGAGTGAGTCACCTTTTCTTCACCAAGCCTCACTGCAGGTCAGACTGTTAGACCGCCGTGACCACGAGTGTGTGATGAAGGTTAGTTGAGTCCATCGCTGAGATTATTGGTGATATTTATAAGTATAACTCTGATCATGCTTGATACCAGTGCATGTGAGTAACAATGATCCTTACAGGGATATTTCACTGCCAACCAATGCTCATCCACACACCCTGACGTCAGCCTCAGGAGCCACGGTACTCTTTGACTGAAGGTGCCGGGAATCAAACTGCCAGTCGTCCGATTCGTGGACCACCCGCTCTACACAGCATCGGTTTAGGGGCTTTCACCCAGAAGCCCGTGTGTGTGTCCAGTGTGAAAGCAACAGTCTGCGTTGACCTAAACCTCTTTATTTAGAAAGGACTGTGTGTAACAGGACATAGAAGGTGTTAAACTGATGCTAGAAGGGAACCTAGAGCGTCATAGTTTGACCAAGACGCGCCAACGTGTTGACATATGAGAGTGTGTGTGTGTGTGTGTGTGTGTGTGTGTGTGAGTGAACAAAAAGTTCTACCACCTGCTGCTTAAGCATCTGTAATCAGCATTTTGAGTGCAAACACATACACACACGCCCAAAGGCAACCTGACCCTCACATCCACGCCTCCTTACACCCCAACACCTGCACTGACACACGTCTACCTCCTTAACGCTGCCACCACCACCACAACACACACACACACACACACACACACACACGCTAGGACAGCTGTTGCTCCACCTCATCAGGTTTAGGTTTCTGTCAAGGCCGAACGTTAAAGAATCGTTGTCTCTGTTTGTGAGGCTGAATGGATGAAGCGACCTGTTGGGGTGCTGTTGGGTTAGATCAGAGTCCTGAAGTGGAGCTGGACCCACGTCTTTCAGGACGCAGGGTAGTTGAGGACTGTGTTGGGAAACAGGCCAGTGGACGTCCTACTGTATGTCCTGGGAGAGCTCAGTGGGAGTTTGCTCCTCCACTGACCCCTGACCCCTCCCAGACACAACATGACCTCCAGCTGCTGCTTCCTGGGTCACGCTGGGGTCAGACAGCGACACAGGGGGCCGCATCACAACACTGTCAACAGATTATTATTATTTCCTGTTTTAGTTGGTGATCCTCTGACTGTCATTCCCATCAGCCTCAACTCTACTCTGTGTTTCCTGCTCATTAGCAAATGTAAGCCCGCTAGCACTCTAAACTGAGATGGTAAACGTGGTAAACATTTTAGGTGCGTCGCTAAATGCTCCAGAAGTGTTAAACATCTTGCTGTTCACTGCTGTTCGATCAAAGGCCAAACAGTTGGATCCTCGTACGACTCGTCAGGAGTGATGTGCTTT
>JBAMJR010000376.1:235000-302500 GCA_038501785.1 Myoxocephalus aenaeus
TCACCAGCATTAGATGCTGGTATGCTGGTCACCAGCATACCAGCATTAGATGCTGGTATGCTGGTGACCAGCATTAGATGCTGGTGACCAGCATACCAGCATCTAATGCTGGTGACCAGCATTAGATGCTGGTCACCAGCATTAGATGCTGGTATGCTGGTCACCAGCATACCAGCATCTAATGCTGGTATGCTGGTATATATGCTGGTATATTTGACAATGTCAGGTTTTCAAAACAGTATTTACATTTATTAAGACAGACACATAATAAAGAACATGGTAACAATAATAACACAAAAGAGAAACAACCAAATTAACTATTTACATAACTATTGAGAATGAACTATCAAAACATCAATTTACCATCTAAACTAGAACACATTTCAGTCACTCTTTAATTAAGTGTTTTTTTTTTTTGTTTGTTAATGTCCATGATTTTTTCCGTGATGTAACGTCCAGCCTTTGCCCATCTGGCCTGTAACTCTGTCTCCTCCAGGTCTTTTTCCTGGAGCCACTTCTTGAAGCAGACTGAAAATACATGTAAATAATAACATTAATGTGTCTGTCACGTCAGAACAAAGAAACACTTGATATAAAATAAACCGGTCCGTGGTATCTGAGAAAGACTATATAGCTACTGCTACATCAAGAATGCCCTACCTTTCAGTGTTTGCAGCTTTTTGGGGGTTAAAGGCTGGCGGGTGGTTTTAGTGGTGGGGCACTCCTTCCCTGTCAGGCTTTTTTCCCCCAGGGTTTTAGTGCCCCAAATTGCCACTGCCAATTCCTTCACAAATAAAGAGTCACGGCCGTTCCTTGAAATTCGGACCCAGGCCTCTTTCCTTAAAACGATGTCTCCTTCCAAGGTAATCTGAAAAAAATCCATAACATAAACAATCAAAATATTAGATTGTAAGAAATCCTTGAAAGATAGTTATATTAACCAGTGAATACAGATGCAGAGGTCTTGTTTACTTCTATATACTATTATTTAGGTTTTGGCATATAGTATATTGTAAACAAAAATGGGTACAAATAGTGTACCTTGTCTCCAACAGGAGATACAGATGGTTCCTCAGTCTCACATCCAGTTTCTGAAACTACATAGAGCATAAGGTAAACACAGTTGCAGTTCCTTGCCTAGTTTTACCCACTTTCATCAGGAACTATACTTCTACAATTTCACTTAAACCAGTTTAGTGAATATGGGCCTACTTAGTTATTTTTTATGACTGAACCTTATTATCAAGTGTTAGATAGATATAAACTTTATAAACGTTTGTACCAATTGGGGTCGATGTGCTGCTCAACTTCTTGAGCAGCTGTTGCTGCAACTCAATGTTGAGAGCCCGGAGAGTTTTGTTTTCAGCCTCAACTGCTGCACTTTGTTTTTTCTGATCCTCTAACCTGTAAGAGAAGGAAATATGTCATGACTAACTACATTATTAGAAATATTTAATCAAATATATTAAGTGAAGCTATCTGGCTATTTATAGACAGGTAGCACTGCACTGCACAGAGTTCATCAATATTCGTAAATCATTAAAGACCAAATCTGGGTTGTATGTGGTACTTATGCCATCTAGAATATATAAGTTAAGTAATGTGCACTCACAGATAAGTGGATACATATGTCAATGTGTCTGTTTTAAATCAAAGTTAGGTTAAATAAAAAATGGATAAAGATCAACTCTCACCGTTGTCTTGTTTCCTGCAGTTGCAGCGACATTTCTTTGAGTTTTTTTTGGTACAGATGTTGCTTATTTTTTGCCTCCTTCAATAGTGTTTCTGGAACCACTCCACCATCATCGCCGTCATCACCCTCTTCTGAGGAACTCTCAGAGAGGATACGCCTGACTTTTTTGAAGGGAGTTGGGCAGATTGGACTATTTCTTTTCCTCATCTTTCTTTCCTTTAGAATAGCCAGGAGGTTGTTTTTTTTGGCTTCTTCCAAAGCTTTTTTCTGATTTGTCTGGAAACATAGATAAGAACATCATGAAAAAGGTACCATTGTGTAATACAAAACTTAGCAACCAATACAGACAAACCAAACCAACAAAAAACACAGTTTGAATTGCAATACATAAATGATTTAGTTATAACTATCATTTATATATATATATATATATATATATATATATATATATATATATATATATATATATATATATATATATATATATATATATATATGGCTGTAAATAACCCCATGGAAGGTTTATTGTTTGGGGTTGTTTGCCTGCTTTGTATTTGCCTTATTGGTTCTTGACATAAGCCTAGATGATATTGTATTGTTTGAAGAGTTTATAGAGGCTTTATGCTACTTTCTCTTAAATAGATGAATCTGACTTTTATTTTTGAAAAGGTAAAACGAAGCACAGATTTATTTTATGGTTGAACGTTAACTTAATGGTATGGCAACGGATCTTGGGACAGACAGATGCGCCATAACAAAGTGTAATAGTTTAATGACCTGTATGAGGTATATATATATATATATAAATATACACACACACATATTGCCTTGTAACGGATCCCCGTATATGAAGTGGCATGAAACTTACTACTGGTGAAATTACTCCTTTATTTTCTTGAGTGTGGACGCTACTATATATATATATATATATATATATATTGTAGCGTCCACACTCATGACTCGTAGACCGCTGGTTTCCTTGCAATGCAGTTTCCCCAACAGGTCAACACCCCGCCTCCCCTCTGCTCCACCAATCACAGGGCCGCAACCCGACCATCACGCACACTGCCTCCCCATGATTGGCTGGAGAGAGCGAGAGTTGATCGAGCGACCCCTCCCCACTGCCAGGCACCAGTACAGGGTCGCTACAAGATATTACAATAAGGTAAAGTTTCTGTGTGCACATGATTGCCATATATATATGGCCATATGGACACACAGAAACTTTACTTATATGTTATAGAGGACACCAATGCAACAATAGTTTATCCATACACCAGTAATGTATTAGTTAATATTGGGAAGTGAACTGACGTGCATAGCTTTGGCGTCACTTTTCTCCGACGGAGGCGGGGCCGGCGAAGTCTCCTTCAGCAGCCTCACACGGACCCGCTTGCCAGCTGACAGCTCCTCCTCGAGTTCTTCTCTTGACGCTGGAAATGACATGTAAGTACTTAAAAGCAGCACCTGCTACATATCAGTATTACTAGTACCTAGCATGTTAAGGTTAGCAACCCGTTTAGGCTAATGCTGCGTTCACACCAAATAGTTACAGTTAAATGGGGTTGTGGCTAACTAACTAACAAACTAACTAACTAACTGTAGCGTTAAATACAGCTAAGTTAAGTTATACCGGTTCACTATTTCGTTTAATGAACTGTTTAACTTTAGTAATTAATGAAATACATGAGCTGTATAACTTACCCTTCAGGAGCAATATCTGAGCCTTGAAGAATTCCTCCTGCCAGCGCACCCAGTAAATCTTGTTAATATCAAATAGAGCTACATTACTGTCAAAATCCTTGATTTTGGAACAGGGTACAATCTCCTTACACCCGTCGTCTATATATTTTACATAGGCAAACATACTCCGTGTTTGTATGAGTCCGTTTAGTTTGACCGTTAAACGGTAAAATGCCCAAGTAAGCTGTACTGTATTTACAGTATGCGCGAGGGGACATCAAGTGAAAGCGGGAAGCGCGAGGGGACATCAAGTGAAAGCGGGAAGCGCGAGGGGACATCAAGTGAAAGCGGGAAGCGCGTGAGGTTTTTCAACAATATGAGTGTTTGGTGGATTTGTTAGGCTGCATGACTTCTAAGCTTAAACCCTAATAGGTAACGGATTTGATGTCACACTATAGATTGATGCTGTTATCCAAGCATTTAGTTGCCAAACAGCTAGTTAACTTTAACTAAATTGTTAAAATATTCTAGTTATAAGTTATAAATTAAGTGTATTCTGGTGGTTTTAAGTGTCTCAAAAGTAAATTAATTGTGTTTTGAATTCACTATTTTGTTATTTATTTTTCTCTCTTTTATTAATGATGTACTTTTGAATTTTAGAATGTCCAAACGTAAGTACAAATTGTACTTGGAGCCAAACAACACTATTAAAATACCTCGTTCAAGATTGAAAAGAAGACATTTGGACGTAAGTCTGCTCACACATGTGCTACCCCTTGTGATGTATCAACTGTTTTATTTATTTTAAACATCTTTTAAGGTGGCAAATAGTTGAAACCAGTTTGTACATTTTAAAATCTATCTCAGGCTTTGGATTTCACTGATGACCACAACAATGAAGAGGACAGAATCAGTCCTCACCTGAGCCCTGCAGATGTTGAGGTGAGATGGTAATATGCTCTTCAAATTTGTGGTGAGATGTTATTTGACACTGGTCCTTATTAAATGTAGTACTGTTGTTGTTTTTGTTAACTTTTGTGCTTGTGTAATCTATTTTTCATCCTATGTAGACCACGTCGCCATCTGGCCACTTCTTCTAGCAAACCACTCCTGCCAATTTTTGACTTGTTGAATTTTTCTGAAATTGACCTCAGGCTTTGGATTTCACTGGTGACCTCAACAATGAAGAGGACAGAATCAGTCCTCACCTGAGCCCTGCAGATTTTGAGGTTAGTGATTTATGTGCTCTTTCATTTTATATAAAGACTACATTTCTCACTGGGATATTTTTTTAATCAATGTGCTTCGATAATATATTTTGCCTCCTATACAGGTCATATCTCCACCTGGTAGTCCTGATCGTCAGCTGGATTCAGATGACACGGCCGACCAGGTTAGCTTTTCTACCAGCCATACTGTAGGGGTGTTTTAAGATTGCCAGTTAAGCAAGCGTTATTAAAAAAATATGTTTTATGAATCATAAAGACCTAGTTTAATCATCAGTATTCCCACAGTATTACAGCCAACATATGTCCTTTGAAATGTTTCAGAAAAAGGTAAAGATAATGTAAATATACTTTGAACAGTTTAATTCAAGGCTGTAGTAGTGTTAGTAAAGTATATAGTACATAGTGAAAGTATTTTCACTATTTGCTCTTTTAACAATTTTTGGTAATGTAAATAGAATTAAAGGAATCTCTCCCAAGAATACTCGGGCAGGATTAGACAACCCAGACAACAATCTTTACCATCATAGGCTATTGCATCACATACAAACTTAGTGCCATCCAAATGATGGAGAACATTAGTTCTATGAATTGGCAAATCTAATTTTCCTAATGTAAAAATGTTCTTTTGTTTCTTTCTTATTTCATACTAAAAAGTTGTGGAATAGCATTTTTCATTAAACACAATTACATGCATTTGCAGCACATCCAATAAAAAAAGGAAATCACAGTAACACAGGATTTCAAATCTACATGGCATGATTAGGCTACAAGCTCTGCTGCAGGTAGAGGGAGGTGCTGCTTATAAAAACAAAATTGGCTAGTGTCTAATTTCAAAGCCAGATAATAATTCACTCTCTATTTAGGAGCAGCTGAGATAGTCACTAAAATGAGAACAGCTGGTCCATCATGTGAGCCTTGTCAGGTTAAGCTAACTAATTTCTACAGTTTTCTGGGTGGACAACGACATTCCATTCCAATACGTTACTTTAAATAATCAACACATGCAACATTTTCTCAGGTACACAACAGTATGTTTATTCCATAATGCAAACCTCTAAATCCGTCATGTGTCCATGAAAACAGCCTGTCTAATGTCTATTTGAGTTGCGCTAACTTGTGTTAGTGTGTGTGGGGGACGGTGAAGGGGCTGGTTTGAAATTGTGCCTAGCATTGTACACATGAATGGCTCAATGAAAAATGTACCCACTTATATAAACGTTTTTACATGGCATTACCAGTTTTGCAGCCACCATGGATTCTCCAATATGTTTGAAAGGGGACGGTGAGGGATGTTCAGTTTTGTTGCGGTCTACAACCTCACTGCTATCCTCCGATTCCTTCAAATGCACTTATGAATGTGTGTTGTTTTTGTTTTGTAGCTAATATCTTCATCTGGTGACTTTCTCCTAACTTCTGAGCTGGAACCAAGAGATGTGGCTTCCTCACCTGAAGACAGTGTTTATGGACTCGATTCAGATCTGGAAGATCTTGGAGAAGATGAGCCAGTTAGAGAGACAGGTTTTGAAAAAGACATGGACTCAGCGCTAATGTCAGCAGGTACAACAACGAAGGCTGAAGCACTGATCATGATAATGAGTCATGCAGCAAGGCACAATATAACAGGGACACAACTTGATGATTTATTAAAACTCATAAATACTCTGTTTGGCAAAGAGGTGCTACCAAGATCAAAATATTTGTTCAACAAGGTCTTTCAAAACAACTCCGACAGTGTGGAGTTTCACTACTACTGCAAAACCTGTAAAGTATATATTGGCACAAAGGGAGACATAAAAGACAAAAACATTGCACAGTGTTCAATTTGTAGTACTTCTATTGAAATCGATTCCATGAACCGTTCAAGTTTTTTTATCAACATACCAATTGCACCTCAAATTCAGACACTTTTAGAAACTCCTCAGATTCAAAACAACATGAGCTACAGGCACCAAAGGCCACAAAATGACCATGTGATCTCTGACATCTATGATGGCGAAAAGTATCAAAACTTATCAAAACCAGGTGGAATTCTGTCAGATCCAAACAATTTGTCGTTTAATTTCAATTCTGATGGCTCACCTGTGTTCAAGTCTTCCAGATTTTCAATATGGCCAATACAGCTGCATTTAAATGAGCTTCCTCCCAAAATGAGATTTAAAAATGTAGTACTTGCAGGTCTTTGGTTTGGTGCTCAAGAGCCTGTCATGTCCATTTTTCTCAGACCTTTTGTTGAACAGGCCAAAACACTGGCATCCAAAGGTGTGTGCTGGAGACAAAATGGAAACTGTGTAAATAGTAAAGTTGTTGGACTATGTTGTTGTGTAGACTCAAAGGCAAGACCAACCATGCAAAACACAACACAGTTTAATGGGTACTTTGGTTGTGGTTTCTGTTTACATCCTGGTACTCTTGTAGAGAAAACAGTGAAGTATACTGTGACTGCCACTGAATATCCTGACAGAGAAGCAAAACAAGTGCTGGCAGATATGGAGCAGGCAGTAGCACAAAACAAAAGTGTCAGAGGAGTGAAAGGTCCATCACCACTCATCAACATGCCTTATTTTGATATAGTGTGGGGCTTTGTTCCAGACTATATGCATGCTGTGTTACTTGGTGTCATCAGACAACTCACAGAGCTTCTTCTAAACAACAGTGAGCAGCCCTACTACATTGGGAATGGCACCACTATGAGGGTGCTAGAAAACAGAATGAAGGACATAAAGCCACCACACCTGATAACTCGACTACCCAGACCTCTTGCAGAGCTCAAGCAGTGGAAAGCCTCAGAGTGGCGAACATGGCTCCTGTTTTACAGCTTGCCTGTCCTGAATGGTGTACTTCAGCCGTGCTATCTGAAGCACCTAGGCCTTCTGGTGTCAGCAGTATATCTTCTTTTGAAAGAGAATGTCACCTTCCAAGACATAAACAAAGCAGATAACATGCTGTTTGAGTTTGTTGCAAGGTTTCAGTTGCTGTACGGAGAAGTGTCAATGACATTTAATGTACATCTGTTAACTCACCTTGCAAAGTCTGTGAAATTGTGGGGGCCACTCTGGGCACACTCAGCATTTGTATTTGAAAATGCAAATGGTGGGCTGTTGAAACTGGTTCATGGGACTAAGTGTGTAGCTCTACAGATTGTGAACAAATTCCTGTTGCACAGAGCAATCCCTCTCTTAACCTCCAGGCATGCAGTAAGGGAGCAAGTCAAGGAGTTCTGTTTAGAGATGACAAATGACAGAAGAGTAAATAGTTTCACAAAATGTCAAGACACAACTGTTCTGGATAATGGGAGAGTGACAGAGACCACTACTGATGAGAAGAGTGCCTTTGTGTCTGCACAAAAACAAGCACCAGATGAAATGGTAGTGCACAAGAGAATGGTGCATAAAGGACTGGTGTATACTGGCAAAAGCTATACCCTCAGTAAGAGACGCAGGGACTGTTTTGCAAAGCTCAGCGATGGTGTTTATGGGGAAATTCAGAATATCATATCCCTTCCTTCAGAAGAAGGTACAGAAATTGCTGTATTGTTCAAAAAGCTTCATACACATACCTCGTTTCCTTTATCACAAGGTTATGGGTTTGTGTCACATATCCGACTCGTTAGTGGAGCACTTTGTTCTCCAGTGTGTCTGATTCCAGTTGACAGGTTAGAGCAGAAATGCATGATTTTAAAAACAAGTGATCAGATGTACATTTGTGACTTTCCAAATTCACATGAGAGAGATTAGTCTGACTAGACTGAATCAAAGATGGTCATTCTAGCTTGCATTCATTTTTAGTTAGCTGATTAGACTTTATCTCCGGTAGAGTTTAGGCTATGCTGGGATGTACAGATGTGGAGAAATGTGTTTGTACCTGTGCTGTCCTTGTTGTAATGTAATGTACTGTATATAATTTGACAGTCAGATAAACGCCATACAAACATCCAAACTTTGAAGACTGTTTGCTTCTTGAAGGGTGAAACTAAAACATTAAAAAACATAATCAATTTTCCGCTTGCTTTAACATGTACAGATGCATACAATGTAGATATTTGAATTCAATCTCTAACATGAATTAAGGTTTTACAGGCTTTATGTATTAATTGTGATTTTAACTTTATACATAATGTTTAATATGTATTCAGTCATCTGTTTGTTTATCTAGTTGTAACTTTCATGAACTCTCACTGGCCTAAGAACAAGTGCGGTCATTAACAACAGTAATTCAGCAAACTTCTATTATAAACTTCAGAAAACGTAATATTGTCCAAAAATAATGCAGTGTAGTTATAGATAAGAACGAAACAAGACAATACATACCCACGATGCCACCATGAGGTATATGATGTGTGCAGATAGAGCTGGATTAACCTGATACGAAAAAATATAACCTCTCCCTACTTACTGATCATCCTCTAATTCTTAAAGTGACCACAACATACTACAGGAACCCCTTTAGAAAACACACACAATATATAATGCACTAACTTAACTGTAACAGAACATAATGTTCCACAAAAAAATAAGAATTTACAATTTCTCTAAAATCACTTGTAAATTAACCAGTATCCATTATTGTTTCTTCCATACATTTTCAAAATCAGACTTTGCTTTTGATTTTTTTATCCTTTTGAATATATGAAATAAAATAAAAAAATGGCAATGACAAAATTGATGATTTGCACAATATGAGTAGATTCTTGCCATGACCACTATATTATTTCCTAATTGTAACAATTTTGTGAGTTAAATGACATGGTATGCTCCCCATTACAATATTGAAGTCATGATACTAATGAAAGTATTTAAAGTTGAAAATATCAGCTTCACCAGCAAGGCCATGCTGGTGGACCAGCATCATTAATGAATTCTTGCTGGTCCACCAGCTTCACCAGCAAGGCCATGCTGGTGGACCAGCATCATTAATGAATTCTTGCTGGTCCACCAGCTTCACCAGCAAGGCCATGCTGGTGGACCAGCATCATTAATGAATTCTTGCTGGTCCACCAGCTTCACCAGCAAGGCCATGCTGGTGGACCAGCATCATTAATGAATTCTTGCTGGTCCACCAGCTTCACCAGCAAGGCCATGCTGGTGGACCAGCATCATTAATGAATTCTTGCTGGTCCACCAGCTTCACCAGCATCATTAATGAATTCTTGCTGGTCCACCAGCAAGGCCATGCTAGTGGACCAGCATCATTAATGAATTCTTGCTGGTCCACCAGCAAGGCCATGCTGGTGGACCAGCATCATTAATGAATTCTTGCTGGTCCACCAGCTTCACCAGCAAGGCCATGCTGGTGGACCAGCATCATTAATGAATTCTTGCTGGTTGACCAGCTTCATCATGCTGGTCGACCAGCTAAACCAGCACCGAACCAGCATAGACCAGCATAGACCAGCATAGACCAGCATAGAAAGTATGCTGGTCTATGCTGGTTTTTCTAGCAGGGAACTCCTCAGGAAGGAAAGTCACTATTGGCTGTCCTAAAAGTCGGTAGAAGTCGCTAAATGACGTCATCGCCTAATTTGATTACTTAATGGAAGCTGTAGGAGACAGGAATATAATGATATAACACATGTTTTACTTATTAATGTCAGTTTGCTTTGGGTGGAACTGTTATAAGTAGGGTGACCAGACGTCCTCTTTTTCCCGGACATGTCCTCTTTTCGAGACCTAAAAAATGCGTCCGGCAGGGATTCCAAAAACGTCCGGGATTTTGCCTCGTTGGATATTTGTGTTTCTCTGGGTCTTTCACAAAATAGTTATTACGCCCTTACAAGTTTTGGAAATGGTATCTCCCTCACGTTCCACCTTCTTGCGCGAGCTCTGACTGTAGAGAGAACTGTCATTGGTCGACCGATCTCAGTGTTGCCAGATGCACGATAATTATCCTCCAAATACGACCATTTTGAGCCTTTGGTACGATACTTCGCCATTTCCAATCTGGCAACACTGAGCACCTTGCCACCTCCACTAGTTGCATTGTTTACAACAGCACATGACATCTGCAGCCATGCCGAAATGTACATTTAGAATATTGTATTTGTTATCATTATTGCTTTAATATATGAGGAGGACTGAAAAGTGTCTTAATTTTCTTATTTTAATATGTGGCCATATTAAGAATTTATTATTTATTATTTAGAATATTGTATTTGTTATCATTATTGCTTTAATATATGAGGAGGACTGAAAAGTGTCTTCATTTTCTTATTTTAATATGTGGCTATATAAAGTATTTATTATTTAGAATTTTTTATTTGTTATCATTATTGCTTCAATATATGGACAAGACACATTAAAGAAGCACTGGACTAAATGCCACAAAAAAAGATTTGTTTTACATTTGCACTTTGCAATTTTGTTAAAGTTCAATAAACAGATGTTCATATAGTCATTTGTGTCATTTCATTTGTGACATTTGTATGCATTCACATATATTCATATGCGGCATGCTATACACTGCCCCCCCCAGCGACGAAGTGTCCTTTTTTTCACAAACTCAAATCTGGTCACCCTATTATAAGGCTTTGCCTTTTGAGTATGTTTTTTAGTTGTCATGTGTTTTTTTATATCACAAAGTTTGACATTGAAATATGCCTCACACTACAGGCCGTATGGCCGTGTATCATCTCCAATAAACGGCTTAATTTTCAGTCTGTCTGGACGCGGAGTGAAGTCTCCTCTCTCTGACTGCGAGGCCCCTGAGAGACTGAGACGCTCACGGCAGCACCGCCGCTCGCTGAGGAACTGCAGAACAAAACGTGCTTCACGTCAGTCTCCAAGACACCAGAAAAGTCTCCAGTAACACAAGAAAAAGTTTCTAGATTTGTCACTAGTTGCTTTTGACAAAAAAAGTCACCAGCTTTACCACACCAAGTTGGCAACACTGTCCACACTAGACATTTGAACATATAACATTGCTGATCACATCCCTCCTTCTCACTCACTCACTCACTCACTCACTCACTCACACACACACTCACACTTGTTCACAGCCCCATATATAAAGTTGTACACATTTCAAACTTCAAACCAAAGAAGCAGGTGTTTGTTATGGGACCATCTCTGTCCTGCTTCATGTGCCCATCCCCCCACGTGAACCACACCTTCCAGACTAAACAATGCTTATCTTCTCACTTTCCCCCTAAACACACCTGGAACATCAAAGTAAGGGTTTCTTTCATGTCTCTCCTCATAAATACGGTACTATTGTCTGTTTATTGTGTGTTGCAGGAAACCTCCACCAGGCGAAGAGACTCAGTTCATGAAGAAGAGACTCAGTTCATGAAGATGAGACTCAGTTCATGTAGAGACTCAGTTCATGAAGAGACTCAGTTCATGAAGAGACTCAGTTCATGAAGAAGAGACTCAGTTCATGAAGAGACTCAGTTCATGAAGAGACTCAGTTCATGAAGAAGAGACTCAGTTCATGAAGATGAGACTCAGTTCATGTAGAGACTCAGTTCATGAAGAGACTCAGTTCATGAAGAGACTCAGTTCATGAAGAAGACTCAGTTCATGTAGAGACTCAGTTCATGAAGAGACTCAGTTCATGAAGAGACTCAGTTCATGAAGAAGACTCAGTTCATGAAGAGACTCAGTTCATGAAGAAGACTCAGTTCATGAAGAGACTCAGTTCATGAAGAGACTCAGTTCATGAAGATGAGACTCAGTTCATGAAGAGACTCAGTTCATGAAGAGACTCAGTTCATGAAGAAGACTCAGTTCATGAAGAGACTCAGTTCATGAAGAAAAGACTCAGTTCATGAAGAAGACTCAGTTCATGAAGAGACTCAGTTCATGAAGAGACTCAGTTCATGAAGAGACTCAGTTCATGAAGAAGACTCAGTTCATGAAGAGACTCAGTTCATGAAGAAGACTCAGTTCATGAAGAGACTCAGTTCATGAAGAAGAGACTCAGTTCATGAAGAGGCTCAGTTCATGAAGAAGAGACTTAGTTCATGAAGAGGCTCAGTTCATGAAGAAGAGACTCAGTTCATGAAGAGACTCAGTTCATGAAGAAGACTCAGTTCATGAAGAGACTCAGTTCATGAAGACACTCAGTTCATGAAGAAGACTCAGTTCATGAAGAGACTCAGTTCATGAAGAGACTCAGTTCATGAAGAAGAGACTCAGTTCATGAAGAGACTCAGTTCATGAAGAAGACTCAGTTCATGAAGAGACTCAGTTCATGAAGACACTCAGTTCATGAAGAAGACTCAGTTCATGAAGAGACTCAGTTCATGAAGAGACTCAGTTCATGAAGAGACTCAGTTCATGAAGAGACTCAGTTCATGAAGAAGACTCAGTTCATGAAGAAGACTCAGTTCATGAAGAGACTCAGTTCATGAAGAAGAGACTCAGTTCATGAAGAGGCTCAGTTCATGAAGAAGAGACTTAGTTCATGAAGAGGCTCAGTTCATGAAGAAGAGACTCAGTTCATGAAGAGACTCAGTTCATGAAGAGACTCAGTTCATGAAGACACTCAGTTCATGAAGAAGACTCAGTTCATGAAGAGACTCAGTTCATGAAGAGACTCAGTTCATGAAGATGAGACTCAGTTCATGAAGAGACTCAGTTCATGAAGAGACTCAGTTCATGAAGAAGACTCAGTTCATGAAGAAGACTCAGTTCATGAAGAGACTCAGTTCATGAAGAAGAGACTCAGTTCATGAAGAAGACTCAGTTCATGAAGATGAGACTCAGTTCATGAAGAAGACTCAGTTCATGAAGAGACTCAGTTCATGAAGAAGACTCAGTTCATGAAGAGACTCAGTTCATGAAGAAGACTCAGTTCATGAAGAGACTCAGTTCATGAAGAAGAGACTCAGTTCATGAAGAAGACTCAGTTCATGAAGATGAGACTCAGTTCATGAAGAAGACTCGGTTCATGAAGAGACTCAGTTCATGAAGAAGAGACTCAGTTCATGAAGAAGAGACTCAGTTCATGAAGAGACTCAGTTCATGAAGAGACTCAGTTCATGAAGAAGACTCAGTTCATGAAGAGACTCAGTTCATGAAGAAGACTCAGTTCATGAAGAGACTCAGTTCATGAAGAAGAGACTCAGTTCATGAAGAAGACTCAGTTCATGAAGATGAGACTCAGTTCATGAAGAAGACTCGGTTCATGAAGAGACTCAGTTCATGAAGAAGAGACTCAGTTCATGAAGAAGAGACTCAGTTCATGAAGATGAGACTCAGTTCATGTAGAGACTCAGTTCATGAAGAGACTCAGTTCATGAAGAGACTCAGTTCATGAAGAAGAGACTCAGTTCATGAAGAGACTCAGTTCATGAAGAGACTCAGTTCATGAAGAAGAGACTCAGTTCATGAAGATGAGACTCAGTTCATGTAGAGACTCAGTTCATGAAGAGACTCAGTTCATGAAGAGACTCAGTTCATGAAGAGACTCAGTTCATGAAGAAGACTCAGTTCATGAAGAGACTCAGTTCATGAAGAAGAGACTCAGTTCATGAAGAAGACTCAGTTCATGAAGATGAGACTCAGTTCATGAAGAAGACTCGGTTCATGAAGAGACTCAGTTCATGAAGAAGAGACTCAGTTCATGAAGAAGAGACTCAGTTCATGAAGATGAGACTCAGTTCATGTAGAGACTCAGTTCATGAAGAGACTCAGTTCATGAAGAGACTCAGTTCATGAAGAAGAGACTCAGTTCATGAAGAGACTCAGTTCATGAAGAGACTCAGTTCATGAAGAAGAGACTCAGTTCATGAAGAGACTCAGTTCATGAAGAGACTCAGTTCATGAAGAAGACTCAGTTCATGAAGAGACTCAGTTCATGAAGAAGACTCAGTTCATGAAGAGACTCAGTTCATGAAGAAGAGACTCAGTTCATGAAGAAGACTCAGTTCATGAAGATGAGACTCAGTTCATGAAGAAGACTCGGTTCATGAAGAGACTCAGTTCATGAAGAAGAGACTCAGTTCATGAAGAAGAGACTCAGTTCATGAAGAAGAGACTCAGTTCATGTAGAGACTCAGTTCATGAAGAGACTCAGTTCATGAAGAGACTCAGTTCATGAAGAAGAGACTCAGTTCATGAAGAGACTCAGTTCATGAAGATGAGACTCAGTTCATGAAGAAGAGACTCAGTTCATGAAGATGAGACTCAGTTCATGTAGAGACTCAGTTCATGAAGAAGAGACTCAGTTCATGAAGAGACTCAGTTCATGAAGAAGAGACTCAGTTCATGAAGAGACTCAGTTCATGAAGAAGAGACTCAGTTCATGAAGAAGAGACTCAGTTCATGAAGATGAGACTCAGTTCATGTAGAGACTCAGTTCATGAAGAGACTCAGTTCATGAAGAGACTCAGTTCATGAAGAAGAGACTCAGTTCATGAAGAGACTCAGTTCATGAAGAGACTCAGTTCATGAAGAAGAGACTCAGTTCATGAAGATGAGACTCAGTTCATGTAGAGACTCAGTTCATGAAGAGACTCAGTTCATGAAGAGACTCAGTTCATGAAGAAGAGACTCAGTTCATGAAGATGAGACTCAGTTCATGTAGAGACTCAGTTCATGAAGAGACTCAGTTCATGAAGAAGACTCAGTTCATGAAGAGACTCAGTTCATGAAGAAGAGACTCAGTTCATGAAGAAGACTCAGTTCATGAAGATGAGACTCAGTTCATGAAGAAGACTCGGTTCATGAAGAGACTCAGTTCATGAAGAAGAGACTCAGTTCATGAAGAAGAGACTCAGTTCATGAAGATGAGACTCAGTTCATGTAGAGACTCAGTTCATGAAGAGACTCAGTTCATGAAGAGACTCAGTTCATGAAGAAGAGACTCAGTTCATGAAGAGACTCAGTTCATGAAGAAGAGACTCAGTTCATGAAGAGACTCAGTTCATGAAGAAGAGACTCAGTTCATGAAGAAGACTCAGTTCATGAAGATGAGACTCAGTTCATGAAGAAGACTCGGTTCATGAAGAGACTCAGTTCATGAAGAAGAGACTCAGTTCATGAAGAAGAGACTCAGTTCATGAAGATGAGACTCAGTTCATGTAGAGACTCAGTTCATGAAGAGACTCAGTTCATGAAGAGACTCAGTTCATGAAGAAGAGACTCAGTTCATGAAGAGACTCAGTTCATGAAGATGAGACTCAGTTCATGAAGAAGAGACTCAGTTCATGAAGATGAGACTCAGTTCATGTAGAGACTCAGTTCATGAAGAAGAGACTCAGTTCATGAAGAAGAGACTCAGTTCATGAAGATGAGACTCAGTTCATGTAGAGACTCAGTTCATGAAGAAGAGACTCAGTTCATGAAGAGACTCAGTTCATGAAGATGAGACTCAGTTCATGAAGAGACTCAGTTCATGAAGAAGAGACTCAGTTCATGAAGAGACTCAGTTCATGAAGATGAGACTCAGTTCATGAAGAAGAGACTCAGTTCATGAAGATGAGACTCAGTTCATGTAGAGACTCAGTTCATGAAGAAGAGACTCAGTTCATGAAGAGACTCAGTTCATGAAGAAGAGGCTCAGTTCATGAAGAAGACTCAGTTCATGAAGAGACTCAGTTCATGAAGAAGAGACTCAGTTCATGAAGAGACTCAGTTCATGAAGAAGACTCAGTTCATGAAGAAGACTCAGTTCATGAAGATGAGACTCAGTTCATGAAGAGACTCAGTTCATGAAGAGACTCAGTTCATGAAGAAGAGACTCAGTTCATGAAGAGACTCAGTTCATAAAGAAGAGACTTAGTTCATGAAGAGACTCAGTTCATAAAGAAGAGACTCAGTTCATGAAGAGACTCAGTTCATGAAGAGACTCAGTTCATGAAGAGACTCAGTTCATGAAGATGAGACTCAGTTCATGAAGATGAGACTCAGTTCATGAAGACCACCGCCCAGGGAGAGGATTCAGTTCAGTACAGTAACAATAAAGTTATGGACATTTTATTGTTTGAAATTGCACTTTTTCCAGTTCAAATTGTTTTTATGGATGGACGGATCCCCAAGGGGAAATTAGTCATACATTAGTTATATATAATTAGTTATACATTACCTGAATATTTTATTGCTTCCAGTGCTTGAATTTGACTGTTTACTGTCAAATTACTTTAAAACATGTTTATAGTAAACATTGTCATAGTAACTTGAAGAAAGAGGAACATTTAAAATGTTGTATGTTCAAGAATACCAAACTACATTTACAAACTAAAAACAAAATGTAAAATGTTGAAGGTATTAAAATAAATGTTGAAAAAAACTGCGTCTTCGTTTCACAGTGTGTAATTATTTTACTGTTGTTCATTTACAGTATTACAGTGAATACAGTGAAGCATGTTACAGTAAACTGTACACATTACTGTGATGACAAGTACAGCATTTTAATAACTACTGTAATACCAATGATTATTACTGTAAAAGTAGTAATCCATGGGTACTGTAAATATACTACAGCTACTTACTTGCTAATTGCTGCCAGCAAGTAACTGTACATGTTACAGTGATCTTGTTACAGTGATACTCATTAGGCAGAACACCGTGATGGAGCTCTGTGCAGGCCTATGGTGTGGAGACATGAAATACATCCAGTCAGATGAACGTGTCATCAGAAGCCAAACACGGAGCAGGCAGGATGTTAGAACTCTGGAAAGTTATCATGGCGGATACCAGGATGATCAGCAGGACAGAAACACAGCAGCCTGTGAAGTGTGTCACGCCTCATGGTCACCATCATGGGCGGAGTCAATGGACACAAAACACGATCCAAGACATACCGTTTTATTAACCACTCACACACACACACACACACACACACAGAAGCATTATACCCTCTAAGGCTAATGAGGGGATGACTGTTTCTCTCTGTCAGTGTAGAGATCGGGGGTTGGCAAACAGAGCGTGGCAAATGTGATAATTGGTCCCATGTGGTCTTCAGGAGTGCATTAGTGTGTGTGTGTGTGTGTGTGTGTGTGTGTGTGTGTGTGTGTGTGTGTGTGTGTGTGTGTGTGCTTAAGGTTTTGTTTATTTGTTTGTTTGGTCTTTTTGGAGAAGAGCTTTTTGGTTTGTTTTCCACCAGTGTACTTTTGAGTAAAAGTTTCAGTCTGCAAAGTTCTCAGTGACGTGGTTTAAACAGATGTAGACGAGTAGAGGAACAACAAGAGGAAGATGAGTCCATCATCAGCTGGACTATGTTCACAGCATTTACAGCTCATGTAAAGGTGCTAAACAGGAGCTTGGGAACATCTCTATTGCTGCCGTCATGCGGTGCTCCTCCATATCTTTAAATGCTGGGTTGATGAGATATTAATGATCTGAATATTGTATGAAATGAAACATTTAGCAACAGGGAACTCCACCTTTATCGTTTCCTGTTTGGTGAACAAAATGACACGATTCCTCTTTACATCCTCTGACTAATCAACAGCCCTCTGTGGGGCCGGCAGCATGTTGGATATACGGTCCAGTGGGGGCGGCATGTGTGTGTGTGTGTGTGTGTGTGTGTGTGTGTGTGTGGAGGGTCCATGTGGCCCTCCAGTAACGAGGACTAACGGCGCTGACGACCCGCTGACGGTTACGACACGTTGTATGTTTGACATTTATGACATGAACTAATTCTAAAGGCTATGCCGCTTTGACGACACGTGTGTGTGTGTGTGTGTGTGTGTGTGTGTGTGTGTGTGTGTGCGTGTGTGTGTTGTGTGGGTGGGTGGGTGGGTGGGTAGGTGGTTGTGAATGCTTATGATGTAACGACCAGTTTTATGATGACATCTTAAAGTGTGTGTGTGTGTGTGTGTGTGTGTGTGTGTGTGTCATTTAGCCGTTTGGTGTTTATGACATTATTAGTGAATTTAAAAGCAACTCATGGCTGCCACAGTGACTGTATACTGTGTGGTTAAAGCCACATTAACAACCACTTCTGTTGTGGACATGTGTGTGTGTGTGTGTGTGTGTGTGTCACAACATTACGACTTCACATCAATGTACTCACAGTTTTACGAGCTGAGCTGATCATTTGACGTGGAATATTTAAAGTGTGTATTATAATGTCACTAATGGGTTAACGGCTAAATGACGCACACACACACAGACAGACAGACAGACATAATGAAATACATAGTAATATAAATAAACAGTAAAGCAGTAATAAAAACAGTACATAATCTACAATAGCAGTATTATATATACAGACAGAATAACATTTGATTTAAAAAGTATTTATATCGCACCAGTAATTAAAGTGGCCAAAGTGAGCTGGTTGTGCAGCCTGACAGCAGCGGGAAGGAAGGACTCAAGGTACCTCTCCCTCAGACACCGGGGATGAATCAGCCGGTGACTGAAGGAGCTGTGCAGCGCTGCAGAGTCCTGCATGGGGTGGGAGGCGTGGCTTATCATGGATGATAGCTTAGCATCATCCTCCTGTCTCCCACCACCTCCACCAGGTGATAGCTTAGCATCCTCCTCCTGTCTCCCACCACCTCCACCAGGTGATAGCTTAGCATCCTCCTCCTGTCTCCCACCACCTCCACCAGGTGATAGCTTAGCATCGTCCTCCTGTCTCCCACCACCTCCACCAGGTGATAGCTTAGCATCGTCCTCCTGTCTCCCACCACCTCCACCAGGTGATAGCTTAGCATCGTCCTCCTGTCTCCCACCACCTCCACCAGGTGATAGCTTAGCATCCTCCTCCTGTCTCCCACCACCTCCACCAGGTGATAGCTTAGCATCCTCCTCCTGTCTCCCACCACCTCCACCAGGTGATAGCTTAGCATCCTCCTCCTGTCTCCCACCACCTCCACCAGGTGATAGCTTAGCATTGTCCTCCTGTCTCCCACCACCTCCACCAGGTGATAGCTTAGCATCGTCCTCCTGTCTCCCACCACCTCCACCAGGTGATAGCTTAGCATCGTCCTCCTGTCTCCCACCACCTCCACAGTATCCAGAGGACGCCCCAGCACGCTGCTGGCCGTCCTCACCAGTTTGTCCAGTCTCCTCCTGTCAGCTGCCGTGATGCTGCTGCTCCAGAAGACTCCATAGTAGATGGCTGATGCCACCACAGAGTCAAAGAAGATCTCCAGGAGCTCCCTGCACCCCAAAAGACCTCAGTCTCCTTAGCAGAAAGAGTCTGCTCTGTCCCTTTTTATAAAGTGCGTGGTCGGACCAGTCCAGTTTGTTGTTCAAGTGAACACCCAGGTACTTGTAAGACTTCATAATCTACTGGAGTTTATCTGGAGGAGGTTCCGCTGGCACCATCCTAGAAAGTCCTGGTTCAGTTCTCTGTACTCCCTGTCATCATCGTTGGAGATGAGGCCGACGATTGCAGAGTTGTCAGAGAACTTCTGCAGATGGCTGTTAAAGTCCGAGGTGTATGTGGAGAAGAGGAATGGAGCCAGAACGGTTCCTTGTGGGGCCCCTGTGCTGCAGGACACCCGATCTGACTCACACTCCCGTATCCGCACATACTGTGGACGGTTGGTGAGGTAGTCCAGGATCCATGCAGTGAGGTGGTGGTCCACCCTGGTCTGCTCCAGCTTTTCCCTTAGAAGTAAGAGTTGTCTTTAAACCTTTATGCAACAGAACCAGAAATATCACCGTTCTTATTCAACGCAATCTTCTTCTTTGTCACAGCCAAGCCTGAATTACCCACAGTGCAACCTGCCTCTTGACAGTTGGGTTGTAGGTGTGGGTCTCAAGCAGAGATGAGGCGCAGGCTGCAGGGGTACCAACGGGAATCAGGCTCACGGTCTCAATGAGAACCGGTGCTCTTCGGTCCAGAACCAACACCCGGAGAAGAAGAAGAACAGAACCGAGAGGAAGAAGGTAAACGAGAGATGAAGCCAACACCGGTGAGCTGGGCAAAGGGGGAGTGGCCTGAGGAGGAAGCAACAAACCAGTTATCCCAGGGATCTCTGACAATATGTCTTAAACTGACAGTTTTATTCATTATTCTTCTGACTTTCAACATGTGGATCAAGCTACGCTACCACCAGTCTGTCAGACAACAGGACCTGGTGGCTTGGCCAAACCTCCTGCATCTGTTTCCTCTCTGCTCCTTTACATCAAAGCTCTTCATAATGCTACAGCTCATCTCACACACACACACACACACACACACACACACACACACACACACACACACACACACACACACACACACGGCATGTTAATTGCAGACTTGTTCTGACAATAGAGTGCAGCGCTGTCTTGAACACCATAATTCTCACCAACACACACACACTCTTGTGCGCGGCGTGTAATTACCGGTAAGAGGAGCTCCGCTGCAGCAGGTGGCTCATGGATCATGTGTTCAGACGTACCTTGATTGGACATTTGAACCAAACGGAGGTGAAAAGACTTCAGGAGCTGCAGAATCATTCAACGAGCGCCTCAGACAGAGGTCACCAGGGGCGTCGTTGGGCCTCTTTTGGGCTGAACCCCCTACAATGTTCTTCACCCCTCCAAATAATGTGACTTAACAAAATAAAAATATTTTATTTTGGTGATGTCATTAAATTGAATTATTGTTTATCACATGGACAAGTTATTTATAACTCTAACATGCTACATATGTCCATGCGCTCTGGTATGTATGTTTTCTCAAAATTACAATCCAATAGTCTATTTAACCATGGGGCACTAGGACCTTGGGGAGGCTGCTGCACTGGCTTTCTCACTGTGCCAAGTAACGTCTCTCATCAACCACAGCAGGATTATACCAAGGAGTTTATCTCATAGTAAACTATATCAAGGAGTTTATCTCATAGTAAACTATACCAAGGAGCAATGTTCCCTTTTTTCTGAGTGCACATTTCAGCACTGTGAGCAATTCGCAACCACGCGACCTGCCGAAAATAACCACAAGCCTGCGTTAGCCATAGGGGATTCAAAGAGATGACAGCAAATACATCAATATGTATACAAGGTTGATATTTATTCAATATCCTTTATAATGGCTGGACTTTGGGAACATTTTAATGATGGTGTTTTACCAGTCAGTTTAGTTGAACTTAAAGGATCTTTGTTCATCTTCATTGAAAGAAAAATGCTAATGCAGTGCTTAACAATAATTATAGGCCTATTAAATTGACATGGTGTCATTTTTCCTAAAGGTAGCCTATATAAACAATTTAATAACTGGAATGGTTTGCAACAAACTAGGCTACAAAACATGTCATTTGAATGTCATTGAGGGAGATAGGCCTGTAACAGGATTTGTTACCTCCGGGTCCCCCCAGCCCAAATGACACGTCGTCGATTCTGGGTGGCAATGACTTTTATTGGGACCTGCGTTCCTTGGCCCTCGTTCCCCCTCCTCTGACCATCTTCTGGCTTATATAGCCAAGACACCCAAAACACACCCACCCACACACACACACACACACAACCAATCTATCCCAGCTGAGGCCAATTAGGTCTCGTCCCGACACCTGTTCCCTGAGTCGCTTCTCCCTTCCCCCCTCTCCAGCTGAGCTAACCACGCCCCTGCCACCACAAGGCCTATCTGTCTTTTGCCTCCGAGCAGAATTTGCAGATCACGCCACTCCTTTCTTCATATTTAAATATGTCTGAAAGTTTCATCCTACCTGTGTCAGTTTGGACTATTTCATCTAGCCACTCATGTTTGAACGTTAGGCAGACCTTTTTCTGGGGCACCTGCTCTGCCTTTTTCGCCATGGTAGCCTATAACTGCTTGAGCAGGGCCCACCAAGAGTAGCCTAAACAGCGCCGGCCCGAGCTCATGTGGCGCTCCAGGCGAGCCTCACTCCTGGCGCCCGGAGGAGGACAGCGGGGGTGGGGGAGCGCATGTCGAGAAACAGGACGCTGATTGGCCGAGAAGACTCGACACGTCACATCAAAGATCTTCTATTGCGGAGATGGCTCACTGCTATCTCAGAAACACTGGCGCAAAAAAGATTTTTAACCCCTGAAAAAAAATCGTTTGTGCGGTCTGAAAAATGTGCGCGGTCTGAAAAATCTATTGCGCGCAGCTTAGAGGGAACACTGCCAAGGAGTTTATCTCAAAGTAAACTACACCAAGGAGTTTAGCTCACAGTCCGATAGTGTTTTTCTCTGTACATTGCAATCCTAGTTTGACTTGATTATAGGAAATGCATTGGGTGTCTTCCATTTCAGCCCATCATACAATATTTATCATTCGATAATCAAGATGACTTGAAATGTTTTCATGTTTTTTCTCTATTGAATGTTATATTTGACACTGAATTAGTTCATCTTTATCTCAGTGATAGTGTCCAAATGAGCATAAAATATCACTGGAATGTAAAAACTATACGGAAATGTTTTTACGTGTAGGAGCCTCGGTCGAGGAGCGAGGAGGGATCAAGGAGGAGCCACGATCGAGGAGACCCGAGCGCGAGCTTCCAGGAAGTGTTTTAACGCTGGACACGCCCCCTCACTGTTCATCTGTTATGTGATTGGACGCTGCAGCTGAGTGGACTGATCTCTGGAGTTTCATACCAGAGACAATCACAGATTAAACTCAAGTTATATATTAAATCTGTCTTCTTATTCACAATCTGGTTAAAATATGTTCATTGTAGGTCTGAACAACAAAAGGACCACAAACAACTGTCTTCAAAGATTTGATCTGTTGTTTCCCTCAATAACTTTATTATGTATGTAATTAAAATCAGAAAGCTGGAGAGAGGAAACACGTTTTACATCATGTAATGAAGAGAAACCATAATTATACAGTGGGGTATTTTATAATGATGTCACAATCAGAATTTCAAAACATACCGACGTAAATAATAAATAAATAAGACTCATTCCGCCGGTAGAAATGGATCCTGCGCGTATAAGCAGGACACATCACAGTATATAAATACTCAATGCAGTTTATTAAACGGTAACAGACGACAGAGAAAAGATCTCCACTCTGACACTCATGATAAGTTTGTCTTTATTAATATAATTAGTAGTTTAACACCATTAAATAAACTGAAAACATACGATCATTTTGATCAATATTTTAAGTGCATTTTTATTGGAATGTTTGCTAAAGACTGTCCGGAGCAGAAAACAACTCCGTTACACTGATCATGTACAGACACAAACTGACATCTGATCAGCAGTCATCAGAAACCGACGTCGCTTCACGTGACGCTTCAGAGGAAAGGACGTCTCATGTCTCTTAAAACATATTTCCTCGCGTCTTCTCTCCTCGCTCCTCACTCCTCGTGTCCTCTCTCCTCGCTTGGTTTCCTTGCATCTCTCTGGTGGGAGGAACTAAGATGCAAGGAAAGGACGCAAGTGAGGGAAACGTGGATGCAATGTAGAGACTTGGGATGTACCCTCTGTGTTGCAGCTACCTTGTGGTTACAGAATATAACGATTTATATTATCAACGACCACTCATCCACCTGAGCTACATGTATATGTATGTATATGTGTATATATGTGTATATGTATGTACATGTGTATATGTACAGTCAGGTCCATAAATATTTGGACATTGACACATTTTTCATTATTTTGGCTCTGTACACCACAACAATGGAGTTGAAATGAAAAAAACAAAATGTGCTTTAAATGCAGACTTTCAGCTTTAATTTGAGGGTATTTACATCCAAATCAGGTGAACGGTGTAGGAACTACAACAAATGTATAAGTAGCCACCCCGTTTTTAAGGGACCAAAAGTAATTGGACAAATTAATATAATCATAAATCTAATTGTCACTTTTAATACTTTGTTGAAAATCCTTTGCAGTCAATGACAGCCTGAAGTCTGGATTCCATAGACATCACCAGACGCTGGGTTTCGTCCCTGGTGATGCTCTGCAGGCCTCTACTGCAACTGTCTTCAGTTCCTGCTGCTTCTTGGGGCATTTTCCCTTCAGTTTGGTCTTCAGCAAGTGAAATGCATGCTCAATTGGATTCAGGTCAGGTGATTGACTTGGCCATTGCAGAACATTCCACTTCTTTGCCTTAAAAAACTCCTTGGTTGCTTTCGCAGTATGCTTCGGGTCATTGTCCATCTGCACTGTGAAACGCCGTCCAACGAGTTCTGAAGCATTTGGCTGAATATGAGCAGATCATATTGCCCAAAACACTTCTGAATTCATCCTGCTGCTTTTGTCAGCAGTCACATCATCAATAAATACAAGGGAACCAGTTCCATTGGCAGCCATACATGCCCACGCCATAACACTACCTCCACCATGCTTCACTGATGAGGTGGTATGCTTTGGATCATGAGCAGTTCCTTTCCTTCTCCATACTCTTCTCTTCCCATCATTCTGGTACAAGTTGATCTTTGTCTCATCTGTCCATAGGATGTTCTTCCAGAACTGTACAGGCTCTTTTAGATGTTTTTTGGCAAACTCTAATCTGGTCTTCCTGTTTTTGAGGCTCACCAATGGTTTACATCTTGTGGTGAACCCTCTGTATTTACTCTGGTGAAGTCTTCTCTTGATGGTGGACTTTGACACAGATACACCTACCTCCTGGAGAGTGTTCTTGATCTGGACAACTGTTGTGAAGGGGTTTTTCTTCACCAGGGAAATGATTCTTCTGTCATCCACCACAGTTGTCTTCCGTGGTCTTCCGGGTCTTTTGGTGTTGCTGAGCTCACTAGTGCGTTCTTTCTTCTTCAGAATGTACCAAACAGTTGATTTGGCCACACCTAATGTGTTTGCTATCTCTGATGGTTTTGTTTAGGTGTTTAGAGCCAAAATAATGAAAAATGTGTCAATGTCCAAATATTTATGGACCTGACGTACATCTGTAAAGTTTCGTGACTGCATCTTTTAGTCGACGCTTTGCGTGACAACATCTACCCACAGCAAGGCAGAAACTTGGCAAAGAACTCTGACAATTTTGTGGTCGCTCGCATGCGTCGCCAGGAGCACATTTTAATACAATGGCACACAAACACAGATAAAGGTGTGAACAACACCTGAGGCTCCATTGAACCAGTTTTCATTCTGACAGAATGTAGTCAACATCTACTGCAGATATGAAAAGAATGTCGTCCATGAGACGGGTAAGACTTTAACATGCGTCATACTTCAGGGCGAGGACGAGAAGGACCTGCATAAAAAGAGATGGAGAGAGACACTCAGCACACACAGCTGCCCGAGAGCTGAACCATCCCAGAGTTCCATCTCGACCTTCACCTGCAGAGCTTCATCACTGCTGCTCCACCCGACCTCCAGATAAGTAAGGTGGGCTGCTCTTCCTCTATCTACCAAGGAAACTATTATACTGCTTACTTTCTAAGGCCTCCACCTCTCATTTCTTATCGGTTAACTCTGTACCAAACTTGTATTTGTGGTGGAATAGAGTCTCCCTCACTATTAGATCAGGTTCAATAACCAACTCTGTCTTTCCTTGAACTTAATGTTACAGTGGTTTCATGTTGTTCCTGTTCATTTAGCTTCAACTCTCCCTCAATTTCATGATTTATTCTTCTCATATTCTATGATGAAACTAAATTTCCTTATAACATCAACCACCTTTCAGGTTAAACCACTTCTAAAAAATGTAATGAAGCTAAAACTTAAGGTATCAGCATTGCATTTTAAACTTTGGGAACCTTTTACTAACCCAAATGCAGCATGCAAGAATATTATTGAGTGATGAATGAAACCACAAATGCTTATCCTGATACTGTATTGTATGTATTTGTATGGAATGGAATGTAGGGTTATTGAGGATTAAACATGTTTTATCACTTACTATGTTAACTGTTTTCCTGCCAGCTCTCTGGCACGTTACTGCCATCATGAAGACGGGTGCGTTGCCCTTGCTGCTGGCAGGTCAGGGGCCAATGAAACCTTTCCATTTACTGTGGACCTTTATTTTAAAGGCTTTTAATGTCTCGCAAATATTTTCAACAGCAGGACATTTTATCTGGCCAAAGTCCAAACAACATTTAAATCTGCGTTGCATTCATTGCAATGTCATTTTCATGGGTTTAAAAGTAAAACATTACTTAAATGACACATTTTCAAAATATGTGCTTCTCCATGAAATCAATATAAATGACATGGATACTCTTCTTCATTTATGGAAGTCAAGTTTCGGGCAATTTAGTTTCATAGATTCATTTGATTCCTCTGCATTTTCATGAGGGGTTTAATCTTAGTTATGAACAAGTTATGAACGCCTTTCCGTAAACTCCGTCATTGTGGAAATGCTTTTAAATGTTTTGCATCCTCATCTTGGTCTGAGCTACAGAAACACTTTAACCCTTCGTCCACGGAGCCCGCGGTTTCGCGTGGTGACACTTGAAACTTTTCTCTAAGTTTCTAAAATATTCACAGCACCCCGATAATACATCGCAAAAATATAATTTTACGTCTGGCGGAAAGAGACGGCTTCCTGCTTCCGGGTGCCTGCCCAGGCAGAGCCCAGCATAATTTTAACATCATCAGGCAAGCGAAAGGGCAGCAGTGTGTCATCTGACGCTGAAAAAAAAATGGCCGTCGCCATTTCGTGAACTAAACAACCAATGTACACTCAGGAAAATCTCAAAAGGACTACCCACTTGTACAGCATGTACACACTACAGTTTCTCATACTAAGAGATTCAACACGGAGGAAGCAAAACGCATGATTCTGGAGACCAGCGAGGAGGAGGAGGACGACGCGTCGTCGTCAGAGCTCGAAGGCTTTAGTTCTTCTGAGGAAGATGGGTAAGTGTAGTTACTAAACTTTGTTACGTGTCTGTAAGGCTGCATGGTGCAAACTAGTAATGTGTACAAACTAGTAATGTGTACAAACTAGTAATGTGTACACTGCAGGAGAGCACGAGAGCCAGCCACGCGGTGCACACTGCTGTTCACGTTACTACGTCATGATCTAAGTAATGTTTACACACAGTCTGCTTTGTACAACTCTCTGCTTCACGTTACTACCACTAATATTTATACATCCAATGCGGAGCATTATGCTAAAATTACTACCACAGTCATGATCTGAATAATATTTGCACATCCAATGTGGAGCATTCTGCTCAATCGTTACGTCATCTTTCTTTCAACTGACTAGTATTGATTTATTTTACAGAGAGGAGCACCATCCGCCCCGACCAGCCTGGCCAGCAAAGAGGCAGCGCGTTGACCGACGACTAAAGACACCATCTCCAGCAAACAGGGCGCGTGCTGCCCGGCGACTGCTTTCACCTCAGGCCAGATCAAGAAAGACAGCAGCGTGTGCACCACCTGCACCTACGCTGTCCTGGAGGACGGATGAAGACCCGGACACTGCTCCCCCGTCATCAAGTTCCAGCCCGGACACCAGGTCCACATGTCAGTGCCACAGCAACACCCATTGAACTCTTCAAACTGTTCTTCCAACTAAGTCCACGGTGGGTCGCAGGGTTTGCGAGCTTTGCAGCATGAAGAAAGTGAGCAAAGACACGGCTTGGAAGTGCGAGGCGTGTAACGTTCCCCTCTGCCTGCAGCTGAACAGAAACTGTTTCCATGACTGGCATGCCATGGCATGAGGATATGCCATTGAAGCATATATACTTGTATATTGTAAATGGTCTAGTCTTTGTTCTGTTTTATATTTCTGAATATATATTCTGTACATATTTTCTTTTTTTTTTATAATACATATTTTTATTTAAAAAAAAAAAAAATTGTTGTGATGGTCATTTTTCATTTGCACACACTCCCTGAAGCTTTATCTGCACTATGAAGTCATTTCTCAGTCCCATTTTTATCATTTTGGTGAAAGCTGTGAAAGACCATATTTCTACTCAAAAAACGATAATAAAAACTTTAGTTTTAGACATTTATTTACATGTATCTAACATTTTATTCATATATTTCACTGCTTTTGTGAACCTAAAACCTTTGGTAAACCAATTGCCATCACCTAAACAGAGTCACCACCTGAGTAAAGTTAGGTTTTTTCAAGCGATATGAAGAATTTCCAAAAATCGAGATTCCATTTTTCAGCTTTAGTGTCATATTATAAAGTTTTTTTCTTTACACTTTTGCCTTACGACAATGGTGCCTCATTATATAGATAGCTGAGATTGTTCTGCAATTTATGATGTAAAACATGGGTATATATCTTATATGCAAGTGCCTTAAAAGGTGAATCTAAGAAAATTATGTCAAATCGAGAAAATCGACTGAAAATGACCTCCAGTGTGCAGTGAGTTAAACTAGATTATTTTATGGCCAGGGGAGTATTCTTCGTACGTGGTTTAACAAAGTCAATCAAATGTCCTATTATCCAGCTTAAATTACCGAGGCTGATCCGTGCTCAAACGGTCTCGTTAATTCAGTCATCTGAATAATTGCGTGTGACCGTCTGCTTCAAAAGAGGGGAAAAAATCAAACACAGATTCCATGATCTTCTAACAGTACAATGGCAAATAAACTCAAAGGACAAGCCACTTTTTTTCTCAGCTGATGATCATGAACGCATATGAGGAAGTCAAGACCGTAATTATGGCAAAGTCTAAAGCTGCGTTCACACTAAAAACGTTGCAAATATTTGCAACGTTTTTGCAACGCTTTTGGTGTGAACGCAGCTTAACACCGCACTAGACATAAGCATTGCAAAAATATCTAGTAAAATGCGTCAGTGTTGGGAAAATGCATCAGCTAATTTTAAGTGCCTCATCACCCAAATCAATCAGATTATATTTATTTAAATGTTACTGCTGGCAGTAGTATACCAATTAATATATACTTATGAGGATATATGTACTGTATGCACATATGTATCATGTACTATCTATGTGTACATACATGTATGTGTAGATTACCATAATAATAATAATAATAATCAATAAAGGTTGATCACCTATTTGGTTCTTGTAAACAAAGCAGTTCTGTCAAGAAATTATGTTATTTAACTTAACAAAACTATAACTAAGCAGACTAAAACAACCATCTCAGACATTGTGATTATTCTCAAGTCAATAGTGATCAATATCAAATTATATAATTATTTCCAGGACATTTCTGCAGAATTATCAAGCAATTATGAATAAGACCCAAAGAGTAAATCTATCCAGTTTTTCTTTTCTTTTCTTTTTAGGTCAAATTAAACAGTTTTTGAGTCAAACTGTCTTAAAAAGTCATAATATTGTGAGTTCATAAATGGTGTCTCTGTTTTTGTAGGTGACCGTCTTTAAAAATTCCCCTTTTGGACTTTGTTTCAAAAATGACGAACTAGAACCCGCACAGGATTGTATTTTAGTGGACGATCATGTCGGTGCAACTTCAGTCATGGTGACAGAGTACGACGACCAAACAGCAACTGGATCTGCAGTCCATTCCGCTCTACCAAGCCTCAGGTCCTCCTCCTACTCCTGCTACGTTGAGCTGGTCTTTGAAAAGGACGGCATGCTCTCTGTGAGTCATCATCAGTGCATGTTTTACATTGGTTGGCTCTCCAGTCTTTTGTCCAAAATTAAATGTTCGTGTTGTGGCAAAGGGAACATCGAATCAAAGTTTATTTCTAAATATTTTGGAAGCAATTTCCTAATATTTTCTATATCTCATCTGTATCTGTTTTTCAGATGACAATTCTTCTCTACGACTTTGGCGTAAAAACAGTTATGGAAGTTACAACATACGGCACCCCTATTATGGATATGGTTGTAAGTATGAGCCTGAGTCTGCTGCTAACCGAGATCTCCGAGTCCGACTTTAACCTTTATCTCTGGATTTCGGAACATTTTTGGAAATATATATATATACACTACCATTGAAAAGTTTAGGGTCACCCAGACACATTTTCAGTTTCTTTGCAATTTCCTGCATGGACTAGCCTTCCATGCAGGAAATGCTAAGAACAAGAACAGACTGGCGAGTTTCACATGAAAGTTCTCTTTTTCTGGCCATTTTGAGAGTATAATGGAACCCACACATGTGATACTCTAGATACTCAACTAGCTCAAAGGAAGGCCAGTTTTATAGCTTCTCTCACCAGCAGAACTGTTTTCAGCTCTGCTAACATAATTGCACAAGGGTTTTCTAATCCTCCATTAGTCTTCTATGCGATGAGCAAACACAATGTACCATTAGAACACTGGAGTGATAGTTGCTGGAAATGGGCCTCTATACACCTATGTAGATATTTCATTAAAAGCCAGACGTTTACACCTAGAATAGTCATTTACCACATTAACAATGTATAGTGTATTAATGATTCATTTAAGGTTTTCCCCATAATGAGTAAACTGACATGATCAAGTCTTTGGATTTTGCTTTCAGAAATAAAAACTCAAAATATCCTTTTCCATCTCCATCAGGTGCATTGAACTCGTTCCTGTGTGCACTGTGACCGGCTCCACCGTCATCGATTTCCACAACAGAGTCGTCTCTGTCCCTCATTGCTGTGGTTACCAACTGATGAGTGCTACAGAAATTCGTCTCTTTGCGGGTTTCCTTCAAGATTTGCCATTTTTGGATCACAAAAATATATCTGGAACAAGGTGGCATAGTTCGGGTAAGCTGCTACGATCCATCTAAAAGCAACAGTGTATTTATAGGGTTCTTTAACTCACTGCACACTGGAGGTCATTTTCAGTCGATTTTCTCGATTTGACATAATTTTCTTAGATTCACCTTTTAAGGCACTTGCATATAAGATATATACCCATGTTTTACATCATAAATTGCAGAACAATCTCAGCTATCTATATAATGAGGCACCATTGTCGTAAGGCAAAAGTGTAAAGAAAAAAACTTTATAATATGACACTAAAGCTGAAAAATGGAATCTCGATTTTTGGAAATTCTTCATATCGCTTGAAAAAACCTAACTTTACTCAGGTGGTGACTCTGTTTAGGTGATGGCAATTGGTTTACCAAAGGTTTTAGGTTCACAAAAGCAGTGAAATATATGAATAAAATGTTAGATACATGTAAATAAATGTCTAAAACTAAAGTTTTTATTATCGTTTTTTGAGTAGAAATATGGTCTTTCACAGCTTTCACCAAAATGATAAAAATGGGACTGAGAAATGACTTCATAGTGCAGATAAAGCTTCAGGGAGTGTGTGCAAATGAAAAATGACCATCACAACAATTTTTTTTTTTTTAAATAAAAATATGTATTATAAAAAAAAAAGAAAATATGTACAGAATATATATTCAGAAATATAAAACAGAACAAAGACTAGACCATTTACAATATACAAGTATATATGCTTCAATGGCATATCCTCATGCCATGGCATGCCAGTCATGGAAACAGTTTCTGTTCAGCTGCAGGCAGAGGGGAACGTTACACGCCTCGCACTTCCACGCCGTGTCTTTTCTCACTTTCTTCATGCTGCAAAGCTCGCAAACCCTGCGACCCACCGTGGACTTAGTTGGAAGAACAGTTTGAAGAGTTCAATGGGTGTTGCTGTGGCACTGACATGTGGACCTGGTGTCCGGGCTGGCTGGAACTTGATGACGGGGGGAGCAGTGTCCGGGTCTTCATCCGTCCTCCAGGACAGCGTAGGTGCAGGTGGTGCACGTGCTGCTGTCTTTCTTGATCTGGCCTGAGGTGAAAGCAGTCGTCGGTCAACGCGCTGCCTCTTTGCTGGCCAGGCTGGTTGGGGTGGCTGGTGCTCCTCTCTGTAAAATAAATCAATACTAGTCAGTTGAAAGAAAGATGACGTAACGATTGAGCAGAATGCTCCACATTGGATGTGTAAATATTATTCAGATCATGACTGTGGTAGTAATTTCAGCATAGGGCTCCGCATTGGATGTATAAATATTAGTGGTAGTAACGTGAAGCAGAGTGTTGTACAAAGCAGACTGTGTATAAACATTACTCAGATCATGACTGTATAACGTGAACAGCAGTGTGCACCGCGTGGCTGGCTCTCGTGCTCTCCTGCACAGTGTACACATTACTAGTTTGTACACATTACTAGTTTGCACCATGCAGCCTTACAGACACGTAACAAAGTTTAGTAACTACACTTACCCATCTTCCTCAGAAGAACTAAAGCCTTCGAGCTCTGACGACGACGCGTCGTCCTCCTCCTCGCTGCTCTCCAGAATCATGCGCTTTGCTTCCTCCGTGTTGAATCTCTTTCTCGTTGATTTTCTCTGATTGTAAACTGTAGTGTGAACATGCTCAAGTGGGTAGTCCTTTTGAGATTTTCCTGAGTGTACATTGGTTGTTTAGTTCACGAAATGGCGACGGACATATGACTCAACAAATCACAGAGAAGGATTTTTTATTTATTTTTTTTCAGCGTCAGATGACACACTGCTGCCCTTTCGCTTGCTTGATGATGTTAAAATTATGCTGGGCTCTGCCTGGGCAGGCACCCGGAAGCAGGAAGCCGTCTCTTTCCGCCAGACGTAAAATTATATTTTTGCGATGTATTATTGGGGTGCTGTGAATATTTTAGAAACTTAGAGAAAAGTTTCAAGTGTCACCACGCGAAACCGCGGGCTCAGTGGACGAAGGGTTAAAAAGAGTTATTTTACTTGGTTCTCCAAGTTTCAGACAGATAATTAGTAAGGCAAATGGCAAATAAATATCAAATAGTGACAGAGCCCTTCCGGCGAGCTGCCTACTCCGCCATTCGCGAAACTGGAACCAGACATTTGCTTTGTATTTGTAATTCATGTTACCAATTAAAGCTGTGAGCAGCTGTGAGCGGGTCCTCGATCGCCCCGGCACGTTCAGGTGACGCGGGAAATTGCCCTCTGCAAGCACTTCATCATTTCCCGCATCTGCCCTGTGGCGATAGACGTCACGCTGGACAACATGCATCATGTTTCTCTACGTGAAGAGTAGACCAGGTCATTTAAATTGCATGTAAATCCGATGCTGTTTGGCTGATTTTGTTTGGCCAGTAGGTGGCGCTATGATAATGTGAACATTTCATCATGTATATGTACTCAGGCCTGGACCAGCATCATACATGAGGAGTATTGGGAAGATTGCATCATGTATCTAGGAGTTACAACAGGTTTCTCTCACATAGCGAACCACACAAAATGGGTGTGTCTTTGGGTTCACGCCACGTCGAGGCCGTTGGCTACGTTCGCAAACAAAGCACAAGCCATACTCCTGAGGGTCTTGAGATCATCCTAGAATGGAAATGAAGTGGATTGCATAAAAATTGTAGGAGGAGTAAGCTTTGGCAGAAAGGCAAATATATGCAAAAAATGACAAAAATGCCCCAAAAATCCCAAATTGCCCGAATTACTGTAGCGCCCCCTAGTGTTTAAATCGGACGACTGATTTATTGCAGGTTAGGGGATACAATGTGCCCATATACACCAAGTTTGGAGTCGTTTGTCCAAATAGTTTTAATGTTATGAGTGTTTAAAATCAAGATCATCCAATCTTGATGATACAGCTCCAATGATGAAGACCACCAAGTTTGGTATGAAAGGGACCAAGCGTCTAGGAATAAACTCCAATAATGTGTTTTTCACTAAATTCAAAATGGCGGAAAATTTTCATAGGCGGACTTTATGGGTCTGAGAAGCTTTTTTGTAGAGCAGGTGGAGATGGACATGTGTGAATTTTTTCAAGTCAAAAAAACATTCTGGGTGAGGGGCGTCGCCGGTCCAACTTGTAGAGGGCGCTAGAGAGCCATTTTTTGGAACTGTTTTTTACGGCTTCATCATACGTCTATTTTCACCAGGCCTGACAAGCGTTCTAAATTTGGTGAGTTTTCGAATATGACAAGTCCCCCAAAAAGCAGTCCAATGTGTAAAAATAAGAATCAGGAACAAAAAGAAACACGGCAATTTCAATAGGGTCCTACTCGGACTGACTATGTCAGTCGCTCGGATCCTAATTATAATTTCTTATATTATCGTCCATAGATGGATAGATGGATCTTGTTGTGCACCAGTTGCAATACAAAGTAGGAAAGAGTGCAGATATATCGTAGTAGTGTTTTATTCACAATACAATGAGTAAAGCATATATATCTAGTATACAGTATGGAAAAGGCAAAAGCATAATGTGTATATTTTACTATCCTACATTCTTATCAATTAAGTAACTCTCAAGAAATACCAATGACGGGTAAATAATAAGGATATCTAAACATCACTACATGTACAACCCAAGTGGAAACATGAAAGCACATGTCAGTGTACCTTTGAGATGTTTCTATCATTGTTCCTGTCTGACTGATGCAGGTTGATGACCAAACACTGGCGCTCACCACCACGCCTCGGGAGCTTCACGGCATGATGCTCTCCAAGGACCAGACTGGAGTTACTGCCAAGACACTTTCCTCCACAATAATAGTCCATTTTGATGGGAACACCGCACATGTCACCGGTACAGAAGAAAATAGGCTTTAGAATTCCAGACTGACAGCTGTTCTCATTGGGTTGAAAGTTCATTGATTTGTTGTTCTTTCTCTCACCGACCAGGACCTGATGAATCACTATCTGGCTTGTGTGGCGACCCCACTGCTGCAGGTACCCCCGCTGCCCTGAGTGACTGGTCCTACGATGAGTTCTCTCCCTCTGGGTACGACTTAGTCTCAACATGAACCCCTGACTGATATCACCTGTTTATTAACCCTTTGGGGGCGGGGCCCGCGTTGATGCGTAAAACCAGATGTTTACATTTTTTATAAAATTATATCATCACAATAATACGTCACAGAGATATGGTTTCAAATCTGGCGGATATGGTTTCCACTTCCGCGTCTGAGCATCTAAACATGGACGTGTTGTATGAGGCGTGCAAAGCTTCACTGTGAGTCAGAAGATGCCAAGCAAAGAGTCCTGAGCAAAGCTATCTTGGAGGGGACAAACTTGTAATTGTGATGTTGGGCTATATCAAAATAAACTGAATTGAATTGAATAACGATGTGTGACTTCTCGGTGCTTTTGGGCTTTCAGGCGAGCCGACAGTCTGCACGGAGAGCTCTGCCAGTGTCGCTGTGGCTGAATGTCTGCTGCTGGACAGAGGCATCGACCCCTCCACCTTATGCCGTGTTCACACCGGACGCGACAGAATTTTGTCGCGCGACCAGATTACATGCAAAGTCAATGTACAGACGCGACAGCGCGACATTTCCGCCGGGCGACGCGACTGACGCGTTTAAGGCGGCGCGAACAGACCGTTTGACGTGGGGCGAACAGAGCGAAGTACGGGGGGCGAAGTCGCGCCAGTTGAAATAGCCCAACTCCAGCGACAAAAACGCGTGAGTCATAGTTGCGTCAGCCAATCAGCGTTGAGAAGCTCCGCCCGTCCCAACCGCCGTCCTGCCGTCTTGCTGCTGCTACGCCAGAAGTAGTACTGATAGCGGCTTCATTCAGACGCTCTTGTGGGACTACGGATAATATTATGAACTCAGACAACATGGAGTTTGATGTTCCGACGTATGTGGAGTTTACACAACAAGTATAAAGCAGAACTGGTGGTTATTTCCAAGGTGGATGGCATAATCGGTATCCGTTTTACGGAGATAAGACCGGCGCAGTTCCTGAAATTCACCGAGCTGTGTGCGGCTACGGATAATATTATGAACCCAAACGCAAGGGCGTTTGATGTTCTGACATGTTTGGGACTTCCACAACAAGTATAAAGCAGAACTAGTGGTTATTTATTCCATAGTCGATACCGGAAAAGACAGCTCTTTTTCACGGAGAGACCCGACGGCGATAAGCGACGCCCTCTTTGTCGCGGGGCGATTTGTCTTTGTGCCATTTGGTGTGAACACCCTCGTTTCACTCGCGCGACCAAACTGAAGCGGTAAGCGCGACGCGAAAAATCCTGTCGCGTCCGGTGTGAACACGGCATAACACCTCATGGGCCCGGCCTACACCGGCCGGGTGGACGAGCAGACCCACATGGTGACCTTCAGCTTCCAGGGGGACGCCTGCGGGACGGAGGTCGCGGTGGGGCTCTCTTCAGTCTGCAGCTCACAACCACACAACATGTAGTCACAACAAACACAACATGTAGTCACAACAACCACACAACATGTAGTCACAAAAACCACACAACATGTAGTCACAACAACCACACAACATGTAGTCACAAAAACCACACAACATGTAGTCACAACAACCACACAACATGCAGTCACAACAACCACACAACATGTAGTCACAAAAACCACACAACATGTAGTCACAACCACACAACATGTAGTCACAACCACACAACATGTAATCACAAAAACCACACAACATGTAGTCACAACCACACAACATGTAGTCACAACAACCACACAACATGTAGTCACAACCACACAACATGTAATCACAAAAACCACACAACATGTAGTCACAACAGCCACACAACATGCAGTCACAACCACACAACATGTAGTCACAAAAACCACACAACATGTAGTCACAACCACACAACATGTAGTCACAACAGCCACACAACATGCAGTCACAACAACCACACAACATGTAGTCACAACCACACAACATGTATTCACAACAGCCACACAACATGCAGTCACAACAACCACACTACATGTAGTCACAACAGCCACACAACATGCAGTCACAACCACACAACATGTAGTCACAAAAACCACTCAACATGTAGTCACAACAACCACACAACATGTAGTCACAAAAACAACACAACATGTAGTCACAACAACCACACAACATGTAGTCACAACAACCACACAACATGCAGTCACAACAACCACACAACATGTAGTCACAACCACACAACATGTAGTCACAACAACCACACAACATGTAGTCACAACAACCACACAACATGCAGTCACAACCACACAACATGTAGTCACAACAACCACACAACATGTAGTCACAACCACACAACATGTAGTCACAACAACCACACAACATGTAGTCACAACAACCACACAACATGTAGTCACAACCACACAACATGTAGTCACAAAAACCACACAACATGTAGTCACAACCACACAACATGTAGTCACAAAAATCACACAACATGTAGTCACAACCACACAACATGCAGTCACAACAACCACACACCATGTAGTCACAACCACACAACATGTAGTCACAAAAACCACACAACATGCAGTCACAACAACCACACAACATGCAGTCACAACAACCACACAACATGTAGTCACAACCACACAACATGTAGTCACAAAAACCACACAACATGCAGTCACAACAACCACACAACATGCAGTCACAACAACCACACAACATGTAATCACAACAACCACACAACATGCAGTCACAACAACCACACAACATGCAGTCACAACAACCACACAACATGCAGTCACAACAACCACACAACATGTAGTCACAACAACCACACAACATGCAGTCACAACAACCACACAACATGCAGTCACAACAACCACACAACATGTAGTCACAACAACCACACAACATGCAGTCACAACAACCACACAACATGTAGTCACAAAAACCACACAACATGTAGTCACAACAACCACACAACATGTAGTCACAACAACCACACAACATGTAGTCACAACAACCACACAACATGTAGTCACAACCACACAACATGTAGTCACAAAAACCACACAACATGTAGTCACAACAGCCACACAACATGTAGTCACAAAAACCACACAACATGTAGTCACAACAACCACACAACATGTAGTCACAAAAACCACACAACATGTAGTCACAACAACCACACAACATGTAGTCACAAAAACCACACAACATGTAGTCACAACAACCACACAACATATAGTCACAACCACACAACATGTAGTCACAACAACCACACAACATGTAGTCACAACCACACAACATGTAGTCACAAAAACCACACAACATGTAGTCACAACAGCCACACAACATGCAGTCACAACCACACAACATGTAGTCACAAAAACCACACAACATGTAGTCACAACCACACAACATGTAGTCACAACAACCACACAACATGTAGTCACAACCACACAACATGTAGTCACAACAACCACACAACATGCAGTCACAACAACCACACAACATGCAGTCACAACCACACAACATGTAGTCACAACAACCACACAACATGCAGTCACAACAACCACACAACATGTAGTCACAACAACCACACAACATGCAGTCACAACAGCCACACAACATGTAGTCACAACAACCACACAACATGTAGTCAAACAACCACACAACATGCAGTCACAACAACCACACAACATGTAGTCACAACAACCACACAACATGCAGTCACAACAGCCACACAACATGCAGTCACAACAACCACACAACATGTAGTCACAACAACCACACAACATGCAGTCACAACAGCCACACAACATGTAGTCACAACAACCACACAACATGTAGTCACAACCACACAACATGTAGTCACAACAACCACACAACATGTAGTCACAACAACCACACAACATGTAGTCACAACAACCACACAACATGTAGTCACAACAACCACACAACATGTAGTCACAACAGCCACACAACATGCAGTCACAACCACACAACATGTAGTCACAACAACCACACAACATGTAGTCACAACCACACAACATGCAGTCACAACAACCACACAACATGTAGTCACAACAACCACACAACATGCAGTCACAACAGCCACACAACATGCAGTCACAACAACCACACAACATGCAGTCACAACAACCACACAACATGCAGTCACAACAGCCACACAACATGCAGTCACAACAGCCACACAACATGCAGTCACAACAACCACACAACATGCAGTCACAACAACCACACAACATGTAGTCACAACAACCACACAACATGCAGTCACAACAACCACACAACATGTAGTCACAACAGCCACACAACATGTAGTCACAACAACCACACAACATGCAGTCACAACAACCACACAACATGCAGTCACAACAGCCACACAACATGCAGTCACAACAACCACACAACATGCAGTCACAACAACCACACAACATGTAGTCACAACAACCACACAACATGTAGTCACAACAACCCACAACATGTAGTCACAACAACCACACAACATGTAGTCACAACAACCACACAACATGTAGTCACAACAACCACACAACATGCAGTCACAACAACCACACAACATGTAGTCACAAAAACCACACAACATGTAGTCACAACAACCACACAACATGTAGTCACAACAACCACACAACATGTAGTCACAACAACCACACAACATGTAGTCACAACAACCACACAACATGTAGTCACAACAGCCACACAACATGCAGTCACAACCACACAACATGTAGTCACAACAACCACACAACATGTAGTCACAACAACCACACAACATGCAGTCGGTGTTTATCACCTGTAGTCTCGTGGAAAAGTCACGACACGCTCGGTCAGGCGTGATATCCATGTTTTCCAGTTAAGATTTCTAGAAATGCATTATTTTGGCACTTGAGTGACTCGAGTTTAACTAGTTGTCTTTATTTATAGAAATATGCAGGTGATTTATGACTCTCACCCTGTCACAATGCAGAGGGCCGACAGCGACGTCATCTACAAGAACAAGATCATGACCAGGAAAAGTGAAACCATCACCTGCGACAACCAGGTGGAGATCGACTTCTCCTGCTCCTTCAAACAGCCGGACAGCCAGAGCATGTCTTTTAGGATCAGAGACAGGTGAGTGTGTGTGTGTGTGTGTGTGTGTGTGTGTGTCTCCAGCTCGGTGATTCAGCACATTGAAACTGCACTTTGGAGCTACACTCTGACGATGGTCGCCTACACCGACGCCGGCTTCCTGCAGCGTGTGGCGCTCGACGCTGACATCCAGCTGAACCAGAGGATCTGGCTGCAGATGAAGACGGAGGGGCTGGACGAAGACATGGTCGCCGTGGTGACCGAGTCCTGCTGGGCAACCGACGACCAGGCCCCTGATAGTGGTGTGCCGTACTACCTGGTGACTGGCGGGTGAGAAAACACTCTGAGGCTTTGTCAGTGGCTGAAAGAATCCACTGCCGATGACCTCACCGTGTCCGTGTCCTGATTGTGAGCAGATGCCCGGACCCCGCTGACCCGACGGTGCAGATGGAGGGAAACGGACTGGGCGTGTCCAATTCCTTCTCTTTCCGCATGTTCGAGTACGTGGAAGGAAGCGGGGGGCAGATCTACCTGCACTGCTCACTGGAGCTGTGCCCCAAGGACCCAGCATGCACTCCGGTAAGCAGGCGTGGAGGAAATACAGAGTTTGAACTATTGATTTATATGACTAAATCAAAATGTTCACAAAAACCCAACAACCCTCTCTGTTTTACAGGACTGCTGTGGCGCTCCTTTCAGGAGGCGCAGATCTTCCAGCACTGGATCTCCAGAGGGAGACCAAACCCTCATCGCCATGGTCTGGAACAATTAGCTGAAGACAGCTCCCTTTGATCATGTTAAGTTTACATTTAATTTGTATTTATTTATCTGTTACTTATTAAAGCCAGAAAGATATTTGGTTGAGAAACGTCGGCTTGAAAGTCATCACACTGATGGATATCTCTTCTTGTTCATTCAAATCCAAAGAGGTCCTCCTCTCAGGAGCAGGAACTGTTATTTGAACCTTCATCAGACACCAAGTATGAATCATGAATAATCTCAGTTTGGTCTCGCTGTCTTTTCAGGTGATTCTTGACTTGAGCCTGAAATGGAACATACTCTTTGATGAAATAATAGATGTGAAGAGTGCAATGAAGAAAACTATATGAAGAAGGTCTAGAGGGTTTTATTTACCATATGCACTACTTCTTGGTTCTGTGGTTCTTTTGGAACATATAGCATTCCTTCTGTAGCGTACTGTTAGCTGTCTACTTTAAATGTGAACAGCCTAAATACAGAAACAGAATATCTGGGTTTTATTGACATGAAGTAACAATAAGTTTATATGCATTGCCTTTATGGTATGCTCCTTTTTTTGTTTACTGGTATTGGCGTTATGTATGACTATGCTTTGCTTCTCTGTAGAGCACTTTGTAAACTTTGTTTTGCTATATAAATCAAGTTATTATTATCATTATACTCTCCAGGTGAACAGGGTTAACTAAAATATATCCCCCATGGAACTTCCCCATTTTTTTTTTTTTTCAGGTTTTCTTAAAAATTTGTAAATTAGTTATTAGGTTACTTTTGGTTAATTTAGGAGGAATCAACTGACGCAAATAGACAAAGTAGTAAAATAAACACCTAAATGTATACTTTGAATGTACACACACACACACACACACACACACACACACACACACACACGCACACGCACACGCACACACACACACAGACCACTGCCTGCCTCCTGGTCTGTGGTGGGTTCATGTCCCTGTGTTGGACCAACCCAAACACACACACACACACACACACACACACACACACACACACACACACACACACACACACACTGGTGTTGTACAAAGCCCCAGTGGAACCAGTGTGTATTGTGTGTGTGCTACCATGTCTCATAGGGTCAACGTGGGGTTTAGGGTTCTGGGACCAGGTTCATCAGCAGGCTTTTGGGAAGGGAGCAGGAACCTGAAGCTGTTTGCGTTTCCTGAAGCAACGGCCGAGTTCTGGCAGAGACTTCAGGTTTACTGGAATATCCAGCTGTTAGCATCCAAACATCTGCTTTCAATATGATGGGAGCTGCTACCAGCTAATACGCTTTCATGGCAGCACACACACACACACACACACACACACACACACACACACACACACACACACACACACACACACACACACACACACACAAATATCACAACTCATGTAAATGAAACAATCAGTGTTTAAAGGCTCATTTATAGTATCTCTCTCTCTCTCTCTCTCTCTCTCTCTCTCTATACACATATATATATATATATATATATATATATATATATATATATATATATATATATATATATATATATATATTTCCTTCAACCCCTTCAGCTTCTTGTAAATTCTTACTCATCACTGACTTCACTAAACACACTGGTTGTGATGCGGGTGTGTGTGTGTGTGTATGAGTGTGTGTGTGTGTGTGTGTGTGTGTGTGTGGGGGGGGGGGGGGTCATGTGCTATATGTTGACTCATGTTGCTAGCATCATAATGTTGGCTAACGGCGCTGCAGCTATGTGTAGTTATGTGTATGGCTCATGGATTGGGGTTCCAGTGCCACCTACAGGTCAGAGGTCACATAGCAACACAAACATTACAGATAAATACAGACATAATACAAACACTTCTGGCAGGAGTCCAGCTTCCATGTTCCAGGGGTTGGCAGAACATGAGTCCATTGCTTTCTTCCAAAAATGTGGGACCATTATTGTAGCAAAACTATTTTAAAATGTGTGGAGAGAAAAAAAAAACTTCAAACTCTGTATTCAGTGTATTGAATTAGTAAGTAAGTACTGGTGACCTTGTTATTACTCATGTGTTAATGTGTTTTACTGTATCGTATTGTTTTATTGTGTTGTGTTGTATTCTATCATATTGTGTTGTATTGTGTTGTATTGTATTGTATTGTATTGTATTGTGTTGTGTTGTGTTGTATTGTATTGTATTGTATTGTATTGTGTTGTATTGTATTGTGTTGTGTTGTATTGTATTGTATTGTGTTGTATTGTATTGTGTTGTGTTGTATTGTATTGTATTGTATTGTGTTGTGTTGTATTGTATTGTGTTGTATTGTATTGTATTGTATTGTGTTGTGTTGTATTGTATTGTGTTGTATTGTATTGTGTTGTATTGTATTGTATTGTATTGTGTTGTATTGTATTGTATTGTGTTGTGTTGTATTGTATTGTATTGTGTTGTATTGTATTGTATTGTGTTGTATTGTATTGTATTGTGTTGTATTGTATTGTATTGTGTTGTATTGTATTGTATTCTATCATATTGTGTTGTATTGTGTTGTATTGTATTGTGTTGTATTGTATTGTGTTGTATTGTATTGTGTTGTATTGTATTGTGTTGTGTTGTATTGTATTGTGTTGTATTGTATTGTGTTGTATTGTGTTGTATTGTATTGTGTTGTATTGTATTGTGTTGTATTGTATTGTGTTGTATTGTATTGTGTTGTGTTGTATTGTATTGTGTTGTATTGTATTCTATCATATTGTGTTGTATTGTATTGTGTTGTGTTGTATTGTATTGTGTTGTGTTGTATTGTATTCTATCATATTGTGTTGTATTGTATTGTGTTGTGTTGTATTGTATTGTGCTGTGTTGTATTGTATTCTATCATATTGTGTTGTATTGTGTTGTGTTGTATTGTATTGTGTTGTGTTGTATTGTATTGTGTTGTGTTGTATTGTGTTGTATTGTATTGTATTGTGTTGTATTGTATTGTGTTGTGTTGTATTGTATTGTGTTGTGTTGTATTGTATTGTATTCTATCATATTGTGTTGTATTGTGTTGTATTGTTTTGTGTTGTGTTGTGTTGTATTGTATTGTATAGTGTTGTGTTGTATTGTATTGTGTTGTATTGTATTGTGTCATATTGTATTGTATTGTGTTGTATTGTGTTGTATTGCATTGTGTCATATTGTGTTGTATTGTATTGCGTTGTATTGTGTTGTGTTGTGTTGTATTGTATCATATTGTGTTGTATTGTATTGTATTGTGTTGTGTTGTATTGTGTTGTATTGTATTGTGTTGTATTGTATCATATTGTGTTATATTGTGTTGTGTTGTATTGTATCGTATTGTGTTGTATTGTATTGTGTTGTGTTGTATTGTATTGTATTGTATTGTGTTGTATTGTGTTATATTGTGTTGTGTTGTATTGTGTTGTATTGTATCATATTGTGTTGTATTGTATCATATTGTGTCGTGTTGTATTGTATTGTGTCGTATTGTGTTGTATTCTATCATATTGTGTTGTGCTGTACAGTGTTGTATTGTATTGTGTCGTATTGTATTGTGTTGTGTTGTATTGTATTGTGTTGTGTTGTGTTGTATTGTGTTGTATTGTGCTGTACAGTGTTGTACTATAGTGTTGAGATGTACTGATAATATTCAGCCACTAAATTATGGCCAAGATGAACACATTTACATTGAGATGGAAGTGAGATGTTGGTTAACTCTTCCGACACGGCCGACGTGAGACTGTTTTGACAGTGTCTACGTCAACTACACACCTGAGCTCTGTAAACACGCTGGCGTTTTCACTCATAAAGAAGAGAGAGATTATGGCGACACACTTTACTACGGAGGAAGCTGTGGCGGCGATTTTGGCGACGAGGACGACGCTGAGGGCTTTGACTCCTGCGACCAAGAGGAAGATGCAGACAGAAGGGATCCATTTGAAGATGGGTAAGTGTATTTACATACTACACTTTGTGTTGCAATAGCATATTTACGCTAGCAGAGTGAGCACATTTAGCTGGTCCCTTGCTGCTCCAGTCTGGCGTAACGCAGGTAAGCATGTAGGTTGTTTACATTAGTAACGCAGTGGCGGCCCATGGATTTTCCACACCTCCCCCCCATGAGCTAACAGCGAGCGCTAGTTAGCGTGCAAGCTAACAGCGAGCTAGCGCAGACCTGCTTTCCATCGTGCCTCGGGTGGCCAAGCAGGGTGACATGCGCCGCGGGGCGGGAGGACAGCAGGTCCACGTGTTATACAGAGTCCACATGGAAAGTCTGCAGAAAGCTATTCTTCAAGTTTAAATGGCGGATCGCAACCAACGTGACTAGGTGCATACTCCCACCTACTGTACCGGAGTGTGCAGATTCAGGGTGCTGCTGAGGATCCTTGTCTCTGTGAGGAATCACACGTACAGAACCCTCCTAGCTGGCCGTCACCATGTAGTTTAACTGGCTTTTCTACCATAGAGAAACAGAGGTGATATCTGATTGGACAAGACATCTCCTTAACAGCTGCCAAGCTGCGCCCCCTGATGAAGTGACTAAGTAGACTGTAATGATGAAGTGACTAAGTAGACTGTAATGATGAAGTGACTAAGTAGACTGTAATGATGAAGTGACTAAGTAGACTGTAATGATGAAGTGACTAAGTAGACTGTAATGATGAAGTGACTATGTAGATTGTTGATTTGTGAGACTTTTGGTAAACCATTTTCCATCACCTAAATCATTTGAACACCTGAGTAAAGTTAGGTTTTCACAAGAGATATGAAGAATTTCAATTTTTCAGCTTTAGAGTCATATTTTGTCTTTACACTTTTGCCTTATGACAATGGTGCCTCATTATATAGAGAGCTGAGATTGTTCTGCAATTTATGTTGTAAAACATGGGTATGCATCTTATATGCAAGTGCCTTAAAAGGTGAATTTAAGAAATGATGTAAAATCGAGAAAATGACCTCAGAGTCTGAAGGGTTAATGTGCACTGTCAATAAATAATACATACGATGAAATAACAAACTAATCTATGCACTCTGCAGATCACTGCTACAGGTCCCGTGTAAAAAGGAGCAAAATTATGCTTCGCCTCGTCAGCCAATCATATCGATGGACACATTTACTGATTTGTTTACATGTTAACAATCTGGACCCTCTGATACATTTACAATCCTTTTCCCGCGTGAAACGAGAAGTCAGCGTTCATGTCGCCATGTGACCGAACAAGGAGGTTTTCTACATCGTTGTGTAGTCGAAACACAACTGAGTTGTTTCCTGTGAAGTTTATTTTGAAAAGATGAAAGCAGAGCTTGACCCGTGATGGTGGACTCCAGAGGAAAACATAAGAAAGGAGTCCTTATATCTAAGAACAATTGCTTTTTGACAGTTAAATGAAGGAAATCTCAATAGTGTAAATGTTCGATGTGTGTAACTTGTGTGACTGCTCATGTCTGAAGCCCTACGCTTTAACTCTGCATGCTTTCCAATGGCTGAGGTCCTTCTCTTCTTTCTATCTGCCACATAGCAGTCAGCTGGTTCTGAGGTCCTGAGGTCCTGAGGTTCTGAAGTCCTGAGGTCCTGATGTTCTGATGTTCTGATGTTCTGAGGTTCTGATGTTCTGAGGTCCTGAGGTTCTGAGGTCCTGAGGTCCTGAGGTTCTGAAGTCATGAGGTCCTGATGTTCTGATGTTCTGATGTTCTGAGGTCCTGAGGTTCTGATGTTCTGAGGTCCTGAGGTTCTGATGTTCTGAGGTCCTGAGGTTCTGAGGTCCTGAGGTCCTGAGGTTCTGAAGTCCTGAGGTTCTGAGGTTCTGAGGTCCTGATGTTCTGATGTTCTGATGTTCTGATGTTCTGAGGTCCTGAGGTTCTGATGTTCTGAGGTCCTGAGGTTCTGCGGTCCTGAGGTCCTGAGGTGCTGCGGTCCTGAGGTCCTGAGGTGCTGCGGTCCTGAGGTCCAGCGGCGTGAGCAGGATGATCGTTCTCACAGGAAGAAGAGAACAACTCACTGAGAGGTGACTGTGTGCCTGTTGTGAGCCCTGACAGTTATATGATGCAGGGTGAAGGGCAGCACAGACCTGTGTGTGTGTGTGTGTGTGTGTGTGTGTGTGTGTGTGTGTGTGTGTGCGTGTGTGTGTGTGTGTGTGTGTGTGTGTGTGTGTGTGTGTGTGTGTGTGTGTGTGTGTGTGTGTGTGTGTGTGTGTGTGTGTGCAACCACAGACAGCGTGTCTCTGTGTCTGCTGGCCCTCAAATAAATTCTGCGCTGTTGTTTTTCCACTAATACACCTACTGGAACAATCAAATATATTGACTCTCACACACACACACACACACACACACACACACACACACACACACACACACACACACACACACACACACACACACACACACATATATAAGTATTGTCATGCACTTGAGATGTGTATTGGTTAATGTCTCTACAATTTGTCCAATATGCAACATTATCTGGTCACAAACTGGCTCCACTATGGTCACACACACACACACACACACACACACACACACACACACACACACACACACACACACACACACACACACACACACACACACACACACACACACTCTTCGTCTGCAGGTCCATTGATCAGGTTCGGTGCCACAAAGCTTTGAATCCAATGCTGATAAGAAATACACTCATATACAAATACCAATTCTCTCTCTCACACACACACACACACACACACACACACACACACACACACACACACACACACACACACACACACACACACACGCACGCAGACACATAGACTCCAGCCACAGCTGCAGTTGCATCTTTCATAGTGTATAATCATGTTTCTGTGATATGAAACATGCAGTGTTGTGTTGTGACCTGACGGTGAACACCTGGTCCACTCAGTGTTAACATATACATGTGTCTTTCCTAAAGGAGATTCTTGAGTTTCCTTTAAGTTTCCAGTAAGCCCTGGAGCAGTTTAGTATTATTGAGTATTAGTGTTGCATCCTGTTGCTGTAGGTTTATTGGACGTTAGGGGTGGGGAAAACATCGATACAGGATAGTATCGTGATATTTTGCGTGGCGATATTGTATCGATACACGGAAGCCAAGTATCCATCTTTTATTTAATCAATTATAAACTTTTTGGTCCTAGAATAATAACATAATTTGCTTTTTCAGCCCACTAGATGGTGCTGTGTTGGTTTGTGGTGAGGTCAGCTGAGGTCCCGGGTCAGCGTGACGGAGACATCGGAGAAAGAAATTAGAAACGCACCGTCCGTGTTTAAATCAAACGTCTTGACTTCCTGTCACTCGTAGCGCCGCTGCTGCACAGCTGTTACACGACACACAGGACAACATGCGCGACACGGCGCCGGTCAAAGACGTTAAAAAAAGCAGAAATCAAACTGGCTGCTGGTGCTCTAGCAGCGGTGGAAGCGGCCGGTGTTACGGCCGATGAGTCACCAGTTAACACGGCTGCCTGTTAATCCGTAGCACCATCATCCCGACGCAGTTCCGGGAAAAATCTGTGAAATCCACTGAGCTGTGTGCGGCTACGGATAATAGTATGAACCCAGACACGAGGGCGTTTGATGTTTCCACGTTTTGGGGATTTCCACAACAAGTATAAAGCAGAACTAGTGGTTATTTCCATGGTAGATGAAGGAAATGAACCACGCCCCCTCTCCGGCGCGTCCAGTTCGAATGACGCGACTATGTAGACTGTAGTAATGAAGCGACTATGTAGACTGTAGTAATGAAGTGACTATGTAGACTGTAATGATGAAGTGACTATGTAGACTGTAGTAATGAAGTGACTATGTAGACTGTAATGATGAAGTGACTATGTAGACTGTAGTAATGAAGTGACTATGTAGACTGTAGTAATGAAGTGACTATGTAGACTGTAGTAATGAAGTGACTATGTAGACTGTAGTGATGAAGTGACTATGTAGACTGTAATGATGAAGTGACTATGTAGACTGTAGTAATGAAGTGACTATGTAGACTGTAATGATGAAGTGACTATGTAGACTGTAGTAATGAAGTGACTATGTAGACTGTAATGATGAAGTGACTATGTAGACTGTAGTAATGAAGTGACTATGTAGACTGTAGTAATGAAGTGACTATGTAGACTGTAATGATGAAGTGACTATGTAGACTGTAATGATGAAGTGACTATGTAGACTGTAGTGATGAAGTGACTATGTAGACTGTAATGATGAAGTGACTATGTAGACTGTAATGATGAAGTGACTATGTAGACTGTAGTAATGAAGTGACTATGTAGACTGTAGTAATGAAGTGACTATGTAGACTGTAATGATGAAGTGACTATGTAGACTGTAATGATGAAGTGACTATGTAGACTGTAATGATGAAGTGACTATGTAGACTGTAATGATGAAGTGACTATGTAGACTGTAGTGATGAAGTGACTATGTAGACTGTAATGATGAAGTGACTATGTAGACTGTAGTGATGAAATGACTATTTAGACTGTAATGATGAAGTGACTATGTAGACTGTAGTGATGAAGTGACTATGTAGACTGTAGTGATGAAGTGACTATGTAGACTGTAATGATGAAGTTTATATGTAGACTGTAATGATGAAGTGACTATGTAGACTGTAGTAATGAAGTGACTATGTAGACTGTAATGATGAAGTGACTATGAAGACTGTAGTGATGAAATGACTATTTAGACTGTAATGATGAAGTGACTATGTAGACTGTAGTAATGAAGTGACTATGTAGACTGTAATGATGAAGTGACTATGTAGACTGTAGTAATGAAGTGACTATGTAGACTGTAATGATGAAGTGACTATGTAGACTGTAGTGATGAAATGACTATTTAGACTGTAATGATGAAGTGACTATGTAGACTGTAGTAATGAAGTGACTATGTAGACTGTAATGATGAAGTGACTATGTAGACTGTAGTAATGAAGTGACTATGTAGACTGTAATGATGAAGTGACTATGTAGACTGTAGTGATGAAATGACTATTTAGACTGTAATGATGAAGTGACTATGTAGACTGTAGTGATGAAGTGACTATTTAGACTGTAATGATGAAGTGACTATGTAGACTGTAGTGATGAAGTGACTATTTAGACTGTAACGATGAAGTGACTATGTAGATTGTAATGATGAAGTGACTATGTAGGAGCGGTCTGTAAATAACGCGCATTTTCGTAGTGTCACTTCATATCCTTTTATTGTATAACGGAAAAATAAATGAAAACTCCTCTTGAACAGAAAAAACAGCTTTGTATCTAAATAAGTTTCAATATGTCAATATCTTAATGTGGTCTTAATGCGTTATCATAATGCGGTCTTAATACGATCCTTTCCTTAATGCGGTTTTCATGCGGTATTCATGCGATCTTTATGCGGTTAAAAATAGGTTCCCCTTCCGCTCTCTAAACAAAACACACCTGCCTGCACTCAGGTCACTTCTATATATAACGTTGACGCCCCCTGACATCATTGCGTCATCAAAACATAACGAATCAAACAGACAGGTAAAACACAAATCATATAATGGCTTCTACACTCCGGCCCCTAATTGACCGGTATAGGGCAATTCACACATATATACACATAAGAAGCCAATTCTTAAGAGTCCTTTGTGACAATATTCATGATTGTCACGTGTCCATAGAATTTCAAAAATAATCCAAAAAAGTAATCCATTTAGTTCCGATAATCCATTTGGGAAAAGGTTCATAGAATTTCAGCAAAAAGTTCAACAAAAAGTTCTTGACGGAAAGAGAAGAAAGAAGAAAGAAAAGGTTCAAATAAAGCCCTTTCAGGGGTCCAGTAAGTAAAGGCAAAGGGACCCGTCTCATCAGGTCATGTCTTGTAGAAGGCACAGCTTTGTGATGGGCCTTTCCAAGGTGCCATGTTGTGTTCTGATCTTGACCCGACGTACATGTCCTCTTTTGTCGGGGAAGATTTCGGTGATTCTGCCCATGGGCCAGGAGTTGCGTGGTGAGCTTTCGTCGATGATCAGCACTATGTCTCCATGCTTTAGATTCTTTTTGATCTTATTCCATTTCTGTCTCTCCTGTAGCAATGGGAGGTACTCTCGTGTCCAGCGTTTCCAGAAGAGATCAGCTATATACTGGGTCTGTTTCCATCTTCTTCTGGAATAGGTATCACCTTTGTCGAAGAGTCCTGGTGGAAGAGTCGGCATTCGCTTCATTTGAAGTAGGTGGTTAGGTGTCAGAGGTTCTGGATCTTTTACATCCTGAGATAAGACTGTGATGGGCTGGTCATTCATGATTGCCTCTACTTCGCATAGAGCTGTTTGGAGACTCTCGTCATCCAGGGTCTGTTCCCTTGTGATGGAGTAGAGGATCTTTTTGATTATCCGGATGAGCCGCTCCCATACGCCTCCATGATGAGGACCATAGGGTGGATTGAATGTCCATTTGATACCTTCAGCATGCATCGAATGCTGTATCTTGCTGAGGTCAAGGTGGGTAAGTGCTTCTCGAAGCTCCCGTTCTGTCCCAACGAAGTTTGTACCGTTGTCAGAAACAATCTCCTTCACTTGGCCTCGTCTGCAGATAAATCGTCGGAGTGCAGAAATGCAGGAGCTTGTATCCATTGAGTAGGCCATCTCCAAGTGTACGGCTCTGCATGCGAGGCACGTAAACAAGGCTCCATACCTTTTCACTTTGCTGCGGCCACGCTTGACTTCTATGGGACCAAAGTAGTCCAGTCCAGTATGGGTAAAGGGTGGCAAGTCAGGTGTTATCCTGTGTAGAGGTAGGTCGGACATTTTTTGTGTCATTGTGTGCCATGCCATCTCCTGCAGAGTACACAAACCTGTGTGATCCTTCTCGCAGCCAAATTTGCTTTAAGGATCCAGTATTTTGTTCTGAGTTTTGCGATCATTTGATTTCTTCCACAGTGACCCATCGAGGCGTGGGTGTGGTGTAAGAGTATCTTTGACAGGTGGTTGTCCTTGGGCAAAATGGCAGGATGTTTGGTTTCTTCGGGCATTGCCAGCTTACTTAGTCTGCCTCCAACTCTCAGGATTCCATGTTGGAGGATGGGATCTAGTCTATAGATCCTACTGTTTCTTTTTATGGGTAAGCCCTTTTGTAAAGAGGTCACCTCATCTTGGAAGGTTTGTTGTTGGACATAGGACACGAGTGATTGCTCGGCCTTGCCTAAATCCTCCACAGATAGGTGTGACCCAGTTGGGTCGGAGTCACTCATTTTCTCTAAGTTCAATTTTCTCAGAGTTTCTTTGATTTTTAAGAGCCTGGCTGACGATCGAATTAATTTGTCCCATGATGAGAAGTGCTCAATAAAACGAGTCAGTGGACTTCGATTCTGCCGTGCACTTGTAGTGAAAGTCAGAGCCACCTTCTTGACCTCCGGGTCACCGTCGGACAGTGTGGGTGGTACCTGGATCACTGGCCAGTCTGTTTCCGGTTGCATCAGGAAATCTGGACCTCTCAGCCAGTGTTCTTCTTGAAGGAACTTCTCAGCTTTCATGCCTCTTGATGCGCTGTCTGCGGGGTTGAGTCCAGTCTTTATGTGGCGCCATTGGGATTTGTGTGTCAGATCCTGAATAGTGGTCACTCTGTTAGCCACGTAGGTTTGAAACCTTCTGGCGTCATTTTGGATGTATTTTAAGACGGCGGTGCTGTCGGTCCAAAAACCTGAGTCTTCGAGCGTTGACTCAAGCTCTCTTCTCAGCATCCTGTCTATCCTTGCAGCGAGGACTGCACTGGCAAGCTCCAGCCTTGGGATTGTCACCACCTTTAACGGTGCCACTCTTGCCTTCCCAATCACAAACACTATGTGGGCTAGTCCACTGTCACTGGTCAGCTTCAAATAGCTGACTGTCACGTAACCTCGCTCACTTGCATCGCAGAAGTGGTGCATCTGTGCTCTAGTAACTTCAAAATCTGGTGGCCTAAGGCATCTCCTGATTCTTGGGCTGGAAATCAGGTTAAGATCTTTCAGCCACTCCTTCCATCTCTCTGTGTAAGCAGTTGGTATTGATTCATCCCATCCACAATTTAGCTTGCACAGGTCCTGCAGTATTCCTTTCCCTGTCAGCATGACCGGTGCTATGAACCCAAGAGGATCGTATACTGAGTTCAACACAGAGAGATGGAAGGAGTGGCTGAAAGATCTTAACCTGATTTCCAGCCCAATGGACTATGTAGACTATGTAGTAATGAAGTGACTATGTAGACTGTAATGCTGAAGTGACTATGTAGACTGTAACAATGAAGTGACTATGTAGACTGTAGTAATGAAGTGACTATGTAGACTGTAATGAAGTGACTATGTAGACGGTAATGATGAAGTGACTATGTAGACTGTAACAATGAAGTGACTATGTAGACTGTAGTAATTAACTGACTATGTATATTGTAGTAATGAAGTGACTATGCAGACTGTAATGATGAAGTGACTATGTAGACTGTAACAATGAAGTGACTATGTAGACTGTAGTAATTAACTGACTATGTATATTGTAGTAATGAAGTGACTATGCAGACTGTAGTAATGAAGTGACTATGTCGACTGTAATGAAGTGACTATGTAGACTGTAATGATGAAGTGACTATGTAGACTGTAGTAATGAAGTGACTATGTAGGCTGTAGTAATGAAGTGACTATGTAGACTGTAGTAATGAATTGACTATGTATACTGTAATGATGAAGTGACTATGTAGACTGTAATGATGAAGTGACTATGTAGACTGTAATGCTGAAGTGACTATGTAGACTGTAACAATGAAGTGACTATGTAGACTGTAGTAATGAAGTGACTATGTAGACTGTAATGATGAAGTGACTATGTAGACTGTAATGATGAAGTGACTATGTAGACTTTAATGATGAAGTGACTATGTAGATTGTAATGATGAAGTGACTATGTAGACTGTAGTAATGAAGTGACTATGTAGACTGTAATGAAGTGACTATGTAGACTGTAGTAATGAATTGACTATGTATACTGTAATGATGAAGTGACTATGTAGACTGTAATGATGAAGTGACTATGTAGACTGTAATGCTGAAGTGACTATGTAGACTGTAACAATGAAGTGACTATGTAGACTGTAGTAATGAAGTGACTATGTAGACTGTAATGATGAAGTGACTATGTAGACTGTAATGATGAAGTGACTATGTAGACTTTAATGATGAAGTGACTATGTAGATTGTAATGATGAAGTGACTATGTAGACTGTAGTAATGAAGTGACTATGTAGACTGTAATGAAGTGACTATGTAGACTGTAATGATGAAGTGACTATGTAGACTGTAATGATGAAGTGACTATGTAGACTTTAATGATGAAGTGACTATGTAGATTGTAATGATGAAGTGACTATGTAGACTGTAGTAATGAAGTGACTATGTAGACTGTAATGAAGTGACTATGTAGACTGTAGTGATGAAGTGACTATGTAGACTGTAATGCTGAAGTGACTATGTAGACTGTAATGATGAAGTGACTATGCAGACTGTAGTGATGAAGTGACTATGTAGACTGTAATGAAGTGACTATGTAGACTGTAATGATGAAGTGACTGTGTAGACTGTAATGCTGAAGTGACTATGTAGACTGTAATGATGAAGTGACTATGTAGACTGTAGTAATGAAGTGACTATGTAGACTGTAACAATGAAGTGACTATGTAGACTGTAACAATGAAGTGACTATGTAGACTGTAGTAATGAAGTGACTATGTAGACTGTAATGAAGTGACTATATAGACTGTAACAATGAAGTGACTATGTAGACTGTAGTGATGAAGTGACTATGTAGACTGTAATGCTGAAGTGACTATGTAGACTGTAATGATGAAGTGACTATGTAGACTGTAATGAAGTGACTATGTAGACTGTAATGAAGTGACTATATAGACTGTAACAATGAAGTGACTATGTAGACTGTAGTAATGAAGTGACTATGTAGACTGTAACAATGAAGTGACTATGTAGACTGTAGTAATGAAGTGACTATGTAGACTGTAATGAAGTGACTATGTAGACTGTAACAATGAAGTGACTATGTAGACTGTAGTAATGAAGTGACTATGTAGACTGTAATGAAGTGACTATGTAGACTGTAACAATGAAGTGACTATGTAGACCGTAGTAATGAAGTGACTATGTCAACTGTAATGATGAAGTGACTATGTAGACTGTAGTAATGAAGTGACTATGTAGACTGTAATAATGAAGTGACTATGTAGACTGTAATGCTGAAGTGACTATGTAGACTGTAATGATGAAGTGACTATGTAGACTGTAGTAATGAAGTGACTATGCAGACTGTCGTGATGAAGTGACTATGTAGACTGTAGTAATGAAGTGACTATGTAGACTGTAGTGATGAAGTGACTATGCAGACTGTCGTGATGAAGTGACTATGTAGACTGTAGTAATGAAGTGACTATGCAGACTGTCGTGATGAAGTGACTATGTAGACTGTAGTAATGAAGTGACTATGTAGACTGTAGTAATGAAGTGACTATGTAGACTGTAATAATGAAGTGACTATGTAGACTGTAGTAATGAAGTGACTATGTAGACTGTAGTGATGAAGTGACTATGCAGACTGTCGTGATGAAGTGACTATGTAGACTGTAGTAATGAAGTGACTATGCAGACTGTCGTGATGAAGTGACTATGTAGACTGTAGTAATGAAGTGACTATGTAGACTGTAGTAATGAAGTGACTATGTAGACTGTAATAATGAAGTGACTATGTAGACTGTCGTGATGAAGTGACTATGTAGACTGTAATAATGAAGTGACTATGTAGACTGTCGTGATGAAGTGACTATGTAGACTGTAATAATGAAGTGACTATGTAGACTGTCGTGATGAAGTGACTATGTAGACTGTAATAATGAAGTGACTATGTAGACTGTAATACAAGCAGTTCAGTTTGTCAGGTGCAACATTTATGACACTCTTGGTCAATTTGTCTCATTTTGCTGCAGTGTTAATATATCGTAATACTCAATGTATCGCAGTGTCATTATAATATCGCACTATTGTGATAATATCGTATCGGGACTTGAGTATCGTGATAATATCGTATCGTGAGACCTCTGTTGATTCCCACCCGTACTGAATTCACAGATTCCTCCCATCCATTTGTTTTACTTATTTAGACTTACTTTTCGGTTAACAAATCCCACTGTTTGTTAAGTATATTCACTTGTCTCCCGTTTTTTTCACAGTTTTAGATCCGGGCTGTGACAACACGAATAACATTTATACCACAACTTTAATGAGTTTTTTCTCTGACCATGGACTTTACAGTGAAGTAACTCAGCAGTTAAACTTCTGAAATGGAAAATATTTGCATATTAATTGCATATGATTTTGGATTTTTCAATGAGGGAGACAGAGTACACCAAATAAGCTTATAAGCTTGGTGGTGTGTGTCTTTTTCATGGTTTGAACCTCATTTATGCTCTAATAAATTGTTTTATGACATTTGCTGCAGCTGATGGTTGTGTTGGTTAACATTTCTTCCTTTTTTCTCACAGCCAGAAGTTTATTTGATTTAATGTGGCTGTTAAGCACAATGTTATTTTACAGAGGGTATTTCGGGGAACTATATTTCTTAAAAGTTGGACTCTAAAGTCTACTTAACCACTGCCACTGTCTAACTGCACTTTGCTCTGTTTCTCTGACAGCTTCCTCTGGCCATGTCCTCTGATGGAGGTTTTATAGAGCAACTCCTCGCTGCAGGTCGTCTCTCACAGACCCCCAAACTCCACGGTTGGTGAGTGGACCGTGTTTGAGCGTTGCAAAGACATGCCCGCTGCTATCATCTGGTACCTGGGCCTGCAGTTCATCAACATGTTCCTGGGCATCCCGGCCAACCTCATGGTGCTGTGGCTCATCCACAAGAACACGGAGGACTCCTCCACCTCATATCTTCATTGCTCATCTGGCGATTTTAGACGTACTCTTCTGTCTAATCCCTCCGCTTGAGCTGGCCAACATAGTCTTCCTCGCCACCAGCAGCACCTGGTACGTCCTGCGCTTTGTTTACGGCATCAAAGACTCCTCGCCTCTCTTCCTCTCCTGCATCTGCCTGGACCGCTACATGGCTGTGGTCCACCCCATCACCTTCACCAGGCTCAAGGACCGCCACCACAGGCCAGTCCTGGCCATCGTAGTCTGGCTGATCACTCTGGCCTACGCCTCCGCTAAATGCGTGGGCAACATTGCCAACTTCGACAAGGTCTTCACGGCGATGATCCTGGCAGCGTTCGCCTTCATGGTGTTCTGCAACATTGCAATCCTCTGGGCGCTGAGGCAGTCTGGGCCCGGCAGAGACAAGATGCATCCTGTGAAGAAGAGAGCCCAGTAGTTTCCAATGGGTCCCCCAAGAAGGGCTAAAAAATTTAAGTTCTTGCCTTAATTAATAGCATAGTTTAGATTTCTCAAAATGATCTCTCTAACTTGAACTCTAAAGTAGTGGTTAAAAAAGACAAAGGCAGAAGACCTCCTCATTCCTTGGATAGCCATGCAGATAGCTGTCCAGGTTTAGAGATACAAGAGCTGAAACAATCAGTCGATTAACCTTTTGTTTGATCGATAGCAAATGAATCTACAAACATTTTATTAAATATATTGTTTTAAGCATGTAATAAAAAAAGATTGCAAGTTCTAGCTTTTAAAATGGGAGGATCATCTTCTTTGTATGTCTTTGTTGTTTCATGGGACTGAATAAAAGGTTGAAGACGACAGCATTTTCCACTACTTCTCTTTTTTTCTTCGCTTTTTCAATTATTTGATGAATTGGGAAAAATATTCTACACATCAGTCAATAATGAAGATATGTTTTTTAGCCCTAAGAGATACCAAATCCTTCCCGCCTCAATACAACGGAGGTCAATGGAATTTTGTTATATTTAAAATATTAATTACATTTTCTTTTACACTTAAACAATCCACAATAATTTTAGAGAGTGCTTTTTCAATGTTTTGAGTACAGCATATGAAATCACACCATCCATCTCCATTGTATTGAGTAAATCACTTTCACCTTCAGTCAACTAGTCTGTTTCATAAACTAACCTTCACCTTCTCTTAAAGCATGACTATTTTAAAGTTAAATAACAACCTGTATCTAAAAGCAAAAACAGTGCTGTAACTAATAAAAGCCATACAGTTTCCTCAGCAGAATCTAAAAGTTATTTATACTTTATACTTTGAGGAATAAATACTGGGAACCACTGATGATGCCTGCGCATCACTATATTCTGTGTAGTATTGGCTTTCATTTAATGTGTACAAATGTATGTATTTATACTTAAGCGAACAAATAAAAGTTTTTCTTACACACTGCCTTTGCTTTCAAATAAAAAAATACTTGAAGCATAACTAAGTCATACAGAAACCATTTGGTTAACTTTTCTCTTTAATTTAGTCACAGCTCACACAAACATAAGTCATAACTCCTAGCAGCAAACACTCAGTTCAACATACTCTGCTGTGCAGTATATCAACGAGTCGCCGCAACACACATTCTACTGTTTGAGTCAGTTTGAGATCATTCACAGTAAGAGACGTGTTTCCTGGTAGAACAGTGAACAAACTCAAACTAATCCTCTAGACGCTCTTTGATAACATGGCTAACCGAACAATTATGAATTTAATATTGAAAGCTGCTAAATCAATACAGAACATTTTAAGTAACATTCATTTCAGTAACATTAATACATTTGTGTCAGCTCAACGGATCAGACTGCTGAGTTAAAGTATATAGTTAAAGCTATATACAGAAATATATTCATAATTTCGAATTATCCTTTAGAAATGATTTCTAACCTTCTGGCTACTACGTGTATACATGGGTGTAGACACAGATTTAATATTTTAATTCTAAAACAATTATATTGTACATTTTTACTGATCCTTGTGGCGAAAAAGGTCAGGACACCAGAAGAAAAAACCTGGACCTGGACTTCAGCGTCTTGTTTCAGCAGGGTGGTTCAATCATTCATCGTCATTTCTTTCACTAACATATATATTATCAACATTTTGGTGACATAACCATTCTTTTACGGTCCAGTCTTCTGTCTCTGTTGTGAGAGAAGAGACTACAAGACGGCTAAGTATTTGGATCTACTGTATCGCAGCAAAGATAAGACAGCAGTGTATTGCCCTGCACCACAAACAGCAAACAGTTTTGAGAGTGACATCAGAATTTTCCTCTGGAACAGCAGGATGTACAATATTTTTAACTTAACCTCTTGTGTTAACGGGTCGGTTTTGACCCATGTTTTAAATCGGCTGTAACAATTATCTATCATCCAATGTGTTCCTCATCTCTTGGTCACCTTGTTAGGCTTCCTTATCCATGAACATATTGTTATATGTTTTAATATCGTTGGTGTGGGCCTCATGATACCACAATTTCAATTAAAGAAATGTTAAAATGAACCTCAAGAGAATCATATAAATAAATAAAAGGTTGTTGTGTTACTTGACTATTACTGAGGGGTATTAGAACACATCTCTTAAATACATTTGTTTTATTTATTTTTGCATTTTAATATTATTAACTATAATAACATCTATGGTGTTACGGGTCAATTTCGACCCATATATATTTACTTCAAGAAAAAGGCTAAAAAGCCGGGCAGTGGATAGTGAGGGTCTCACTATCCACTGTGGGGGGAAACCCCTGTGGGGGGAAACCCCAACCCAACCCACACATGTTACTCAAGTTACTTTCACAATAGAAGGATAATTGTATAATATTGTTCACATCATACATGTAGCCTGGAAGATATTATAATAAACTTACTGACCGCTTTGAACTATGTTCTTGTATTTGGTTTTAACTTGCTCCCATTCTTTTAGCTCCACTGGGGTTGCAACTGAAACGAGGTTAAATTGTTAAAACGAAAAAATAGGCACATACATTTGAGACAGTGATTTAATATTACAATCCCAGTAACTTATGCATTGATGGAGTCGGCGATTTTTTGACATGATTCCTTGCGGCTTCTGGCTGCTGCAGCAGTGTTGCTTTTTGCTTGTATTCTTTCTCTATATTTTTCGTACATTCTTAAGATTATGGTTTGCTCCTCCGTTGTAAAATACGTTGCTCTCGGCGGCTTCTCCATGGTGCACAATTGGTGTAACGGAGTTAACTCCGCCCCTTTTATGTGCACGAGCACAGATCTAGATGAGACGCTCCTGGGTTCACTTAACGAGTTGATAGCCGGCTTCATGAGACCAATAAGAGACCGGACATCTGGTTAAGTGCAGCTGGATAACTGAGGGAAACCCTGGGTATGTTAATCCAGCTTTGTGAGACAGGCCTCTGGATGACCTGCAACTTCCTGCTGCTGAACTCTGACAAGACTGAAGTAATTCTACTCGGCCCAGAACACCTCAGAAATCAACTATCTGACGATATGGTTTCCCTGGATGGCATCGCTCTGGCATCCACCACCACCGTAAGGAATCTCTGAGTTATTTTTGACCAGGACCTATCCTTTGGCTCCCACGTGAAACAGATCTCAAGGACTGCCTTTTTTCACCTACGGAACATCTCAAAGATCCGGCACATCCTGTCTCAAAGCGATGCAGAAACATTGATCCATGCATTTGTTACTTCAAGACTGGATTACTGTAACTCCGTATTATCAGGCTGCTCCGGAAAGTCCCTTGGGTCTCTCCAGCTGATCCAGAATGCTGCAGCTCGTGTACTAACAAGGACTCGGAAGAGAGATCACATTACTCCTGTACTAGCTGCTCTCCACTGGCTTCCTGTAAGATCGAGAATCATATTTAAAATCCTCCTCCTCACCTATAAAGCCTTAGCTGGTGATGCACCATCATATCTTAAAGAGCTCATAGTGCCATATTACCCCACTAGAGCGTTACGCTCACTGAATGCAGGGTTACTTGTGGTTCCCAGAGTCTTAAAAAGTAGGTCGGGGGCTAGAGCTTTCAGTTATCGGGCTCCTCTTCTGTGGAATCAGCTTCCACTTTCAGTCCAGGGGGCAGACACAGTCACCTCATTTAAGAGTAGACTTAAGACTTTCCTCTTTGATAGCGCTTATACTTAGGGCTGTTTCAGGCTTATAGTTAGGGCTGTTTCAGGTTTGCCCTGGTCCAGCCACTAGATATGCTGCTATAGGCCTAGACTGCTGGGGGACATCTTAGGATACACTGAGCTCCTCTTCTCTTCCTCTTTCGCTCTTCTTCTCTTCCTCTTTCACTCCTCCTATCCTCTTCTTTCTCTCCATCTGGATAAACTATTGTCTCTTCAATGCACATTACTAACTCTACTTTCTTTTTCCATGGATTCATGGCTGCCTGGAACCGGTCCTTCCCCGGGTCCTAACCCCCCCCTGCCATGGATCCATGGCTGCCTGGAACTGGTCCTGCCTGCTGCTATGGCCCTGCTGATGGAACCGGCCTGGAACCGGTCCTACCTGCTGCCATGGCCCTTCTGATGCCCCCCTCCTCTCTACCGCCTTCTGCTTCATGGATTATCAGGATCATGGACCATGCCTAATACTCATTATATGACTAATTTCTGTCATATTCATTGAATGTGCTGTAACTACGCTATTCATTCTGGCCACATGACATCTATTGCTTCTGTCCATCCGGGGAGAGGGATCCTCCTCTGTTGCTCTCCCTCAGGTTTCTTCCCTTTTTTCCCTGTGAAAGGGTTTTTACTATCTTTATTGGGGGAGTTTTTCCTGATCCGATGTGAGGTCCCGGGACAGGGATGTTATGTGTACAGATTGTAAAGCCCTCCGAGGCAAACTTGTATTTGTGATGTTGGGCTATATAAAATAAACTGAATTGAATTGAATATCAAATTCCTGTGCAAAACCTCCTTTTATCATCTAAAAAACATCTCCAAACCCTGTCAGACGCAGAGAAGCTCGTCCACGCCTTTATCTCCTCAAGACTGGACTACTGCAACTCACTCTGCACTGGGATCACTGACAAGAACATCCAGAAACTACAGTACATCCAAAACAGGGTCCTAAAGAAAGTCCGGAAATATGACCACATATCACCCATTCTCCACTCACTGCACTGGCTCCCTGTTTCATTCCAGATCGACTACAAAGTCCCACCTATAAATGCATCAATGGACATGCACCCCCCTACCTACAATAACTTATCACTCCCCTAACCTCCACCCGCACCCTCAGATCCACAGGCCACTCGCTCCTTCGGGTCCCCAACACCAAGCTCCACCATGGGCGACCGGGCCTTCTGCTCGGCGGCGCCACGCTTGTGGAACGGTCTCCCTGACCACCTGAGGGCAACTCAGACACTGAACTCTTTTAAGACTGGCCTAAAAACCTTTTTATTCAGGAAGGCATTTTTTACCTTGAGTTAATTTATTGTCAGCTATTACATTCTTATTTTTTATTTTTATGGGTTGCTTTAACGATGTTTTAATCGGTTTTATCGGTTTTTACTATATGTGTGGCACTCTGAGATTCTTTTGAAGGAAGAGTGCGATAAAAATGAAATGCATTAAATCTTATTTTTATAATGGGGTCCAAACTGACCCTAACAACACAAAAGTCATAATTTCAACCTGAGCATTTTCTAATTTAGCGCAATTGTGTTGTTGTTTTATTTAGTTGAAATAGAGGTTCCTGACAAAGTCAAAAAGCCTTGATGCAATAAACACATTTATGTGGTTCTTTTATGCATTTAAAACCTAAAACGGGTCGGTGCTGACCCGCACACAGAGGAAGGTTAAGCTAAATTTAACAGCTTTTTCTGGAGGTTTCAACCCCAGCACCCAACAGCAGCCCTGCATTAAAGAAAGCGCAGGGGGGTACTGGTGTTTAAATATACGATGCAGGAAGTCCAGTTTGAGTAACAGATCAAACCGCTTAAATTCTTATTTGACACCAAAATACTGCACAACAGCTTATAAATACCCCGCTGATGTCGGCTGTGAGCTTGGAAATTGACCTTGATTTAAGATGATTTTGTAAAATCACTCACTCACTCAATCACTCACTTTATTTCACTCTTCTCAGGTTGTAACTTCTATCAGTGTCCGGAAGAGTCTCCGAGGATGAAGGTCGGCTCGTTTCAGCCTCGCCGGTGCTTCCCTCGCTCTGAGCCTTCTGCTCCTTGGCCGCGTGCATCTCCAGCTGCTTCTTAAGGGAGGACTGGTTGGTGGAGCTCTTCCCACACTGGTTGCAGTGGAAGACCTTCTCTTTGGTGTGGACCAGTTTGAGTCTCTTCAGGTGACCCGGCCGGCTGAAGCTCTTGCTGCAGAACGAGCAGCTGTACTCCTTCTCCCCCGTGTGAGTCCTCTGGTGCAATACAAGGCTGCTGGCCACCGTGAACGTCTTGCCGCACTCATTGCAGCTGTATGGCCTTCCTCCCGTGTGCAAACGCATGTGTATGGTGAAGTGGCCCGCTGGCTGAAGGTCTTCTTACACAGCTCGCAGCTGTAGGGCCTCTCTCCCGTGTGAATCCTGTAGTGTGTTTTGAGGTAACAGTATGGCTTCTCCCCGATGTGGATCCTCTCGTGTATGCACAGGTTTCCCGCTTTGCTGAAGGTTTTGCAGCACTCTGGGCAGCTGTAAGGCCTCTCATGTGAGTCTGCAGGTGAACGTTGAGTTGGTTGTGCTCATTGAAGTGCTTCCCACAGTGCGAGCAGGAGTACGGCTTTTCTCCAGTGTGGACGCGTTTGTGTATCCTGAGCTGACTGGGCGTGTGTTTTGCTGCAGAGGGTGCAGCAGTAGGGTCGCTCTCCTGTGAGGGTGCGCTTGTGGGACTTAAGGAGATCGGCCCGGCCAAAGCACTTGCCACAGTAGCTTGCAGCTGTGGGCCTTTTCACCGCTGTGCTTCTTGATGTGGATGTTTAGCGAGGCGGTTGGACTGAAGAAACTACTGTCTCCACCACCTACTGCAGGACAGCAGAGCACTTTCTCCAAGAGATTCATCACGCTCCGCTGTCACAAGGACCGCTACAGGAGAACATTCCTGCCCACGGCATTAAGACTGAACAGCAGCGTTTCCCTCACGCGCCACTGCTTCTGGCACCGTGACCTGTCTGCTTGCTGCCTCGGGGTCCGCTTCTGATTCAGGGTAACATCTCAACGCATGCTTCACCTCTCGCTGAGAGCCATTGTCACCGCACTTCCTCAGCCTTGATGAACTGTCCATCCGGCATGTAAGCGTCAGAAACATTGGTGAGTTTAACACCGTCGCTGCCTCTGGATTCTTGTTTGAGGCCTGTAGGTGCATATGCATCATGACTGTGAAAACTGACCTCTGTGCTCTCATGTTTTACTGGTCTCATTGTCAGATTGAGAAGGGAAGAAGGCCGAGAGAGGTCAATAGCACCGCTTTCGTCCAGGTCTGGCTCTGCTTTTATATGTATCAAGTCTTGGGTGGACACACATACATCTCCTGTGATCACACATGGCCTTTCTACCATATGATCAGTCTTCAGTAAAAATGAGGAGGAGAATACACTTTCCCTCAACTGTTCCATTCTCAAGTCAAAAGATTTTCTGTGCCATCTTGTTCACAAATATCTGTAAAAAGGCAAAGCCACAATAATGAACCAAATGGAGCTCAAGCGTAAGTTCAGTAAGGAAGACACTCTTTAGTCGGCGGTTCATTCAGCTCAGTCTCTAAGTCTCACAGCGATTACTCCATCAGCTGATTGGGGCCGTGTATGTTATATGAACCAGTCGGAGTCGGCGCAATTTCCGTAAGCCAATCACAGTGTTGCTGTCAGTTGTCGTTTCAGCTCAAACCGATGTGACCCTCCTCCACCCCAGTCTCCTCCAGTCAGCAGGCAGTTCTGCTCGTCATTCATCATCGGGTCACAGCAACTCCCTTCAACACCACCACCACCAGTGTCTGGACTCCAGGGGGATTCTGCCTTCTCAGATGTCAGCATCACTACCCCTTGCTTTTCCTAATTCAGGATGGAGTCAAGTCTCTCCTGATTGAACTACAGCCTGTGTTTTGGAGACAAACCACATTACAGCTAAAGTGTTGATTAGCGGACAGATGGACGACAAACTAGGGAAATAACTGAATGACATTGTGGAAGCAACTAAACAGCCTGAATAAACTCAACTGACTTAACATGTAAAGTTTCGTCAATTGATTTTGTTTTCCAGACAAATGACAGTCATGACAGACGGGAATTATTTGATTCTTTAGCTGCTAAACACTCCACCATGTTCACAAGCTAACCCCTAACTGTGCCCGTCTGTCGTTTGGCGTTGGACAGGTAGTATACAGCTAGCGTAACAGATGTTTTTGCTGAAACTGTTGTTTTTAAAAACAGAAAATAAGGTGGAGAAAACAAAAACAATGAGCTTAACGACACTAAAATGCTCCAAAGAGCTGACATTACACAGTGCATTATAGATATTAAGACCTTGATTACTGCAGCTTTAAAAAAGAGGATGCGTAAAGGCAGCCTGCTGAGTTTTGAGAGTTCACAATATAACATAATATGTCTATTATGAATACTGAACTAAACATGAATGTATTTGATATATCAGATTATTTATGCAATGCGGAGAATAAAAAGTCTGGAACATAACCAAAATACATTACATTTCATTTAGCTGACGCTTTCATCCAAAGCGACGTACAATAAGTGCAAGTTCAGTTTGTCAGGTGCAACATTTATGACGTGTTGGTCAGCTTGTCTCATTTTGCTGCAATAACAATGATTGAACAGACTTAAAACTTTATCTTATATAATAATAATAATAATAATAATAATAATAATAATAATAATAATAATAACTAGAAAATTTCGCAAGAAATTTTGAAAGTGTGGCTACTACTGCCGTAAGACGTCGCAATATATATACATTACCGGTAGTGAGATGTGTTATTGAGGTTATTGAGGTACATATATGCCAACATTAGCTGTGAGGACTTGATGGTGTCAATATGAATGGGACAGCACTTTGCTGCAACATATCACGTGATTACTTCAAAAAATATTGTGTACAATTGTGTATTTATTTTCTATTTAATACAATAATTCTCATTTGAGCTTTATGTTAAGATACAGTTAATTCATGGGGCTTTTATTTTGAAAGGGAAGACAGAAAGACAGACAGGAGGCGTTACAATGCCTTGGGACTGAATATCTCCAAGTCATAGGTGTGTGCACATTTTCTACCAAACCATCTGTTAAACCCCAGATTTAGAGGCAAAAACATGCTCAAATCTCTAATAGAGTACATTCACCAGAGAGGAAACGAGCAGCCGATCGCAATGGTATGCTTGATTATTTTTCTGGACTTAACGTGAGCGTCAGTGGAGCTGTTAGTCCTGATTCAAAGTGACATACATATGCGCGCGCACAGGCGGCCGTATTAAAACGCGCGGACGTTCACGCGCACATAGACACACACAGTCAGTTAACTTTGTCTAACACAAAGCTAACTTCTTGCTAGGAATCAAATTCACTTCTCTGTCTCTCCTCACGTGACCATAATTACACACGCGCGCACACACACACACGCGCGCACTTAGACACACACACAGTCAGGATGTCAGCTGACCAACTGACAGTTCCTCTATGACCCCTGGAGCTGAAGCCACACTTAATAATGCATTTAATTTGTATTGCACTCTTCCTTCAAAAGAATCTCAGAGTGCCACACATATAGTAAAAACAGATAAAACCGATTAAAACATAGTTAAAGCAACCCATAAAAATAAAAAAATAAGAATGTAATAGCTGACAATAAATTAACTCAAGGTAAAAAATGCCTTCCTGAATAAAAAGGTTTTTAGGCCAGTCTTAAAAGAGTTCAGTGTCTGAGTTGCCCTCAGGTGGTCAGGGAGACTGTTCCACAAGCGTGGCGCCGCCGAGCAGAAGGCCCGGTCGCCCATGGTGGAGCTTGGTGTTGGGGACCCGAAGGAGCGAGTGGCCTGTGGATCTGAGGGTGCGGGTGGAGGTTAGGGGAGTGATAAGTTCTTGTAGGTATGGGGGTGCATGTCCATTGATGCATTTATAGGTGGGACTTTGTAGTCGATCCGGAATGAAACAGGGAGCCAGTGCAGTGAGTGGAGAATGGGTGATATGTGGTCATATTTCCGGACTTTCTTTATATAAAAAATGTTGACAATGTTTTCCTCTGGGGACAATTTGCGGTGGAAAAAAGGTAATATATCGCAATACTCAACACATCACAATACCCAATGTATCGCAGTATCGCGATAATATCGTATCGGGACTTGAGTATCGTGATAATATCATATTGGGACTTGAGTATCGTGATAATATCGTATCGTGGGAGCTCTGGTGATTCCCACCCCTAGTGGACGTGTGTAACACTCTCTCTGTGAGGAGTTCATAGAGGAGCTATGACTTATGTTATTGTTGAACTGTAGCCATCCAGCCATGAACACCAGGAAAGATCATGAGGACATTAATAACTATCTACTATGAGACTGCTCACAACACACTGACTCTGTTCAGCTTTGTTGGGACTTTAGGGAAACCCACAGTCCTACTTTGACCACAAGCAGCCAGAGTCCATACACCTCCTGTCCCAACTCTGCTGGACTACCCCTGCTGGATTAACCCTGCTGTACTACCCCTGCTGGATTAACCCTGCTGTACTACCCCTGCTGGATTAACCCTGCTGTACTACCCCTGCTG
>JBAMJR010000376.1:305000-307500 GCA_038501785.1 Myoxocephalus aenaeus
ACACACCCTCACATGACCCGCCCTCACATGACACGCCCTCACATGACACGCCCTCACATGACACGCCCTCATATGACACACCCTCACATGACACGCCCTCACATGACACACCCTCACATGACACACCCTCACATGACACACCCTCACATGACACACCCTCACATGACCCGCCCTCACATGACACCCTCACATGACCCGCCCTCACATGACACACCCTCACATGACACACCCTCACATGACACACCCTCACATGACACACCCTCACATGACCCGCCCTCACATGACCCGCCCTCACATGACACACCCTCACATGACACACCCTCACATGACACACCCTCACATGACCCGCCCTCACATGACACGCCCTCACATGACACGCCCTCACATGACACGCCCTAACATGACACACCCTCACATGACACGCCCTCACATGACACGCCCTCACATGACACACCCTCACATGACACACCCTCACATGACACGCCCTCACATGACACGCCCTAACATGACACGCCCTCACATGACACGCCCTCACATGACACGCCCTCATATGACACACCCTCACATGACACACCCTCACATGACACGCCCTCACATGACACACCCTCACATGACACACCCTCACATGACCCGCCCTCACATGACACGCCCTCACATGACACACCCTCACATGACACACCCTCACATGACACGCCCTCACATGACACGCCCTCACATGACACACCCTCACATGACACGCCCTCACATGACACACCCTCACATGACCCGCCCTCACATGACACGCCTTCACATGACACGCCCTCACATGACACGCCCTCACATGACACGCCCTCACATGACCCGCCCTCACATGACACACCCTCACATGACACGCCCTCACATGACACGCCCTCACATGACCCGCCCTCACATGACCCGCCCTCACATGACACGCCCTCACATGACACGCCCTCACATGACACACCCTCACATGACACACCCTCACATGACACGCCCTCACATGACACACCCTCACATGACCCGCCCTCACATGACACGCCCTCACATGACACGCCCTCACATGACACGCCCTCACATGACCCGCCCTCACATGACACGCCCTCACATGACACGCCCTCACATGACACGCCCTCACATGACACACCCTCACATGACACACCCTCACATGACACGCCCTCACATGACACGCCCTCACATGACACACCCTCACATGACCCGCCCTCACATGACACGCCCTCACATGACACACCCTCACATGACCCGCCCTCACATGACCCGCCCTCACATGACCCGCCCTCACATGACACGCCCTCACATGACACGCCCTCACATGACACACCCTCACATGACACGCCCTCACATGACACGCCCTCACATGACACGCCCTCACATGACACACCCTCACATGACACACCCTCACATGACACGCCCTCACATGACACGCCCTCACATGACACCCTCACATGACCCGCCCTCACATGACACGCCCTCACATGACACGCCCTCACATGACACACCCTCACATGACACGCCCTCACATGACACGCCCTCCCCAACACAACCAGCCGTGGGCTCCGGCCTCTCTGTGGCATCAAACTGTATCCTGTGTTTAAACTTGGAACAGAAGCCGGTCAAAGAGGAACATCAGACTCAGAGAGAAAAGTTATGGAAATAATATATAAAAGAAAAGTTATGGAAATAACCACAGCGCTGAGTTGTAAACTTGTGCAAGTCCCCACAAAGACAGAAAGACGCCCCCATCAGCCCATGGATCATTGCACACACCTTTGCATCTCCTGGACTTCCACTGTACATCACACAATTTCTCCCTCACATACTAATATGTGAATATTTATTCACATTTGATGCCACTTTAGATGAAAATCAATGAGGTAATCAAGTTGTCGCTATGAAATTGGCGCTCCGGCAACGTTTTGCATATTCACCGCCGCTCACATCATTAAAAACACATCCATCGCTGCCGGCCTTTAATTAGTTTGAGCAAACATATCGAGCTGCGTCACACACACACACACACACACACACACACACACACACACACACACACACACACACACACACACACTAACTAATACGTTCAACTGCGAGCATGTCTGCATTGCCATAATGCTGAATCTGTATAATTTTCACAAAACACTTAAGGTGCAAGGCCTCGTTCTTGGGACAGGAAGTGACAGGAGCTGATGGTGCGGCCCCCTGCTGTGTGTCCGTGGTCGGGGTCAGCTGAGGTCAGCAGTTCATCTGGCATGAAACTCAGGAGTTGTAAGGGTCTCACTGGAATGTTATGATGAATAAACATTGATCTCCAAACAAGGTCAGTAACACACAATGTTAACCATTAACAGAGATTTTAGTATTTTAGACCTTTTATGAATGTTAGTATTTTGAAGTGAAAGGAGATCTGAAAAGGATTGTGAGTATTGTGAGTTGTGTGTAGTAGAAGTAAAGGATGTGTACTTCTCCTGGACCTCCTCTTGAT
>JBAMJR010000376.1:310000-342500 GCA_038501785.1 Myoxocephalus aenaeus
TGCTATTATGTTATACTTTCATTATGAGGCTTTATTACACCATGTTATTATGTTATACTTTCATTATGAGGCTTTATTACACCATGCTATTATGTTATACTTTCATTATGAGGCTTTATTACACCATGTTATTATGTTATACATTATGAGGCTTTATTACACCATGTTATTATGTTATACATTATGAGGCTTTATTACACCATGCTATTATGTTATACTTTCATTATGAGGCTTTATTACACCATGTTATTATGTTATACTTTCATTATGAGGCTTTATTACACCATGTTATTATGTTATACTTTCATTATGAGGCTTTATTACACCATGTTATTATGTTATACTTTCATTATGAGGCTTTATTACACCATGTTATTATGTTATACTTTCATTATGAGGCTTTATTACACCATGTTATTATGTTATACTTTCATTATGAGGCTTTATTACACCATGTTATTATGTTATACATTATGAGGCTTTATTACACCATGTTATTATGTTATACTTTCATTATGAGGCTTTATTACACCATGTTATTATGTTATACATTATGAGGCTTTATTACACCATGCTATTATGTTATACATTATGAGGCTTTATTACACCATGTTATTATGTTATACTTTCATTATGAGGCTTTATTACACCATGTTATTATGTTATACATTATGAGGCTTTATTACACCATGTTATTATGTTATACTTTCATTATGAGGCTTTATTACACCATGTTATTATGTTATACTTTCATTATGAGGCTTTATTACACCATGTTATTATGTTATACATTATGAGGCTTTATTACACCATGTTATTATGTTATACTTTCATTATGAGGCTTTATTACACCATGTTATTATGTTATACTTTCATTATGAGGCTTTATTACACCATGCTATTATGTTATACTTTCATTATGAGGCTTTATTACACCATGTTATTATGTTATACATTATGAGGCTTTATTACACCATGTTATTATGTTATACTTTCATTATGAGGCTTTATTACACCATGTTATTATGTTATACATTATGAGGCTTTATTACACCATGTTATTATGTTATACTTTCATTATGAGGCTTTATTACACCGTGTTATTATGTTATACTTTCATTATGATGCTTTATTACACCATGTTATTATACTTGCATTATGAGGCTTTATTACACCATGTTATTACGTTATACTTTCATTATGAGGCTTTATTACACCATGTTATTATGTTATACATTATGAGGCTTTATTACACCGTGTTATTATGTTATACTTTCATTATGATGCTTTATTACACCATGTTATTATACTTGCATTATGAGGCTTTATTACACCATGTTATTATACTTGCATTATGAGGCTTTATTACACCATGTTATTATGTAATACATTATGAGGCTTTATTACACCATGTTATTATGTTATACTTTCATTATGAGGCTTTATTACACCATGTTATTATACTTGCATTATGAGGCTTTATTACACCATGTTATTATACTTGCATTATGAGGCTTTATTACACCATGTTATTATGTAATACATTATGAGGCTTTATTACACCATGTTATTATGTTATACTTTCATTATGAGGCTTTATTACACCATGTTATTATGTTATACATTATGAGGCTTTATTACACCATGTTATTATGTTATACTTTCATTATGAGGCTTTATTACACCATGTTATTATACTTTCATTATGAGGCTTTATTACACCATGTTATTATGTTATACTTTCATTATGAGGCTTTATTACACCATGTTATTATACTTTCATTATGAGGCTTTATTACACCATGTTATTATGTTATACTTTCATTATGAGGCTTTATTACACCATGTTATTATGTTATACTTTCATTATGAGGCTTTATTACACCATGTTATTATGTTATACATTATGAGGCTTTATTACACCATGTTATTATGTTATACATTATGAGGCTTTATTACACCGTGTTATTATACTGCTGCAGCTTTCTACCATTGGGCCAATAAAATGATCCCAAATGCATTGTCCTGAGACTGATTAAGGAATGGTGTATTTTCCTTTATTGAATTCTAGTCTCCAAGCCCAAGCTTGGATAACGCTGATGACATCACGATGACATCATGAGCATCATTTCTCAGCCTTTATGAATGAAGATTGGTGAATGTCCATCGACACAGGGTTAGGGTTACACAGTTTGGCCCATAACCAAAATACTTTAGAAATGTGACCAATCAGTGTTCTTTCCAGTGTGAAAGAAACCAATGAGAAATGCCTTGATGTGTTACAGAAGGGTTTCCCAGCATGCACCTGTCAGAGCCTAGACCCTCTGAGTACTCAAACATTATGTAAGGTTGTATGTGATTAGAGAGTGAAGACCAGAAGTAAAGAGAGCATCATCTCAGAGCCCTGGAGGAGCCCTCCAGCCTTCACATGAGGATCTGGTCTACAGCGTGACGGGGTCTCCCTCAGCCCGTGGTCTACGGTCTCCACCAGGTTCATGGAGGTGGGTCAGTAGTGTTTCCACCATCCAACTGACGATCAGAGGAAGAAACCGAAAGTAAAACCCAGCTCCAGGCCGAACGGAGGAGAGGCAGCAGTACGGTGGTGGTCCTCTGTGATGGTCCCTGGTGGTGGTCCTCTGTGATGGTCCCCTGTGGTGGTCTTCTGTGATGGTCCCCTGTGGTGGTCCCCTGTGGTGGTCCCCTGTGGTGGTCTTCTGTGATGGTCCCCTGTGGTGGTCCCCGGTGGTGGTCCTCTGTAGTGGTCCTCTGTGATGGTCCTCTGTGATGGTCCCCGGTGGTGGTCTTCTGTGATGGTCCCCTGTGGTGGTCCTCTGTGATGGTCCCCGGTGGTGGTCCTCTGTGGTGGTCCCCGGTGGTGGTCCCCGGTGGTGGTCCTCTGGATGCAGTGGTATCGACACCAGCGGAACCTGAGAGGCTGCATGCTAACCACTGCACTCTGCTGGGCATCAATCACATGGAGCTGCAGGCTGCAGAGGATGAACCCTATGACTGAAGCCTTGACTTCCTACGTGGTCCCCAGAGGATGAACCCTATGACTGAAGCATTGACTTCCTACGTGGTCCCCAGAGGATGAACCCTATGACTGAAGCCTTGACTTCCTACGTGGTCCCCAGAGGATGAACCCTATGACTGAAGCCTTGACTTCCTACGTGGTCCCCAGAGGATGAACCCTATGACTGAAGCATTGACTTCATGGTCCCCAGAGGATGAACCCTATGACTGAAGCCTTGACTTCATGGTCCCCAGAGGATGAACCCTATGACTGAAGCATTGACTTCATGGTCCCCAGAGGAACATGTGTGATTCATGTATTTATGTCATAAAGCCGTTAAGGCTCTCTGCACTTTGCATTGAGGAAACATTTCTTATATCTCTCATTCCTCCTCTCCTCCTCTTCCTCCTCCTCCTCCTCTTCCTCCTCCTCTCTCTCTGGTGTGACCTGATCTCGGTGGATCAGTGTCATTTCTCTGCTGTGATTAAAGTCCAGTTTACTGGAGTCCTCTGGTGTCTGGTGACAAGAGAGAGAGATGCCTCCCTCTCCCTCCCTCTCTCTCTCTTTTCATCTCTCCCTCTCTCCCTCTTTTTGTTTTTCCTTCCTTCCCTTCCCCTCTAAATCTCTTTCTTCTCTTCCTCCCTTTTCCTTGACTCATTCTTTTCCTCGTAACATTTCTACTCTGGTATTTATGAATTTATTTGCCTCCATAATTATAAGAGATTCTCAGTGTCTCTTAATTGTTTACGGACATTCTCTGAAAGCTCGTGTTCTCACAACTCTCCACAAATCAAAAGCCAAAATTCCACAAATCTCCTACTAAATGAAACTCTTCATCTTCACATCATATGAATATACATGTATATTCATGAAATGCATGTAGAAGAGTATTAATATGAATGTGAAAACTAGAATGTAAAACTATGAATGGAAACACGAGTCCAGCGCGACTTGTTCTCACGATCAGACAAGAGCTCAGAGATCACGGCTCTCCTCCTCTTCCTCTGTGTTGCTGACTCGGCCTTTAAAATGACTAATCTGTAGAGTTGTGATTATGGATCTGGTGCAGCTCTAATTATAGAGGGTCACCACGGCGACCTGATAGCCAGGAAGTATCGTCTCCGCCTCCTGGACCGGCCGCTCACGTGTTCACGTGAGCGGCTTCTGGTTACAATCCACTCAGCATGTTACACTGACTCCTCTCTCAGCATGTTACACTGACTCCTCTCTCCACTCAGCATGTTACACTGACTCCTCTCTCAGCATGTTACACTGACTCCTCTCCTCTCTCAGCATGTTACACTGACTCCTCTCTCAGCATGTTACACTGACTCCTCTCTCAGCATGTTACACTGACTCCTCTCTCAGCATGTTACACTGACTCCTCTCTCAGCATGTTACACTGACTCCTCTCTCAGCATGTTACACTGACTCCTCTCCTCTCTCAGCATGTTACACTGACTCCTCTCCTCTCTCCGAAACTGCTCTTGTTAAGGTTTTCAACGACATCCACTTAAACACAGACAGTGGCAGAACTTCAGTCTTAGTATTACTGGATCTCAGTGCTGCATTCGACACGGTCGATCATGACATACTGCTAGACAGACTGAAAGTCTGGGTAGGACTCTCTGGCGCAGCACTTAACTGGTTTGAATCCTACTTGAAGGACCGACAATACTTTGTGTCGGTAGCTAATTACACATCAGAGCTGACTAGTGTACTAGTACTTAAATTTTTCCGTTTAGGAAGATCAGAGATAAAGGAGCACCAAGGGAGTGGGGGTTTGTCAAGGACTTATAGGCAGTTAATGCAGAAGTCCATTTGTGAGTCACTGTTTCCAAATCCGTACACCATAATTTTTTTAATCTCAAGTATCATTGGATGCAACATGTTTTTTGTTGGCAATTTTGATTTGCTTTGGTTTTGACAGGGGGCTGTTGTGCGTTTGCCTGCCCTCTATTAAGAGGCCCTTTAGAGATGGCTTGGAGCCTCTTGTGTTGACTCAAGGCACTTCCTGGGTGTCATATGTTAATTACCCTTTGATTGCCTCTCCCTCACAGAAACAGTGGGAGACGGGTACAGTGACCCCTGTGAAACACAGGGCAGCAGAGGGACATTAGGCCAGCCTGTCTAAACTACGGTTTGTTTCACAAAATGTCCATTTCCTAGGTCATGATATTTCCGGTAAAGGCAAAACACTCTCGTCTACACGCATTGCCTCAATTGTGACGCTTCCAAAACTTCAACCAACGAAACAAATGATGTCATTTTTGGGCATGTGTTCTTACTCTCGTTCATTTATTCCAAATTACTCTTAGCTTGAACAACCTCTGTCTACATGGTAAAAATTGTATTGCTCATGACAAAATTCAGTGGCTCCCTGCAGCCTCAGAAGCTTTCACACTCATGAAATGCGCCTTACAGGCTCCACCCACTCTGGGTCTGCCTGGTCCTCACAGACCATTCACTCAAACAGTTGATGAGAAATGGCTTTATGACATCGGTTCGTTTACGGTCACATGGCGATACATTGCGACCGGTTGTATATTTCTCCGCAAAACTCGATCCTGTCGTTGCAGGTTTACCACATTTTCTCCGTGCAGTGGCAGATGCAGAGAAGGCTCTCATGGCCTCTCGTGACATAGTGGGTTATGCTCCACTAACTTTACTTGTTCCACATTCGGTTTCGTTGATTCTCCTTGAACAGGAATCGTCTCACCTTTCCGCAGCACGTTACCTGCATTGGCACACGTGTCTCTTTGACATGCCGAATGTCACAGTTAAACGCTGCAATGTTCTTCCTCGCCATTTCTCTGCACAGGCAGCTGAATTGGTCATTTTAGATTTCTCAGATCTTGTGGGAGATCTTGTCTCCCTAAATATTTTTTTTTCTTCTCAATGTGCTGGGTTTGTCACATGGAATGGTTGTCTAATGGATAACAAATTGGTTCACTAAGGATTTTCTCAACAGGTTCCATAGGTTGAACATATGCTGAAGGTAAAAGTACTGTTAAGTATAGCAGACATATGGTCTGAGTGAGTTGAGTTCCTCTTGGCTCTAACTCTACTGCTTAGATTGTCAGGAGACCTGCAAGATTTTAATAGGTGAATTAAGTCAAACAGAGCAATGGACAGTTTTGGTTGTCAATCTAGTTGTGTCCTTTTGCCTTACAACATTGTATAAAAAACCACTGCCACTGCAAGACTAACGATCATCCCTGATAACAAAAGGTTTGTTGTTATGTAAATTGGCTAAGTGTTGTAAAGACACAGCTCTCTCCCAAGGCTCAGCTCACTGCTTTGATACACATCAGGATGAGAGAAAAAAAGAAACAGAAAAAAACATGCACTTTATTAATCCCCTTGGGGAAATTCTTCTCTGCATTTGACCCATCCCTGGATAGGGAGCAGTGGGCAGCCCTGTGAGGCGCCCGGGGAGCAGTTAAATACTTCAGCCCCTATTGGGGTACGTGCGGGCTTCTACAGGTGTTCTACAGCTCATATGACCTTGATATGAATACCAGCCCCTATTGTCCTTGATCTCTAAAGAATCAGCAACTCCTTGCCTTTAAAAATAAAAAAATAAAAAAATAAAAAATATTATTAATTTTCTGCATAAATTTGATCAAAAGTCAAGAATCTGGTCAAAAACTTAGTCCTCGGTCGCTCCCCAAGTTTTTTGAATTGTATTTTTGGTGACTTCCCATCATGTCCCAGAGTAATACTGCACCTCTTTAGAAAGATTAAGACCTAAATCATCCAAATATGCAATAATAATCACAATAAACACAAGCAATTACATGTTTTCAAGCCTTTCCAGTCCAAAATTCATGTTTTTCGGTTCAGAAATAAAGAAATGAGCCTTTTTTACATAAATCGTCGCACCATAATGAACCACTACTTGAAATGACCGTCTGCTTCCGCTTGTGTCATCTGACGCGCTTTCAGATGCCTTTGAGGAACGACGAAACCGTAGGACCTCAAAACGCGGAGAAAAATATATATGAAATATAGCCGTTGCTTTCTCGCAGCTCACGACGTCAATACTTTACACACAGTGATCCAACTACTACTGGAAGATGCGCACAGTCTCCACGGTTACATACGTGGTACTCTTTTCGAAATCCGTCGTTGTTATGGGGGGACTGGGGATCGAACCGGCTACCTTGTGGTTGCGGGACGACCACTCATCCCCCTGAGCTACAGCCGCCCTCAAAGAGTGGACAAACACGCAGCAACTTGAGTCCATTCAAAATCCTTTTTGCGCTCCACATTGGTTTGGGAAGTCCGAGGGAACGTCCTCCCTGAACAACAATACATGAAATGCAATGTTGACCTACTGCATTAATCTCTCTATCCAGTGTCAGAAAACAGGTAGCACCAGCTGTACCGACTCCAGTTTCCAGGACACTCCATTCACTGCAACTAGGTGATTTGGTGGTGATGACAGCCTTCAGAAGGAAGAACTGGAAAGCGAAGCGGTGGCAAGGCCCATTCCAGATCTTGTTGGTGACCCACACAGCAGTTAAGATGGCAGAACGAGCCACCTGGGAACGAGCGACCCACTGCAAACACGTCCCAGCTCCAGCTGAACCGACCGACACCGAGTGACGGACTTGAACGGTTCTGTGTCACCAACTCAACTGCCAAAGACGGGTCCAGAAGCAGACCAGGGCTGGTCAGCGCACCAGGTTCAAGACCGCACTAATTCACGATGGCCTTGCCCGTGGTATCCGTGAGGCTGCCAAGGTCCTGGACAAGCGGTAAGCCCCACACCGTGCCCTGCGAGGTGACTGGCCGCTGTGGCTCCGTGCTGGTGCGTCTCATCCCTGCACTCCGTGGTGCTGGCATCGTGTCCGCCCCCGTGACCAAGAAGCTACAGGTAGCTAAGTAGCTGCACTTCCGAAGGAAGCCACAGGTCCTGCGGTCCAGCATAGAGTTCCTGTGCAGCGAGGTGATGCACTTCCTGGGTGTCCCCACCACCAGAGCCGCCTCCGTAGTGACCTCTGACAACTCCGGCCGATACTCCTACCAGGCCCAGCCAGCTATCTGCAGGTGGAACCTGATGAAGCTGGCGGAGGCTTTTGCTCCAGAGCTGCCACCGGACCGGTCTGAGTCTGATATGGACGAGTACATGGATCTGTATAACGGCTTCTACCTGGACAACATGATGAAGTTAAACAGAACTGCTCACACAAACCAGTTGGTTGACTGTTTCATCATCTCATCAGCATGCCTGAAATGAATCGACTGTGGAATCCTTTCCGTTGCGTTTGTGGCACAATGTTTATTGTAGCATGTGCAGTTATTTTGCTTTTGCTTTTGTACATTTCCAACATAAAACTAGACTTACCAACTTGACTGACCGACCTGTTGAACAAAATAACTGCATCACTAGCTCCACCACACGATACTCTGACTAGAACTTAGGAATGACCTCGATAATGACACCACCGCACTCAGTATAATAACAATAACCAACCAAACATAACCGTACGAAATAAAACTACTTAGACTCCTGTAAATATTTTGCATGTCCAAAGGGACCTGACGTTTTGGGATGGGCTCTGATTTATGTCTGTTATGCAGTCACCACTGGAAAGGGTCCACAGTGGGTCTCTTGGTACTAGAAATAGAATATAAATCCTTTTTATTTGTCATAGTACATACATACATGAAATGTGTTCTCTGCATTTAACCCATCCTAAGGAGCAGTGGGCTGCCCTGAGCGGCGCCCGGGGAGCAATTCAGGGTTCAGTGTCTTGCTCAGGGAGACTTCGACATGTGAGCTATGGAGGGACTGGTGATCGAGCTGGCTACCTTGTGGTTGCGGGACGACCACTCATCCCCCTGAGCTACAGCCGCCCTACGCTACTATGCCGTGTGGCAGACGGGACATAATAATTGGGGCTACAGGGTTCCGCAGGATACCACAGGACTAACTGAACGCATTTCTTTGGTAAAAGTAAATTCATCTTCAGTAGTCTTGCTTACGTTAAGGGATTAGGGGATGCTAAGATATCTGACAGTGGTTATTATATTGTGTGTGTGCTTATGTAGAGGATACTGATCCATGCGGCGCATTTTACATTGTTAGTGGAAACAAGTAAAACTCAGCTGATCGCACAGACACAGATCGTCCAACAACTTAAACACATCGCTCCATGGGTGCAATATGCTGATAATGAAGGGTCCCTAAGCACCAACGGTTGGATGGTGACAATGGGTAAATTCACCAAAGACACCGGCTATAATGAATCGTGTTTTGTCTGTTCCCTTTTCCCACCCTTGTATGAACAGACGACTCCTGTCAAACCTAAGTCACAGCAACACAGGCACTCTGTGCCTTCACATACCTTATTATGACAGATAACACTAAGACAGACTAAAAGTAGGTATTTAGGGACAACCACTGGGTGTGTTGTGACCCATAATGCGACATGTAGTCACGCTCCGTTCAATATTAGCGAATGTTTAGTGTCACTGAAACCAGGTAGAGCCAATGCAAGTTTACTTAACACCACATATAAATAATGAATTCACTGGCCAGCTGATTTAGGTGCAGGGAGTCTCACACGGCATGTTTGGCTGTGTGGAGATTACTGGTTTCAGGTGCTAACTCCAGCATGGGCGGGAACCTGTGCTCTGGTTTACCTATCACCCTCCATCACAGTGATGGATACCATCTTTCACACCACACATCATTATCTGCAATATGTTCCTCCATCAGGTAGGTTTGTTCGAAGTAAAAGAAAAATCACTGCAGAGGGGGAAAAATTTGTATCGGGTTTGATTCCCTGGTACGGCGCAGTAAACAATGCACATAACATAGATGCGATACACGAATCGCTGGAAAACATCACTTCATTAATGATTGAGGGGTTCTCTGCGCTCACCTCAATGATGCAGGCCATGAGAAACATGCTCCTGCAACATCAAATGGGGTTGGACATTTTTCTAGCAGCGCAAGGGGGACTCTGTCACGTTATTGGTGATCAATGTTGTACATACATCCCAGACACAACAGGTAACATCTCTGACACTGTAACTAAACTCAATGAACTTTTAGCTGATATGAAGAGACGTGATGTGCATGAGAGCAGTTCGGGGTGGGACTGGTGGTCTTGGCTTTCAGGGGGAGGATGGCACGCTTGGGTGGCAAGGTTGATTGTTCCGTGTGGGCTGATTTTACTGTGTATTTGTGTTTGTACATGCTGTGTTATTCCTTGGTGAAACGCTGGGCGTCACAGCTCATTTCCATACAGATGGTGAAGTACACACAACTCTCAGACTCAAGTGACATACGACTCGACACGACTGACTACTACAACGACTCTAAAGACATTGACGAGGTCTCATCCTCTGATGACGAATCTCCTGTGTAAAACAAAAGGGTTTTATGTATGCTTATAGAACACCAAGAAATACCTCTCTTTGAAACTGTTTTTTTAAGTATGTTAAACCATGAATGAATTTGTACCTTATAGGATTCTGTGATATGATGTACAAGCTATATTTTTGCATACTGTGTGATTATGATGTAATCAAAAGAGTGGAATGTAATGGGAAAATATAGTGTTGTCATGTTGGGGGAGAAGAGGGCCTGAATTGAGCTTTAAATGACCCTCAGAGATGAAGACCAGATGGAAGGGAGAAGCAGATGTACTGGGATCAGTACTGGGATCAAAGGACTGTTGATCTTCCATCATTTGTATATGGGGGGTCGTAAGCAGATAAGGGGTTGACTTTTCAGGACAAAGGGAAATGTTTTCTTCTCTGATGACGGGAACTGTGGGGGCTAATGGGTCTCGAAAAGACTCAGCCACTCTGGTCTCCTTCATTGGGGGGTTTGGAGGCGGAGACCTCAGTGTGTTATAAGGGGGCTGATGACTGTTGCTTCTTTGAATATTGTGTCACAGGCTGCTCTGACCAGTGACAGACTTTTCCTTCCTGCAGGAATAAACGGACTTAACACACTGAACACTGGAGGTCATTTTCAGTCGATTTTCTCGATTTGACATAATTTTCTTAGATTCACCTTTTAAGGCACTTGCATATAAGATATATACCCATGTTTTACATCATAAATTGCAGAACAATCTCAGCTATCTATATAATGAGGCACCATTGTCATAAGGCAAAAGTGTAAAGAGAAAAACTTTATAATATGACACTAAAGCTGAAAAATGGAATCTCGATTTTTGGAAATTATTCATATCGCTTGAAAAAACCTAACTTTACTCAGGTGGTAACTCTGTTTAGGTGATGGAAATTGGTTTACCAAAGGTTTTAGGTTCACAAAAGCAGTGAAATATATGAATAAAATGGTAGATACATGTAAATAAATGTCTAAAACTGAATTTTTTATTATCGTTTTTTGAGTAGAAATATGGTCTTTCACACCTTTCACCAAAATGATAAAAATGGGACTGAGACATGACTTCATAGTGCAGATAAAGCTTCATGGAGTGTGTGCAAATGAAAAATGACCATCACAACACTTTTTTTTTTTTTTATAAAAATATGTATTATATTAAAAAAAAAATAATTACAGAATATATATTGAGAAATATAAAACAGAACAAAAAATAGTCAGACTATTTACAATATACAATTATGGCTTGCTTTGCTTCAATGGCATATCCTCATGCCATGGCATGCCATTCCCGGGAACAGGCAGAGGGGAACGTTACACGCCTCGCACTTCCAAGCCGTGTCTTTTCGCACTTTCTTCATGTTGCAAAGCTCGCAAACCCTGCGACCCGCCGTTGACTTTGTTTTGGGGCAGGCTGCAGCAGCAGCAGAGACAGGCACAGGACCATGACCTGCAGGTGCCGGTGTGGACCTGGTGTCCGGGCTGGCTGGAACTTGATGACGGGGGGAGCAGTGTCCGGGTCTTCATCCGTCCTCCAGGACAGCTTAGGTGCAGGTGGTGCACACGCTGCTGTCTTTCTCGACCTGGCCTGTGGTGAAAGTAGTCGCCGGGCAGCACGCGCCCTGTTTGCCGGCGATGGTGTCTTTAGTCGTCGGGAAACGCGCTGCCTCTTTGCTGGTCGTGGTAGTCGTCGTGCAACACGCTGCCTCTTTGCTGGCCAGGCTGGTGGGGGCGGCTGGTACTCCTCTCTGTAAAATAAATGAAGACTAGTCAGTTGAAAGAAAGATGACGTAACGATTGAGCAGAATGCTCCGCATACTATGTGTAAATATTACTCAGATCATGACTGTGGTAGTAATTTGAGCATAGTGCTCCGCATGCCATGTGTAAATATTATTCAGATCATGACTGTGGTAGTAACGTGAGCAGAGTGTTGTACAAAGCAGACTGTGTATAAATATTACTCAGATCATGACGGGTAGTAACGTGAGCAGAGTGTTGTACAAAGACTGTGTATAAATATTACTCAGATCATGACTGTGGTAGTAACGTGAGCAGCAGTGTGCACCGTGTGGCGGGCTCTCGTGCTCTCGTGCACAGTGTACACATTACTAGTTTGCACCATGCAGTCTTACAGACACGTAACAAAGTTTAGTAACTACACTTACCCATCTTCCTCAGAAGAACTAAAGCCTTCGAGTTCTGACGACGATGCGTCCTCCTCCTCGCTGCTCTCCAGAATCATCCGTTTTGCTTCCTCCGTTTTGAATCTCTTTGTCGTCATGATGTTGCTTTTCTCTGACTGAAAACTGTAGCGTGTGTACATGCTCAAGTGAGTAGTCCATTGAGATTTCCTGAGTGTACATTGGTTGTTTAGTTCACGAAATGGCGACGGACATATGATTCAACAAATCACAGAGAAGGATTTTCGTTTTTTTTTTACCAGCGTCAGATGACACACTGCTGCCCTTTCGCTTGCTTGATGATGTTCAAATTATGCTGGGCTCTGCCTGGGCAGGCACCCGGAAGCAGGAAGTCTTCTCTTTCCGCCAGACATAAAATTATATTTCTGCGATGTATTATCGCGGTGCTGTGAATATTTTAGAAACTTAGAGAAACGTTTCGAGTGTCACCACGCGAAACCGCGGGCCCAGTGGATAGAGGGTTAAGACAACTTTGATTGAGAGACTCCATTCCTTCTTAACAGATCTAATAGGAAAATCTTCCATTACACTAGGATGACATGTGGTGTTCCCCAAGGCTCAATACTAGGGCCTCTTCTGTTCAACATCTACATGCTTCCCACTGGCTCAGATTATGAAAAACAACAACGTGTGTTATCATAATTATGCAGATGACACACAAATCTACATAACTATATCACCAGGGGACTATAGTCCCATACAAGGGCTGGCTCAATGCATTGAAGAAATAAACAACTGGATGTACCATAATTTTCTTCAATTAAATAAAGATAAAACAGAAGTAATTGTTTTTGGTCCCAAGGACGAACGATTGAAAGTCAGTGCTCAGCTTCAATCACTGATGTTAAAAACCTCAAACCAAGCCAGAAATCTAGGTGTAGTTATGGATTCAGACCTCAACCTGAACAGCCATATCAAGACAATTACAAAATCAGCCTACCATCACCTGAAGAATATATCAAGGGTTAGAGGACTTCTGTCTCAACAGGATTTGGAGAAACTTGTCCATGCATTTATCTTCAGTAGACTTGACTACTGTAACGGTGTGTTCACAGGCCTCTGTAAAAAGTCAATCAGAAAGCTGCAGCTGATTCAGAACGCTGCAGCTTGAGTCCTGACTAAGACCAGGAAAGTGGAGCACATCACTCCAGTTCTGAGGTCTTTGCACTGGCTTCCTGTCAAACAAAGAATTGACTTTAAAATCCTGCTGCTGGTTTATAAAGCACTGAATGGTTTAGGGCCTAAGTATGTTTGTGATCTGCTGCTACCTTATGAACCATCCCGACCCCTCAGGTCGTCTGGGACGGGTCTACTTTCTGTTCCAAGAGTCAGAACTAAACATGGAGAAGCAGCGTTCAGCTTTTCTGCTCCACATATCTGGAACAAGGTCCCTGAAAGCTGCAGGTCTGCTGAGACCCTCAGCTCCTTTAAATCCAGATTGAAGACTTTTCTGTTTGCTGTTGCCTTTAATTGATCCAGATTCAATTGCTGCATCTCACTACTGCATTTTATTTCTTAAACTGCACTGCAACTTTTATTCAATTTTTATTTTTTATTTAGATTTTTGACTGTTTTAATGTTTTCTTAACTGTTTTAAATCCTGTTTTCTCTGCATTATGTTTTGATGCTCTTAATGGTTTTATGTGAAGCACTTTGAATCGCCTTGTTGTTGAAATGTGCTATACAAATAAACTTGCCTTGCCTCAGCACGTTACACTGACTCCTCTCTCCACTCAGCACGTTACACTGACTCCTCTCTCCACTCAGCATGTTACACTGACTCCTCTCTCAGCATGTTACACTGACTCCTCTCTCAGCATGTTACACTGACTCCTCTCTCAGCATGTTACACTGACTCCTCTCTCCACTCAGCATGTTACACTGACTCCTCTCTCAGCATGTTACACTGACTCCTCTCTCAGCATGTTACACTGACTCATCTCCTCTCTCAGCATGTTACACTGACTCCTCTCCTCTCTCAGCATGTTACACTGACTCCTCTCCTCTCTCAGCATGTTATACTGACTCATCTCCTCTCTCAGCATGTTACACTGACTCCTCTCCTCTCTCAGCATGTTACACTGACTCCTCTCCTCTCTCAGCATGTTACACTGACTCCTCTCTCCACTCAGCATGTTACACTGACTCCTCTCTCAGCATGTTACACTGACTCATCTCCTCTCTCAGCATGTTACACTGACTCCTCTCCTCTCTCAGCATGTTACACTGACTCCTCTCTCCACTCAGCATGTTACACTGACTCCTCTCTCAGCATGTTACACTGACTCATCTCCTCTCTCAGCATGTTACACTGACTCATCTCCTCTCTCAGCATGTTACACTGACTCCTCTCCTCTCTCAGCATGTTACACTGACTCCTCTCTCCACTCAGCATGTTACACTGACTCCTCTCTCAGCATGTTACACTGACTCCTCTCTCCACTCAGCATGTTACACTGACTCCTCTCCTCTCTCAGCATGTTACACTGACTCCTCTCCTCTCTCAGCATGTTACACTGACTCCTCTCTCCACTCAGCATGTTACACTGACTCCTCTCTCAGCATGTTACACTGACTCCTCTCTCCACTCAGCATGTTACACTGACTCCTCTCCTCTCTCAGCATGTTACACTGACTCCTCTCCTCTCTCAGCATGTTACACTGACTCCTCTCCTCTCTCAGCATGTTACACTGACTCCTCTCTCCACTCAGCATGTTACACTGACTCCTCTCTCAGCATGTTACACTGACTCATCTCCTCTCTCAGCATGTTACACTGACTCCTCTCCTCTCTCAGCATGTTACACTGACTCCTCTCCTCTCTCAGCATGTTATACTGACTCCTCTCTCAGCATGTTACACTGACTCCTCTCTCAGCATGTTACACTGACTCCTCTCTCCACTCAGCATGTTACACTGACTCCTCTCCTCTCTCAGCATGTTACACTGACTCCTCTCCTCTCTCAGCATGTTACACTGACTCCTCTCCTCTCTCAGCATGTTATACTGACTCCTCTCCTCTCTCAGCATGTTACACTGACTCCTCTCCTCTCTCAGCATGTTATACTGACTCCTCTCCTCTCTCAGCATGTTACACTGACTCCTCTCCTCTCTCAGCATGTTACACTGACTCCTCTCTCCACTCAGCATGTTACACTGACTCCTCTCCTCTCTCAGCATGTTATACTGACTCCTCTCCTCTCTCAGCATGTTACACTGACTCCTCTCCTCTCTCAGCATGTTACACTGACTCCTCTCCTCTCTCAGCATGTTATACTGACTCCTCTCCTCTCTCAGCATGTTACACTGACTCCTCTCCTCTCTCAGCATGTTATACTGACTCCTCTCCTCTCTCAGCATGTTACACTGACTCCTCTCCTCTCTCAGCATGTTACACTGACTCCTCTCTCCACTCAGCATGTTACACTGACTCCTCTCTCAGCATGTTACACTGACTCCTCTCTCCACTCAGCATGTTACACTGACTCCTCTCCTCTCTCAGCATGTTACACTGACTCCTCTCTCAGCATGTTACACTGACTCCTCTCCTCTCTCAGCATGTTATACTGACTCCTCTCTCAGCATGTTACACTGACTCCTCTCTCAGCATGTTACACTGACTCCTCTCTCCACTCAGCATGTTACACTGACTCCTCTCCTCTCTCAGCATGTTACACTGACTCCTCTCCTCTCTCAGCATGTTACACTGACTCCTCTCTCAGCATGTTACACTGACTCCTCTCCTCTCTCAGCATGTTACACTGACTCCTCTCTCAGCATGTTACACTGACTCCTCTCTCCACTCAGCATGTTACACTGACTCCTCTCCTCTCTCAGCATGTTACACTGACTCCTCTCCTCTCTCAGCATGTTATACTGACTCCTCTCTCAGCATGTTACACTGACTCCTCTCTCCACTCAGCATGTTACACTGACTCCTCTCCTCTCTCAGCATGTTACACTGACTCCTCTCTCCACTCAGCATGTTACACTGACTCCTCTCCTCTCTCAGCATGTTACACTGACTCCTCTCCTCTCTCAGCATGTTACACTGACTCCTCTCCTCTCTCAGCATGTTATACTGACTCCTCTCTCCACTCAGCATGTTACACTGACTCCTCTCTCCACTCAGCATGTTACACTGACTCCTCTCCTCTCTCAGCATGTTACACTGACTCATCTCCTCTCTCAGCATGTTACACTGACTCCTCTCCTCTCTCAGCATGTTACACTGACTCCTCTCTCAGCATGTTACACTGACTCCTCTCTCCACTCAGCATGTTACACTGACTCCTCTCCTCTCTCAGCATGTTACACTGACTCCTCTCCTCTCTCAGCATGTTACACTGACTCCTCTCTCAGCATGTTACACTGACTCCTCTCTCCACTCAGCATGTTACACTGACTCCTCTCCTCTCTCAGCATGTTATACTGACTCCTCTCTCAGCATGTTACACTGACTCCTCTCTCCACTCAGCATGTTACACTGACTCCTCTCTCAGCATGTTACACTGACTCATCTCCTCTCTCAGCATGTTACACTGACTCCTCTCCTCTCTCAGCATGTTACACTGACTCCTCTCCTCTCTCAGCATGTTACACTGACTCCTCTCCTCTCTCAGCATGTTATACTGACTCCTCTCTCAGCATGTTACACTGACTCCTCTCCTCTCTCAGCATGTTACACTGACTCCTCTCCTCTCTCAGCATGTTATACTGACTCCTCTCTCAGCATGTTACACTGACTCCTCTCCTCTCTCAGCATGTTACACTGACTCCTCTCTCCACTCAGCATGTTACACTGACTCCTCTCTCAGCATGTTACACTGACTCCTCTCCTCTCTCAGCATGTTACACTGACTCCTCTCCTCTCTCAGCATGTTACACTGACTCCTCTCCTCTCTCAGCATGTTACACTGACTCCTCTCTCCACTCAGCATGTTACACTGACTCCTCTCCTCTCTCAGCATGTTACACTGACTCCTCTCTCCACTCAGCACGTTACACTGACTCCTCTCTCAGCATGTTACACTGACTCCTCTCTCAGCATGTTACACTGACTCCTCTCTCAGCATGTTACACTGACTCCTCTCTCCACTCAGCATGTTACACTGACTCATCTCCTCTCTCAGCATGTTACACTGACTCCTCTCCTCTCTCAGCATGTTATACTGACTCCTCTCTCAGCATGTTACACTGACTCCTCTCTCCACTCAGCATGTTACACTGACTCCTCTCCTCTCTCAGCATGTTACACTGACTCCTCTCCTCTCTCAGCATGTTACACTGACTCATCTCCTCTCTCAGCATGTTACACTGACTCCTCTCCTCTCTCAGCATGTTACACTGACTCCTCTCCTCTCTCAGCATGTTATACTGACTCCTCTCTCAGCATGTTACACTGACTCCTCTCCTCTCTCAGCATGTTACACTGACTCCTCTCTCAGCATGTTACACTGACTCCTCTCTCAGCATGTTACACTGACTCCTCTCCTCTCTCAGCATGTTATACTGACTCCTCTCTCAGCATGTTACACTGACTCCTCTCCTCTCTCAGCATGTTACACTGACTCCTCTCTCAGCATGTTACACTGACTCCTCTCCTCTCTCAGCATGTTACACTGACTCCTCTCTCAGCATGTTACACTGACTCATCTCCTCTCTCAGCATGTTACACTGACTCATCTCCTCTCTCAGCATGTTACACTGACTCCTCTCTCAGCATGTTACACTGACTCCTCTCTCAGCATGTTACACTGACTCATCTCCTCTCTCAGCATGTTACACTGACTCCTCTCTCAGCATGTTACACTGACTCCTCTCTCAGCATGTTACACTGACTCATCTCTCAGCATGTTACACTGACTCCTCTCTCAGCATGTTACACTGACTCCTCTCTCAGCATGTTACACTGACTCCTCTCTCAGCATGTTACACTGACTCATCTCCTCTCTCAGCATGTTACACTGACTCATCTCCTCTCTCAGCATGTTATACTGACTCCTCTCTCAGCATGTTACACTGACTCCTCTCCTCTCTCAGCATGTTACACTGACTCCTCTCTCAGCATGTTACACTGACTCATCTCCTCTCTCAGCATGTTACACTGACTCCTCTCCTCTCTCAGCATGTTACACTGACTCCTCTCTCAGCATGTTACACTGACTCCTCTCTCAGCATGTTACACTGACTCCTCTCTCAGCATGTTACACTGACTCCTCTCTCAGCATGTTACACTGACTCCTCTCTCAGCATGTTACACTGACTCATCTCCTCTCTCAGCATGTTACACTGACTCATCTCCTCTCTCAGCATGTTACACTGACTCCTCTCCTCTCTCAGCATGTTACACTGACTCCTCTCTCAGCATGTTACACTGACTCCTCTCTCCACTCAGCATGTTACACTGACTCCTCTCCTCTCTCAGCATGTTATACTGACTCCTCTCTCAGCATGTTACACTGACTCCTCTCTCCACTCAGCATGTTACACTGACTCCTCTCTCAGCATGTTACACTGACTCCTCTCCTCTCTCAGCATGTTATACTGACTCCTCTCTCAGCATGTTACACTGACTCCTCTCCTCTCTCAGCATGTTACACTGACTCCTCTCTCCACTCAGCATGTTACACTGACTCCTCTCCTCTCTCAGCATGTTACACTGACTCCTCTCTCAGCATGTTACACTGACTCCTCTCTCAGCATGTTACACTGACTCCTCTCCTCTCTCAGCATGTTACACTGACTCCTCTCCTCTCTCAGCATGTTACACTGACTCCTCTCTCCACTCAGCATGTTACACTGACTCCTCTCCTCTCTCAGCATGTTACACTGACTCCTCTCTCCACTCAGCACGTTACACTGACTCCTCTCTCAGCATGTTACACTGACTCCTCTCTCAGCATGTTACACTGACTCCTCTCTCAGCATGTTACACTGACTCCTCTCTCCACTCAGCATGTTACACTGACTCCTCTCTCCACTCAGCATGTTATACTGACTCATCTCCTCTCTCAGCATGTTACACTGACTCCTCTCCTCTCTCAGCATGTTATACTGACTCCTCTCTCAGCATGTTACACTGACTCCTCTCTCAGCATGTTACACTGACTCCTCTCTCCACTCAGCATGTTACACTGACTCCTCTCTCCACTCAGCATGTTACACTGACTCATCTCCTCTCTCAGCATGTTACACTGACTCCTCTCCTCTCTCAGCATGTTACACTGACTCCTCTCCTCTCTCAGCATGTTATACTGACTCCTCTCTCAGCATGTTACACTGACTCCTCTCCTCTCTCAGCATGTTACACTGACTCCTCTCTCAGCATGTTACACTGACTCCTCTCTCAGCATGTTACACTGACTCATCTCCTCTCTCAGCATGTTACACTGACTCATCTCCTCTCTCAGCATGTTACACTGACTCCTCTCTCAGCATGTTACACTGACTCCTCTCTCAGCATGTTACACTGACTCCTCTCTCAGCATGTTACACTGACTCCTCTCTCAGCATGTTACACTGACTCCTCTCTCAGCATGTTACACTGACTCCTCTCCTCTCTCAGCATGTTACACTGACTCCTCTCCTCTCTCAGCATGTTACACTGACTCCTCTCTCAGCATGTTATACTGACTCCTCTCCTCTCTCAGCATGTTACACTGACTCCTCTCTCAGCATGTTACACTGACTCCTCTCTCAGCATGTTACACTGACTCCTCTCTCAGCATGTTACACTGACTCCTCTCTCCACTCAGCATGTTACACTGACTCCTCTCCTCTCTCAGCATGTTACACTGACTCCTCTCCTCTCTCAGCATGTTACACTGACTCATCTCCTCTCTCAGCATGTTACACTGACTCCTCTCTCAGCATGTTACACTGACTCCTCTCCTCTCTCAGCATGTTACACTGACTCCTCTCCTCTCTCAGCATGTTACACTGACTCCTCTCTCAGCATGTTACACTGACTCCTCTCTCAGCATGTTACACTGACTCCTCTCCTCTCTCAGCATGTTACACTGACTCCTCTCTCCACTCAGCATGTTACACTGACTCCTCTCCTCTCTCAGCATGTTACACTGACTCCTCTCTCCACTCAGCACGTTACACTGACTCCTCTCTCAGCATGTTACACTGACTCCTCTCTCAGCATGTTACACTGACTCCTCTCTCAGCATGTTACACTGACTCCTCTCTCCACTCAGCATGTTACACTGACTCCTCTCTCCACTCAGCATGTTATACTGACTCATCTCCTCTCTCAGCATGTTACACTGACTCCTCTCCTCTCTCAGCATGTTATACTGACTCCTCTCTCAGCATGTTACACTGACTCCTCTCTCCACTCAGCATGTTACACTGACTCATCTCCTCTCTCAGCATGTTACACTGACTCCTCTCCTCTCTCAGCATGTTACACTGACTCCTCTCCTCTCTCAGCATGTTATACTGACTCCTCTCTCAGCATGTTACACTGACTCCTCTCCTCTCTCAGCATGTTACACTGACTCCTCTCTCAGCATGTTACACTGACTCCTCTCTCAGCATGTTACACTGACTCATCTCCTCTCTCAGCATGTTACACTGACTCATCTCCTCTCTCAGCATGTTACACTGACTCCTCTCCTCTCTCAGCATGTTACACTGACTCCTCTCTCAGCATGTTACACTGACTCCTCTCTCCACTCAGCATGTTACACTGACTCATCTCCTCTCTCAGCATGTTACACTGACTCATCTCCTCTCTCAGCATGTTACACTGACTCCTCTCCTCTCTCAGCATGTTATACTGACTCCTCTCTCAGCATGTTACACTGACTCCTCTCCTCTCTCAGCATGTTACACTGACTCCTCTCTCAGCATGTTACACTGACTCCTCTCCTCTCTCAGCATGTTACACTGACTCCTCTCCTCTCTCAGCATGTTACACTGACTCCTCTCTCAGCATGTTATACTGACTCCTCTCCTCTCTCAGCATGTTACACTGACTCCTCTCTCAGCATGTTACACTGACTCCTCTCTCAGCATGTTACACTGACTCCTCTCTCAGCATGTTACACTGACTCCTCTCTCCACTCAGCATGTTACACTGACTCCTCTCCTCTCTCAGCATGTTACACTGACTCCTCTCCTCTCTCAGCATGTTACACTGACTCCTCTCTCAGCATGTTACACTGACTCCTCTCTCAGCATGTTACACTGACTCCTCTCTCAGCATGTTACACTGACTCCTCTCTCCACTCAGCATGTTACACTGACTCCTCTCCTCTCTCAGCATGTTACACTGACTCCTCTCCTCTCTCAGCATGTTACACTGACTCCTCTCTCCACTCAGCATGTTACACTGACTCCTCTCTCAGCATGTTATACTGACTCCTCTCTCAGCATGTTACACTGACTCATCTCCTCTCTCAGCATGTTACACTGACTCCTCTCTCAGCATGTTATACTGACTCCTCTCCTCTCTCAGCATGTTACACTGACTCATCTCCTCTCTCAGCATGTTACACTGACTCCTCTCTCAGCATGTTATACTGACTCCTCTCTCAGCATGTTACACTGACTCCTCTCTCCACTCAGCATGTTACACTGACTCCTCTCCTCTCTCAGCATGTTACACTGACTCCTCTCTCAGCATGTTACACTGACTCCTCTCCTCTCTCAGCATGTTACACTGACTCCTCTCCTCTCTCAGCATGTTACACTGACTCCTCTCTCAGCATGTTACACTGACTCCTCTCTCCACTCAGCATGTTACACTGACTCATCTCTCAGCATGTTATACTGACTCCTCTCCTCTCTCAGCATGTTACACTGACTCCTCTCTCAGCATGTTACACTGACTCATCTCTCAGCATGTTATACTGACTCCTCTCCTCTCTCAGCATGTTACACTGACTCCTCTCTCAGCATGTTACACTCAGTGGCGGCTGGTGACATTTTTTTTTGGGGGGGCGCAGTTGGGCGGCGCGGTTTAAATAGCACTCCACAATGAGAAGAAAAGAGGTTTGGAGTAGAATATTCTAAAAAACAAAGCTTTATTTCAAGAAAACACAGTGCTCAACACTGTCCAATAACAACTATCAACAAACTGTAACTTTGGGCATGAGAGGTTCAGAGCAGAATGGTTTAAGAAACATTCAATGTGGTGGCCAGAGCAACTTCAGGGAATACATTGACGTCGCATTCAAACTGGGGGCCCTGCAGTAAGGTGGCACTGGTGAGGTGGTCTTTGAAGGCAAAGCGTTCCCTGGTGTGTCCAAGTATGGTGTCACAAACCTACAGATAAATATATAGAGAGAGACAGAGACAGACAGATAAGTTGTGGGGAAATATCTACGACAAACAGGCTTCATACTACAGACAAAAAACTATGTTTTGTGTGTCTTGATGGCTCAGCAACATAGACAAAAGGCCAGGAGCCACCTTGATGGCTGTAGCTATGACACACACACACACACACACACACACACACACACACACACACACACACACACTAACTTGTTGGGGGTTGAATTGGTATTTTAGATAAAGTTATAGCCTGATATGATATCCACCCAAATCTAACAATGTCCAACATGTGTTCTGCTGTGGGAAAGATAAAACATTAAACTCTAACAGGCATCTGCTGATTTTGACACTCACTTCTGCAGCAATCCTTCAAGCTCATCTTCCTTCACAGCCCGGCGCTTCCTCGGCTGCTCAGAGCCACTGCACACGGAGCCTCCAGCTAGCAGCTCCGGTTAGCATGTAGCTTGGTGCATGTAGCTTCACTGCTTTGCTGCTGAATATTTAAATCCGGATGTTCGGGTCCCAACTCTTTCAGCCTCTTCTTGTCAACATCTGATCGTGGATTGAAAGGTGTTTCGCGTAGAGATACCACAGAGTTTTCAGTCGCCATACTAACATAATCAAAGTCTCTGCTAGCTGTGTTGCTCGCGTAGCTACATGGGATGTGAGGGAATGATAAAGGTCTCTGATTGGACGAATAGTCCAACCACGTTGCAATAAGAAACAATGTCATTGGCTAGGGCGCAGATTCGTGCGCCCGAAGATTCACGTTTCATCCGCCAATGAGAAGCTGTCCTTGCCGTCACGAGGGTGAAATGTTTGTTAGCTTTCCATAGACTCACATTGGGCCGGCGCCCCGAGAGGGGAGGGGCTTTTCTCAGTAATGATGAATGGCGATATATTATATTTAACTTAAGTGGTTGTTGACAGGGGCTTACGGTCTCCCACACACATTTAGCGCGTCAACACGGTATATTTCTTATTTAAATTATTTGATATATAATGTTTTTTGACAGTATATATTATATATTTTTTTCTTCTTTTTTTTTTTCATCGCAAAATTTTAGGAGGGGCGGCGCCCTAGCGCCCTCTATTGACGCACCGCCACTGGTTACACTGACTCCTCTCTCCACTCAGCATGTTACACTGACTCCTCTCTCCACTCAGCATGTTACACTGACTCCTCTCCTCTCTCAGCATGTTACACTGACTCCTCTCCTCTCTCAGCATGTTACACTGACTCCTCTCTCCACTCAGCATGTTACACTGACTCCTCTCTCAGCATGTTACACTGACTCCTCTCCTCTCTCAGCATGTTATACTGACTCCTCTCTCAGCATGTTACACTGACTCCTCTCTCAGCATGTTACACTGACTCCTCTCCTCTCTCAGCATGTTACACTGACTCCTCTCCTCTCTCAGCATGTTATACTGACTCCTCTCCTCTCTCAGCATGTTACACTGACTCCTCTCCTCTCTCAGCATGTTACACTGACTCCTCTCTCCACTCAGCATGTTACACTGACTCATCTCCTCTCTCAGCATGTTACACTGACTCCTCTCCTCTCTCAGCATGTTACACTGACTCCTCTCCTCTCTCAGCATGTTACACTGACTCCTCTCTCAGCATGTTACACTGACTCCTCTCTCAGCATGTTACACTGACTCCTCTCCTCTCTCAGCATGTTACACTGACTCCTCTCAGCATGTTACACTGACTCCTCTCTCCACTCAGCATGTTACTCATTGAGTGATACTAATAATAATGCATATTCATCTCATGGACAGTCCCCACTGATCAACATGTCTCATGGATGAGGTAACAGGATGTAATCATTTACATAAACGTGTAAAGTATTATTTACAACATCGTGTCTCTAATTATTATTCAGTCCTCTAAGTATCCCCATGTCTTCAGTCTGGGTGTGTCTCTCTGTCTCTCTCACACACACACACACCTTGTGTGTGTGTGTGTGAGAGAGAGACAGAGACAGAGAGAGAGAGAGAGAGAAAGAGAGAGACAGAGAGAGAGAGAGAGAGAGAGAGAAAGAGAGAGACAACAATACACTTAAAGTCTCAGTCAGTCCGAAGAAAGAGAGGAGACGCTGCTCTTTAATGTCACTGTAAAGAGATCACGACTGCGCACACACACACACACACACACACACACACACACACACACACACACACACACACACACACACACACACAGTGTTTGTGTGTGGCAGTGAAGGACAGAGAGAGTCCTCCAGTCTCCAACATGGTTGATAGAATTATAACTTACAGTAAGCCTTCATCAAAGCAACAGACTGGAAATCTTATTTCTATACTTTTCATTTTGCAAATGACTAAATGCATGTTTCTGTCAGAAACATATCCATCTGGTATTATTCCATCTGGACTCCTCTAGTGGACCTCAGATTAATAAACCCAGTGCAGGACTTCCACGTGTAGAGGACCAGATCCACTTGATCAGTGGTGGCTGGTGGATTTTTTTTAAACGCATCACTACTTTGCAGTTGAATATTTAAACATGTATTCCAACACTAACATAATAAGGACATTATTCATACAATTCAGTATTTTTTTTCCCTATAATATATATATATATATACACACACACACACACACACACACACACACACACACACACACACACACACAGTCTAATAGAACAAGTTTATATTTTAAGATTCCCCATATGAACCTTGTTTGGTGGGGAAACACAATCAGTGTGGTGAGGAAACCTGCATGTTTTTATGAGACAGATTATTTGTAAAGAAACTTTGCTCTTCTGTCCTTCTGAGTGGCAAACCTCTCAATGACCTTCTTATTGAAGTCAGGCATGTCCCTGACAAGTTTCTTCTCCATGGAGAGCCAGAGCATTAAGGCCATCCTGTGTCATGGTGTTTCTCAGGAAGGTCTTGATCCTCTTCAAAGTACAGAAACACCTCTGGATTCAGCTGTTGTCATGGTGATGAGGATCCTGAGAAGACTGACAGTCTCTGAAGAGGAGAACCGCTCCTTGGCTTCATCAGGATGGCATCACATACCTGTAGAAGATAAATCAACTTACATTATCAATAAAGCTATTTTGATGAAAGTGATTCTGATTGAACACTTATGTCCAAGTCAAGTATTTCTACAATACAATGTATGTAAAATCTTACAAATAACTTTAGATGGGACATTATAACTACATCATCAAATTGTAGTTACCAGCGTGTCCTCCCTTTCAGAAAACAGTCCACTATGTTATTGAATATTTGCCAACTCTTCAAGAAATTGACTTGGTGGACACTTGAATAAGCATGTTATTAACTACCCACATTTTTATAAAAATCTGATTTTTTCCCCCTTTTAAAATATTTAAACAAATATCATTGTGATGTTTTCTATCATGTTCATTCACTTTGATGACTAGGCCCATGTAGGCTTTTACAGACTGTTGGACGTGAGCAACTCATCACTCCCTCCAGGAAATACACGACCCCTTGGTTCTTCTGTTACTGATGGATTTATTCTCAACGTGCGCCTCAGTCAACACCACCGTCATCAACCCACCGTCCAACTGTTTAATTACATTTCAACAGACAAAACAAGTTGCCGTTCACGTTACACAGTAAACTGTTTGCACGTAAATATGCGCGACGAATCATTAACATAGACAACAGACCTCGCTGCTGCACACAACTGAGAGGGAGATGGTCCACTTGGATAACAATATACGTCGACAAATCAACACTTTGTTGTCACTTTAACTTATATCTTTTAAACTAGCTTTTAGCAGAGTAAAAACTTCTACCGCGGCACATGTCTCCAGGAGCTTGTCACAACTAAAAGTGTCCCAACACAAACATAGGACGTAAAGATGGTTCCTATCACATGTAAATACGAGACGTTAGCTTGCTTATTGTGTGTTTATTCGCTAACAACAGAACAGGCTACTGTGGGCCGTAGCCTAGCCCAGAACAACAGTCAAAACTTCGTAACATGCGTCACTCTGCTCCCGGTGATAGCCTCCTCTCCACAGGCTCCACAACAACAACAACATCCCACCTCACTAGCTCTGCTGATAACAGGTAGCTCAGGTAGACAAGCTACAAGCTACAAGCTACACAGCTCATGAGACAGTCACTGACCTCCTGAACCCAGTAATTACAATAAACAGTAATCTTATCTAGAACAACTTCTTCCTGTAAACACAATAACACTTTAAACATAACAGGTTAACATGACATGTCACTCAGTCCGTTACGGTATAGTTTAATACCTTTAATGAAGCAGGGTCGATGTTCCTCTTCTGCAGCTGGTTGAATAGCATGTCCACATTTGGGATGATGTTGTTCCGTCTGTCACTAAACAACCGTTTTCTCTTTGTGTAGCAGTGCTAGCGGGCTAACGTTAGTCCGCTAGCTAACGGTAGCCCTGGCCTCTCCCTCCCCGTCGCCGCTGCTTAGTTCCGGAGGGCAATGCCAGGAATAAAGCTGCACTGTGGCTCCCCTCATTACAGCAGCCCGTCATAAGCGCTGGAGCGATGGTGTCCGCGGTGGCGTTCTGGATAGTGATGTACCGTTAGCGCCGATGTAGCTTAGCATGAGCATCAGCTGGAAATATCAGTTGGCTCTTCTCGTCCACTTGGCGATACAAATCAGCGTTCTTTACTTCCACCAGAATGTAATCCCTTATAACCGACAGCAGCATGCAGTCCAAGTCTTGGAGGAGAGATTTGATCTAGTTAGGCTTGAGTCTTAGGGCTCCGTTGTCATGACGTTAAAATGGCGCTGAGAGAGACGGGCAGACGAGAATACAAGCGAAGAGAACGAGAACACGCGAGACGAGAACGAGAGACTAGCTGTGAACGCACCGGGGCCTGGCCCCGCAGAAGTCCTTTTTAGGGCGCGGATTGGATAAATGATATGTCCATCATTTATATCTTTAATCAGTGATTGGCTAAACTGCGTATTAGACCCGACTTTCTTTGGCCAAATGCTTCGTGGCCCCGGCATGTGCACGAGCATTAGAGACCAGCAGAGAAGTGCATGAGCAGCTCAGAGCAGAGAGGACGAGCAGGAAAAGCAGATATTTAGCGCAGATATCCTATTTTACAAATATTACTGGGTACATTCCATAGCTCAAACACATACATATTGACAATTAGTATAAGTTATTAATATTTTTATAAATGTTATAATTAAAATTATAAATAATGGTTTTATTTTTACTTTTTTTTTTCTGGCTCAAGGTGGGTGGGGCCAGGCCCCGCGGCCCTCTATTGGCCGGCCGCCACTGCACTTGATGCTGGTGCTGCATATAGCAGAGGTATCCATGGGGTCTGGTCTCTGGGGGTCTGGTCTCTGGGGGTCTGGTCTCTGGGGTTTGGTCTCTGTGGGTCTGGTGTCTGTGGGTCTGCATGGTCTCTGTGGGTCTGGTCTCTGGGGTTTGGTCTCTGGGGGTCTGGTCTCTGGGGGTCTGGTCTCTGGGGGTCTGGTCTCTGGGGGTCTGGTCTCTGTGGGTTTGGTGTCTGTGGGTCTGGTCTCTGTGGGTTTGGTGTCTGTGGGTCTGCATGGTCTCTGTGGGTCTGGTCTCTGGGGTTTGGTCTCTGTGGGTCTGGTGTCTGTGGGTCTGCATGGTCTCTGGGGGTCTGGTCTCTGGGGTTTGGTCTCTGTGGGTCTGGTGTCTGTGGGTCTGCATGGTCTCTGTGGGTCTGGTCTCTGGGGTTTGGTCTCTGTGGGTCTGGTGTCTGTGGGTCTGCATGGTCTCTGGGGGTCTGGTCTCTGGGGTTTGGTCTCTGTGGGTCTGGTGTCTGTGGGTCTGCATGGTCTCTGTGGGTCTGGTGTCTGTGGGTCTGCATGGTCTCTGTGGGTCTGGTCTCTGGGGTCTGGTCTCTGTGGGTCTGGTCTCTGTGGGTCTGGTCTCTGGGGTCTGGTCTATGTGGGTCTGGTCTCTGTGGGTCTGGTCTCTGTGGGTCTGGTGTCTGTGGGTCTGCATGGTCTCTGTGGGTCTGGTCTCTGGGGTCTGGTCTATGTGGGTCTGGTCTCTGTGGGTCTGGTCTCTGTGGGTCTGGTGTCTGTGGGTCTGCATGGTCTCTGTGGGTCTGGTCTCTGTGGGTCTGCATGGTCTCTGTGGGTCTGGTCTCTGTGGGTCTGGTCTCTGTGGGTCTGGTCTCTGGGGTCTGGTCTATGTGGGTCTGGTCTCTGTGGGTCTGGTCTCTGTGGGTCTGGTGTCTGTGGGTCTGCATGGTCTCTGTGGGTCTGGTCTCTGGGGTCTGGTCTATGTGGGTCTGGTCTCTGTGGGTCTGGTCTCTGTGGGTCTGGTGTCTGTGGGTCTGCATGGTCTCTGTGGGTCTGGTCTCTGTGGGTCTGCATGGTTTCTGGGGGTCTGCTCTCTGGGGGTCTGGTGTCTGGGGTCTGGTCTCTGTGGGTCTGGTCTCTGGGGGTCTGGTCTCTGGGGTTTGGTCTCTGTGGGTCTGGTGTCTGTGGGTCTGCATGGTCTCTGTGGGTCTGGTCTCTGGGGTTTGGTCTCTGGGGGTCTGGTCTCTGGGGGTCTGGTCTCTGGGGGTCTGGTCTCTGGGGGTCTGGTCTCTGTGGGTTTGGTGTCTGTGGGTCTGGTCTCTGTGGGTTTGGTGTCTGTGGGTCTGCATGGTCTCTGTGGGTCTGGTCTCTGGGGTTTGGTCTCTGTGGGTCTGGTGTCTGTGGGTCTGCATGGTCTCTGGGGGTCTGGTCTCTGGGGTTTGGTCTCTGTGGGTCTGGTGTCTGTGGGTCTGCATGGTCTCTGTGGGTCTGGTGTCTGTGGGTCTGCATGGTCTCTGTGGGTCTGGTCTCTGGGGTCTGGTCTCTGTGGGTCTGGTCTCTGTGGGTCTGGTCTCTGGGGTCTGGTCTATGTGGGTCTGGTCTCTGTGGGTCTGGTGTCTGTGGGTCTGCATGGTCTCTGTGGGTCTGGTCTCTGGGGTCTGGTCTATGTGGGTCTGGTCTCTGTGGGTCTGGTCTCTGTGGGTCTGGTGTCTGTGGGTCTGCATGGTCTCTGTGGGTCTGGTCTCTGTGGGTCTGCATGGTCTCTGTGGGTCTGGTCTCTGTGGGTCTGGTCTCTGTGGGTCTGGTCTCTGGGGTCTGGTCTCTGTGGGTCTGGTGTCTGTGGGTCTGCATGGTCTCTGTGGGTCTGGTCTCTGGGGTCTGGTCTATGTGGGTCTGGTCTCTGTGGGTCTGGTCTCTGTGGGTCTGGTGTCTGTGGGTCTGCATGGTCTCTGTGGGTCTGGTCTCTGTGGGTCTGCATGGTTTCTGGGGGTCTGCTCTCTGGGGGTCTGGTGTCTGGGGTCTGGTCTCTGTGGGTCTGGTCTCTGGGGTCTGGTCTCTGGGGGTCTGGTCTCTCTGGGTCTGGTGTCTGGGGGTCTGGTCTCTGTGGGTCTCTGTGGGTCCCAAAGGCTTTCTCTCATGGATTGAACATTGAGGACTCTTCTTCTGGTCCCTTCACCGCTCCTTTAGAGGAATGGAAGATACAGCATATATATATATATATATATATATATATATATATATATATATATATATGCTGTATAATGCTGTGAGCTCGATCCTGCTCTCTCCTAATGTAGTTCCAACAGGAAACATCATTTAGGGACTAAGAGGGCCACAAGGGCCCCGTCCCTCAGACATGGAGCATCAGACAAAAGACAGAGCATAATAAATAAAGACGCGTTTAAGTTATTAAGTTATTTATTGATTCCTGCATATCTGTGTGCTTTTGGGAAGCGGGTCCTTCAACCTGACGGTCCTGTTGGTGGTTTAGGGGAAAGGGCTCCGGGGGGAACCGGACCCGCTCTGCGATGAGATCACCATCTGCTGGAGGGAAACATGAGCAGCCATCTGTAAGAGGCTGAGAGGGTCCACACCAACATGGCTACACTGTGTGTGTGTGTGTGTGTGTGTGTGTGTGTGTGTGTGTGTGTGTGTGTGTGTGTGTGTGTGTGTTCACCTGTTCTCTCTGCATCCTCCTCCTCTCTCAGGGGGCGGGCTCTGATCAGTCCCTGCGCTCTCATTGGTTCTCACACCAGAAGCATTACAATATAGAATTACATCCACACTTTCCTCAATGACCTTTGACCAGAGAATCACAAAGTATTTTATAATAATAATAATAATAATAATAATAATAATAATAATAATTATTATTATTATTATTATTATTATTATTATTATTATTATTATTATTATTATTATGATTTGTTTTTATTTATTAAAAGTTATAACTATTTTTTAATGTAATTGTTTTTCACAAATTCACTACATGCATTATAATATTTTTTCCATATCAGCTTATTTTCTCATTGCACAGCTCCTGCCTCTGTTGCTCTGCTTCAGCCTGCTGCGCGGCAGCTGGTTAAGGACAGCTCTTGTCCAATCAGATTTCACCTCTGTTTCTCTATGGGAGAAAAGCCGGTTAAACTACATGCTAGCGGCCTGCTAGCATTAGACGTGTGTTTCGCCTCAGGGCCCAGCGTGACTATTAACGTGCGCTGTGATTGGTCAGTGGTGCAGCGGCAGTAGGTGGCGGTAATGCACTTTTGGATGCAATCTGCCTTAAAACCCAAGAAGAAGAAGAAGAAGAAGAAGAAGTCCCAATCTCCACCCTTACGGACTTTGAGGCGCGCTCCCGTAAGTCCGTGAGGGTTTATGGGTTTCCCATTGTCACATCGTGGCGTGCTTGAGTCTCTCAGACATTTTGATTCCTTTATGAACCCTTTCCCTGAGTCAGCATTAGATGCAGACTTTGCATAAGGGAATTACCCACAGTTCATAGCAATTTGATGTTAAACACGGAGGTAGAAAATCCACGGTAGCAGTGGTGGGCCGTCAGGGCCTGCTAAGCCTTCTCTGCTGGCCTAAACAGAATCACAAAGTTATATCTATTTATAATGTAATTGTTCTTCACAAATACACTACATGTATTATAATTATTTTTCCCTATTAGCTTATTTTCTCATTGCACAGCTCCTGTCTTCCTCTGTTGCTCTGCTTCAACCTGCAGCAGCTGCTTCTAGTGCAGCTGGTTTTAAGGAGAGCTCTTATCCAATCAGATTTCACCTCTGTGTCTCTATGAAAACTTGGTGGCCCCATGGCAAAAACCAAGGTATTGTTTAGGATTCTGCTCAAAATAACATACCCAAACTAAAAAGGGTGCATCTCTGCAACCACAAGGGCTATTTGAATAATGTTGGTGTTATAAAAAAGCAACCCATGTGAGCTTTTGTTCATATGTGTACATATTAGTATATATGTTACTGGTTAAGAGTAAATAAAGATTGAAACACAGCAAAAACAGTTTCAGGTCCGCCTATAAAAAGAAGCACTTTCAGGATGATTATCTCTTTGAAATGATGCCTCACTAAAGTCTAAAGCTCAATATGTGAACAGTCTCTCTGCAAAGGTTGACTTTAGAAGGTGGAAGACAGAGACCAACAGACACACACACACACACACACACACACACACACACACACACACACACACACACACACACACACACAGAACCCCAGGTGTTGGCAGCATGCTACCACCTGTGTTCTGAGGCGGTAGAAGTATTTAGTGATCACTCCATCCGAACAAAGTGAAACACACA
>JBAMJR010000376.1:345000-349202 GCA_038501785.1 Myoxocephalus aenaeus
CAGGGTTCAGACCCTGTTTCTGGATGTTAAAGACTTAGCCTTTCAGAGTGTCTGGGTCCTATGTGGTCCTGGTCTACTGGGTCCTATGGGGTCCTGGTCTACTGGGTCCTATGGGGTCCTGGTCTACTGGGTCCTATGTGGTCCTGGTCTACTGGGTCCTATGGGGTCCTGGTCTACTGGGTCCTATGGGGTCCTGGTCTACTGGGTCCTATGTGGTCCTGGTCTACTGGGTCCTATGTGGTCCTGGTCTACTGGGTCCTATGGGGTCCTGGTCTACTGGGTCCTATGTGGTCCTGGTCTACTGGGTCCTATGTGGTCCTGGTCTACTGGGTCCTATGGGGTCCTGGTCTACTGGGTCCTATGTGGTCCTGGTCTACTGGGTCCTATGGGGTCCTGGTCTACTGGGTCCTATGTGGTCCTGGTCTACTGGGTCCTATGGGGTCCTGGTCTACTGGGTCCTATGGGGTCCTGGTCTACTGGGTCCTATGTGGTCCTGGTCTACTGGGTCCTATGGGGTCCTGGTCTACTGGGTCCTATGGGGTCCTGGTCTACTGGGTCCTATGTGGTCCTGGTCTACTGGGTCATATGGGGTCCTGGTCTACTGGGTCCTATGTGGTCCTGGTCTACTGGGTCCTATGGGGTCCTGGTCTACTGAGTCCTATGGGGTCCTGGTCTACTGGGTCCTATGTGGTCCTGGTCTACTGGGTCCTATGTGGTCCTGGTCTACTGGGTCCTATGGGGTCCTGGTCTACTGGGTCCTATGGGGTCCTGGTCTACTGGGTCCTATGTGGTCCTGGTCTACTGGGTCCTATGGGGTCCTGGTCTACTGGGTCCTATGGGGTCCTGGTCTACTGGGTCCTATGTGGTCCTGGTCTACTGGGTCCTATGGGGTCCTGGTCTACTGGGTCCTATGTGGTCCTGGTCTACTGGGTCCTATGGGGTCCTGGTCTACTGGGTCCTATGTGGTGCTGGTCTGCTGGGTTTGCTGGTATTAATGTACTTTATTCCTGGTCTAAATGCAGAAGTGAAAAGAGGACCATAATTCAAAGCGGTAAATGAATATTGTTTATTGTTTATTTATTCAGAATGACATCACAGATCATCAGCAGCTTCATCCACCTGAAGTGTTTGTGAGCATCGCCCCCGGTAACAACGACTTCCTGTCAGCTGCAGCATCACAACAGGATGAATCCTTGTTACTGACGGCGACGCGTCACCGCCTGTCTGTCTCTATGTCTGTCTCTATGTCTGTCTGTCTGTCTGTCTGTCTGTCTCTATGTCTGTCTGTCTGTCTGTCTCTATGTCTCTATGTCTGTCTGTCTGTCTGTCTGTGTGTCTGTCTGTCTGCCTGTCTCTCTCTCTCTCTCTCTCTCTCAGCCTGTCTGTCTTCATGGTGACATCATCTTCACAGCATCAGAGGACTCTGACCTGCACACAAACACAGAGAGACGTTAGAAGAACGCTTCATATTGACACAAATAGAGAAAAGGAAATGGGGGATGAGAACATATGGAGAAAGATGGACGGTACTGAATGTGTGTATATATATATATATATATATATATATATATATACACAGTATATCTCCCAGTAGTAGCTGATAAGACCCCTGGTTCCTGACCTTGAGGTGGAGGTGAGCTCTAAAGGTTTCTCTAGATAACAGCAGAGTGCGGCTCAAAGACCAGAAGAGGAACTCTTTCCCCGATGTCAACATGAATCACTGTTATTACCTTCAGTTATGAGTTTCAAGATGATGGATCAGAAACACTGAAGAACAAGATGGTGGATCAGAAACACTGAAGAACAAACTACAAGATGGTGATGTTTTATCGTTGATCCCTCACAGGAGGAGACCACAGAGACACGAGAACAAAGAGGCTTTCACTCTGCATGTTTACACGGCTGAACTAGAGATGTCTTGTTTTTATTTGATAACTGTTTCATTGATGAGTTCCTGATCGATAAGTCAGCTGATCCAGACCCCGCCTCCAAAAACAGCATGAGCACTTCCTGTTTGCTGAGGCTCATTAACACGGAGACGCAGTATCAGCTGCTGCTCTCTTTTCATTTACACTCAATCAACTGTATTGATCTGAGAACTAAGATCGACGGCCGGGGTGCATATTCATGCATGCATGCACACACACACACACACACACACACACACACACACACACACACACACACACACACACACACACACACACACACACACACACACACACACATATACGGTGTGGGGTGAAAAGAGCAGAAAGAGCAGAAAGAGAGCAGGAGAAACTCAATCCATCCGTCACCTTTGAGAACGAGTGACCTGTGTGTGTGTGTGTGTGTGTGTGTGTGTGTGTGTGTGTGTGTCAAGGGAAGGGAAACTTAAATCAGCAATTAAGGTAAATAATTAACGAGCTTAACAATGTATTATTAATGAGACTGACGGCCTAATTGCCCTCCGCTTAAAACGGACAGACAACACCTGAAGAGAGAGAGAGAGAGAGAGAAAGAGATGAAAGAAGAGAACAACTTAAGACCAGTGGAGCCAAAGAAAGATAGTAAAAAAAGAGGGATAGATATCAAACATAAATATATGAAGAGAAGATAAATACAAGTGAGAGAGAGAGAAGGACTTTTGATTCGGGGAAAGATAACGACTAATAACTTAGAGACGAGGTAAAGTGAGGGATAAGTGGAAAGAGAGAGAAACACATGAAAAGATAAAAAGAGGGAGAGACGGGGCGACGTACTGGGCGGATGGATACACGGTTCAACAAGAAATAGTCCCAGTTTGTAACTCGCCCTCAAACTAAACACACCTGATAATGGCAGCTGTAGACAGAGCCATGCCTCCAGTCTTCATGCTAAGCTAGGCTAACCGCAGCTTGACTCCAGCCCATTTCCATTTCATTGGCTATACGAATCGTCTGTCATCCGAGCTCCCGGACGTGACGGCTGGGCCCATATATGGAAGAAGAGGCAGACCCCTTTTCAACGTGGACTCTCATTGGCTAGTGCAGCCTGTGAAGAGGACATGAAGCTCCTATTGGTGTCAATCGAAAGCTTAGAGGTTAGCGGACATTTTGAATACAAGTTTTCGTCAGTGCTCACATGAAAACTTGATTTGTGAGTAAAAATACAGAAATATTGTTTCATATCTGCCAGCTGATATAAAATGATGCAACACCGGTTGGTGGATATTTATGGATGTAATCACGTGTTTTGGACTAAATCTTTTACGGGACTGGATCATTTGGACCTTTACGACGTAACAAGACCGTTGTTGTTGGAAAGTTATCGATTTATGGATCAATATGAGGCGTCATCGGGGAGTTGCCTGGCTTTTGATATTGTTTGTTTGTTGTTGTTGTCTGACATTAATGTTGACTGCAGCTGCTGTGGTGGTCTTATCTTGAAAAGGAAGAATTAGAATCCCAAGAAGCGTAGCGTTCTAACGCAGCGCTGCACTCGTAGTGAACTAGAAGTAGCGATGGGCTCAATGGTACGGCGTACAGACGCTAAGAGGTTCAAGAACGTTACCGAGCTCTTGCTCCTCACACGTTGGCCGTTTCATTGTCTTCGTACTAGCATGCATAAGCTTTTCAAAGAGCTTCATTGTAATTATGATTCCATTGCACATTTCATCTCATGGATTACGATGTATTCCACAGTTCACCTTCACTCTATATCCGCATAACGTTAGAAGTATAATTAGTATAAAGTTGTATAAAATGGAAATGCTCAAGTAATGTTGTCTACAAGTACTTTATAATAGTAAATATATTTGGTAATGTTCCGCCCCAGAATGACATGCTAGTACCTGGTTTGCACTGGAGGTGTTGCTGCTGTAGACAGCACTGCTTCTACATCTACGGTGTTGCTAATTATTAACATATCACAGACTGTGGTCAAATATATATATACATATATATATATATATATATATATATATATATATATATATATATATATATACTGTATATCATTAGTCATACAAAACTAGTCATACAAATCTGTCATAAAAATCCACGGGCATTTAAAGTGTTAAAATTCTGAAAATGTTAATATTTGGTAGTTATGATCAGGACGGATGTTGGTTAAAGGATTTCATGTAATTAAAGAGGAACCACATATATACTGTGTTCATAGCAGTTATTGGAAAATATTATTAATATATCATTTACATGTATTTGTCCTCTAATGACATCACA
>JBAMJR010000377.1:0-41434 GCA_038501785.1 Myoxocephalus aenaeus
CAGACAGACAGGCAGACAGAGAGACAGACAGACAGAGAGACAGGCAGACAGAGAGACAGGCAGACAGGCAGACAGACAGACAGGCAGAGAGACAGACAGACAGACAGACAGAGACACAGTCAGGCAGACAGAGAGAGAGACAGACAGACAGACAGGCAGACAGGTACCTGGAGAGGCGGCGCTCCAGAGTCCAGGCCCATGTAGGTGCATCCGTCCAGAGGAGGAGTGACGTGAGTCTGAAGTAACTTCTCTGAGACGGACCTGCTGAAGAAGACCGGGCCTGACACCTGCAGACACAGTACCTCATAGTACTACAGTACCTCATAGTACTATAGTACCTCATAGTACTACAGTACCTCATAGTACTACAGTACCTCATAGTACTACCTCATAGTACTACAGTACCTTATAGTACTACAGTACCTCACAGTACTACAGTACCTCATAGTACTACCTCATAGTACTACAGTACCTCATAGTACTACAGTACCTCATAGTACTATAGTACCTCATAGTACTACAGTACCTCATAGTACTACAGTACCTCATAGTACTATAGTACCTCACAGTACCTCATAGTACTACAGTACCTCATAGTACTACCTCATAGTACTACAGTACCTCATAGTACTACAGTACCTCAAAGTACTACCTCATAGTACTACAGTACCTCATAGTACTACAGTACCTCATAGTACTACCTCATAGTACCTCATAGTACTACAGTACCTCATAGTACTACAGTACCTCATAGTACTATAGTACCTCATAGTACTACAGTACCTCATAGTACTACAGTACCTCACAGTACTACAGTACCTCATAGTACTACAGTACCTCATAGTACTATAGTACCTCATAGTACTATAGTACCTCATATGACCTCATAGTAGTATAGTACCTCATAGTACTACAGTACCTCATAGTACTACAGTACCTCATAGTACTACCTCATAGTACTACAGTACCTCATAGTACTATATTACCTCATAGTACTACAGTACCTCATAGTACTATAGTACCTCATAGTACTACCTCATAGTACTACAGTACCTCATAGTACTACAGTACCTTATAGTACTATAGTACCTCATAGTACTATAGTACCTCATAGTACTACCTCATAGTACTACAGTACCTCATAGTACTATATTACCTCATAGTACTACAGTACCTCATAGTACTATATTACCTCATAGTACTACAGTACCTCATAGTACTACAGTACCTCATAGTACTACAGTACCTCATAGTACTATAGTACCTCATAGTACTACCTCATAGTACTACAGTACCTCATAGTACTATAGTACCTCATAGTACTACAGTACCTCATAGTACTACCTCATAGTACTACAGTACCTCATAGTACTACAGTACCTCATAGTACTATAGTACCTTAAAGTACTATAGTACCTCATAGTACTACAGTACCTCATAGTACTACAGTACCTTATAGTACTATAGTACCTCATAGTACCTCATAGTACTATAGTACCTCATATGACCTCATAGTAGTATAGTACCTTAAAGTACCTCATAGTACCTCATAGTACCTCATAGTACCTGGGATTACATTCATAACTTTGATACAGTGGGAGAAAAACTACACAGGTATCTGTTCATGTGATTTATGACTTCCTGTCTGCACAGGAAGTCAAAGGGTGCGTTTGATTTGACTACCCAGACAGAGAAGGAGGACGTACCAGAGGCACTTTCCCATCATGCATCAGGGCCTGTTGGAGCTGCTCCTCTGTCCCCTTGTAGATGATGTCCCTGACCTGACCCTGGGACACAAAACAAACGCACCTTCAGTCTGGATGCGCTGAAAGGGAAACAAAACACCAGGAACATGACAGTAGAAACACAGTAGAGAACAGTAGAACCTGAGCACCTGCTGGTCAGACAGGAACATGACAGTAGAAACACAGTAGAGAACAGTAGAACCTGAGCACCTGCTGGTCAGACAGGAACACGACAGTAGAAACACAGTAGAGAACAGTAGAACCTGAGCACCTGCTGGTCAGACAGGAACACGACAGTAGAAACACAGTAGAGAACAGTAGAACCTGAGCACCGGCTGGTCAGACAGGAACACGACAGTAGAAACACAGTAGAGAACAGTAGAACCTGAGCACCTGCTGGTCAGACAGGAACATGACAGTAGAAACACAGTAGAGAACAGTAGAACCCGAGCACCTGCTGGTCAGACAGGAACATGACAGTAGAAACACAGTAGAGAACAGTAGAACCTGAGCACCTGCTGGTCAGACAGGAACACGACAGTAGAAACACAGTAGAGAACAGTAGAACCTGAGCACCTGCTGGTCAGACAGGAACATGACAGTAGAAACACAGTAGAGAACAGTAGAACCTGAGCACCTGCTGGTCAGACAGGAACATGACAGTAGAAACACAGTAGAGAACAGTAGAACCTGAGCACCTGCTGGTCAGACAGGAACACGACAGTAGAAACACAGTAGAGAACAGTAGAACCTGAGCACCTGCTGGTCAGACAGGAACATGACAGTAGAAACACAGTAGAGAACAGTAGAACCTGAGCACCTGCTGGTCAGACAGGAACACGACAGTAGAAACACAGTAGAGAACAGTAGAACCTGAGCACCTGCTGGTCAGACAGGAACATGACAGTAGAAACACAGTAGAGAACAGTAGAACCTGAGCACCTGCTGGTCAGACAGGAACACGCCGTGATTGGCTGCGTAGGAGACGTCGCCCGGCAACGCCAGAACCCGAACTCCAGAGAACCCGTCCCAGGACAGACCTACACACAGAACAGGGTTAGGATACAGTAGAGACAGTAGAGACACAGTAGACACACAGTAGAGACTAGAGACACATACCACTGTAGAGACAGTAGACACACAGTAGAGACTAGAGACACATACCACTGTAGAGACAGTAGACACACAGTAGAGACTAGAGACACATACCACTGTAGAGACAGTAGACACACAGTAGAGACTAGAGACACAGTAGAGACACAGTAGAGACTAGAGACACATACCACTGTAGAGACAGTAGACACACAGTAGAGACTAGAGACACAGTAGAGACACAGTAGAGACTAGAGACACATACCACTGTAGAGACAGTAGAGACACAGTAGAGACACAGTAGAGACCAGAGTAGAGACACAGTAGAGACAGTAAAGACAAGAGTAGAGACAGTAGAGAGACAGTAGACACAGTAGAGACCACAATAGAGACACGGTAGAGACACGGTAGAGACAGTAGAGACACTAGAGACACAGTAGAGACACTAGAGACACTAGAGACACAGTAGAGAGACAGTAGAGACTAGAGACCACAGTAGAGACGCAGTAGAGACGCAGTAGAGACAGTAGAGATTAGAGACACAGTAGAGACAGTAGACACACAGTAGAGACCAGAGTAGAGACACAGTAGAGACAGTAAAGACAAGAGTAGAGACAGTAGAGAGACAGTAGAGACAGTAGACACACAGTAGAGACCAGAGTAGAGACACAGTAGAGACAGTAAAGACAAGAGTAGAGACAGTAGAGAGACAGTAGAGACAGTAGACACCAGAGTAGAGACCAGAGTAGAGACCAGAGTAGAGACCAGAGTAGAGACACAGTAGAGACCAGAGTAGAGACCAGAGTAGAGACAGTAAAGACAAGAGTAGAGACAGTAGAGACATAGTAGAGACACAGTAGAGACACAGTAGAGACACTATATACCACAGTAGAGACACCGTAGAGACGAAAGTAGAGACGACAGTAGACTACAGTAGAGACAGTAGAGACAGAGTAGAGAGACAGTAGACACACAGTAGAGACAGAGTAGAGACAGAGTAGAGACAGAGTAGAGACACAGTAGAGACAGTAGAGACAGTAGAGACAGAGTAGACTACAGTAGACACACAGTAGAGACAGAGTAGAGACAGTAGAGACAGAGTAGACTACAGTAGAGACAGTAGAGACACAGTAGAGAGACAGTAGACACACAGTAGAGACAGTAGAGACAGAGTAGACTACAGTAGAGACAGAGTAGAGACAGAGTAGAGACAGAGTAGAGACAGTAGAGACAGAGTAGACTACAGTAGAGACACAGTAGAGACAGAGTAGACTACAGTAGAGACAGAGTAGACTACAGTAGAGACACAGTAGAGACAGAGTAGACTACAGTAGAGACAGAGTAGAGACAGAGTAGAGACACAGTAGACTACAGTAGAGACACAGTAGAGACAGAGTAGAGACAGAGTAGAGACAGAGTAGAGACAGAGTAGACTACAGTAGAGACAGAGTAGAGACAGAGTAGAGACAGAGTAGACTACAGTAGAGACAGAGTAGAGACACAGTAGAGACACAGTAGAGACAGAGTAGACTACAGTAGAGACAGAGTAGAGACAGAGTAGAGACAGAGTAGACTACAGTAGAGACACAGTAGAGACAGAGTAGAGACAGAGTAGAGACAGAGTAGACTACAGTAGAGACACAGTAGAGACACAGTAGAGACAGAGTAGACTACAGTAGAGACACAGTAGAGACAGAGTAGAGACAGAGTAGAGACAGAGTAGACTACAGTAGAGACACAGTAGAGACAGAGTAGACTACAGTAGACTACAGTAGACTACAGTAGAGACAGAGTAGACTACAGTAGAGACACAGTAGAGACAGAGTAGAGACAGAGTAGAGACAGAGTAGAGACAGAGTAGACTACAGTAGACTACAGTAGAGACAGAGTAGAGACAGAGTAGACTACAGTAGAGACACAGTAGAGACAGTAGAGACAGAGTAGAGACAGTAGAGACAGAGTAGAGACAGTAGAGACAGTAGAGACAGAGTAGACTACAGTAGACTACAGTAGAGACAGAGTAGACTACAGTAGAGACACAGTAGAGACAGTAGAGACAGAGTAGAGACAGTAGAGACAGAGTAGAGACAGTAGAGACAGTAGAGACAGTAGAGACAGAGTAGACTACAGTAGACACACAGTAGAGACAGAGTAGAGACAGTAGAGACAGAGTAGACTACAGTAGAGACACAGTAGAGAGACAGTAGACACACAGTAGAGACAGTAGAGACAGAGTAGACTACAGTAGAGACAGAGTAGAGACAGAGTAGAGACAGAGTAGAGACAGTAGAGACAGAGTAGACTACAGTAGAGACACAGTAGAGACAGAGTAGACTACAGTAGAGACAGAGTAGACTACAGTAGAGACACAGTAGAGACAGAGTAGACTACAGTAGAGACAGAGTAGACTACAGTAGAGACAGAGTAGAGACACAGTAGACTACAGTAGAGACAGAGTAGAGACACAGTAGAGACAGAGTAGACTACAGTAGAGACAGAGTAGAGACAGAGTAGAGACAGAGTAGAGACAGAGTAGACTACAGTAGAGACACAGTAGAGACAGAGTAGAGACACAGTAGAGACAGAGTAGACTACAGTAGAGACAGAGTAGAGACAGAGTAGACTACAGTAGAGACACAGTAGAGACAGAGTAGAGACACAGTAGAGACAGAGTAGAGACAGAGTAGAGACACAGTAGACTACAGTAGAGACACAGTAGAGACACAGTAGAGACACAGTAGAGACAGAGTAGACTACAGTAGAGACACAGTAGAGACAGAGTAGACTACAGTAGACTACAGTAGACTACAGTAGAGACAGAGTAGAGACACAGTAGACTACAGTAGAGACACAGTAGAGACACAGTAGAGACACAGTAGAGACACAGTAGAGACACAGTAGAGACACAGTAGACTACAGTAGAGACACAGTAGAGACACAGTAGAGACACAGTAGAGACAGAGTAGACTACAGTAGACTACAGTAGACTACAGTAGAGACAGAGTAGAGACACAGTAGACTACAGTAGAGACACAGTAGAGACTACAGTAGAGACAGAGTAGAGACAGAGTAGAGACAGAGTAGAGACAGAGTAGACTACAGTAGAGACAGAGTAGAGACACAGTAGAGACAGAGTAGACTACAGTAGAGACAGAGTAGAGACAGAGTAGAGACAGAGTAGACTACAGTAGAGACACAGTAGAGACAGAGTAGAGACACAGTAGAGACAGAGTAGACAGAGTAGAGACAGAGTAGACTACAGTAGAGACACAGTAGAGACAGAGTAGAGACAGAGTAGAGACACAGTAGACTACAGTAGAGACACAGTAGAGACACAGTAGAGACACAGTAGAGACAGAGTAGACTACAGTAGAGACACAGTAGAGACAGAGTAGACTACAGTAGACTACAGTAGACTACAGTAGAGACAGAGTAGAGACACAGTAGACTACAGTAGAGACACAGTAGAGACACAGTAGAGACACAGTAGAGACACAGTAGACTACAGTAGAGACACAGTAGAGACACAGTAGAGACAGAGTAGAGACAGAGTAGACTACAGTAGACTACAGTAGAGACAGAGTAGAGACACAGTAGACTACAGTAGAGACACAGTAGAGACACAGTAGAGACACAGTAGAGACAGAGTAGACTACAGTAGACTACAGTAGACTACAGTAGAGACAGAGTAGAGACACAGTAGACTACAGTAGAGACACAGTAGAGACTACAGTAGAGACAGAGTAGAGACAGAGTAGACTACAGTAGAGACACAGTAGAGACAGAGTAGAGACACAGTAGACTACAGTAGAGACACAGTAGAGACACAGTAGAGACACAGTAGAGACAGAGTAGAGACACAGTAGACTACAGTAGAGACACAGTAGAGACACAGTAGAGACAGAGTAGACTACAGTAGACTACAGTAGAGACACAGTAGACTACAGTAGAGACACAGTAGACTACAGTAGAGACACAGTAGAGACACAGTAGAGACAGAGTAGAGACACAGTAGAGACACAGTAGAGACACAGTAGAGACAGAGTAGAGACAGAGTAGAGACACAGTAGAGACACAGTAGACTACAGTAGAGACAGAGTAGAGACACAGTAGAGACAGAGTAGAGACAATAGAGACACAGTAGACTACAGTAGAGACACAGTAGACTACAGTAGACTACAGTATACTACAGTAGACTACAGTAGAGACACAGTAGACTACAGTAGAGACAGTAGAGACAGTAGAGACACAGTAGACTACAGTAGAGTCCGGATAAGGGACCAGGCCTCACTGAAGTGGGCCGGCAGGCTGAGGACCACGTCGGTGCTGCAGACCCAGACCCCCGGAGGAGAGGCGGAGCAGACCTGGAGCCCCAGGCGGTCCAGCAGCAGGTCCACAACGCAGACCGGAGCCTGGACCCGCTGAGCCGGGTCCTCTGGGGCCGGCAGCCAGCAGAAGGCCCGGCTGCAGGAGGACCAGGGGAAGTCCCGACCCTGCAGGAGCAAAACCACTGAGACCAGGACCAGGACCAGGACCTGGACCAGGACCTGGACCAGGACCTGGACCAGGACCTGGACCAGGACCAGGACCTGGACCAGGACCTGGACCTGGACCAGGTCCTGGACCAGGACCAGGACCTGGACCTGGACCAGGACCAGGACTCACCGAGTGGAGGATGAGGATGTGAGCGTCATCGAGGACGTCAGCCGTCACCACCTGAGGAAGAGTGTGAAGGAAACGTCTTCATCATCATGAACAACCAGTGAGTGAGTGTGTGTGCTCACAGTGTGTCTGTGTGTGTGTGTGTGTGTGTGTGTGTGTGTGTGTGTGTGTGTGTGTGTGTGTGTGTGTGTGTGTGTGTGTGTGTCTGTGTGTGTGTCTGTGTCTGTGTGTACACTCACAGTGTGTCTTATATAAAACCTCTTCAGTTTAAATATATTTTCAGTTCATTGAAATAATAACTATTATTTTATGTTTTGCACCTCAAACCCTGAACATGTCAGGCGGCTCCCAGCACATGATCAGACTATAAACACTATCAAATAATGTATTTTCATCATCATTTAAATTTACTATGGCATGCTTTAATTATTGGAACATTTAAAATAAACTAAATGTTTACAAACACCAATAGTTTTAAGCTGTTGAAATAATTAAAAAAAACTTTTGTCCAGAAATGTTTATGTTCTCAAATGTCAAGGTGACGCAACCGTAAAGATGGGACTTTTATTTTGAAGGAGTGCAGAGGAGGTAACAGGATGTTGCATCATCAAGAGACACCAACTGACATCTGTGAGAGTGAAAAGATTTGTAGATCTCTGAACTATTGAATATACTTTTAACTTACAGGTAGGATGGTACACTTTTCATGTCAAGTCACAACCAATATAAAACTATAAATATTGTATTTTATCATAAAACTCTTTATCGTATTTACAAAGTATATGAATGAAGTTGCTAGCAAGAACAAAAGCTAATGCTAGCTGCTACTATAGCCCGTTTAATTTGAAATGAGTTGCGCATACATACACTTGTGTACTCACAGTGTGCCCCTCCCTGCTGCTCAGGTATATATATATATATATATATATATATATATATATATATATATATATATATATATATATATATATATATATATATATATATATATATATATATATATACACATACTTGTGTACTCACAGTGTGCCCCTCCCTGCTGCTCAGGTATATATATATATATATATATATATATATATATATATATATATATATATATATATATATATATATATATATATATATATACACACACACTTGTGTACTTGTGTACTCACAGTGTGCCCCTCCCTGCTGCTCAGGTATATATATATATATATATATATATATATATATATATATATACTTGTGTACTCACAGTGTGCCCCTCCCTGCTGCTCAGGTGCTCAGCAGCGGTCAGCAGAGCGTTCAGAGTCGCTCCTCCACTGCCAAGAGGATGAAGACCGTCCTGAACCGTGAGAACCACAGGAACCTGAGAGAGAGAACCACCATGCTGCTGCCGCTGCTGCAGCTCTACAGGGAGAGAACCACAGGAACCTGAGAGAGAGAACCACCACGCTGCTGCAGCTCTACAGGGAGAGAACCACAGGAACCTGAGAGAGGGAACCACCATGCTGCTGCAGCTCTACAGGGAGAGAACCACAGGAACCTGAGAGAGAGAACCACCACGCTGCTGCCGCTGCTGCAGCTCTACAGGGAGAGAACCAGAGGAACCTGAGAGAGAGAACCACCATGCTGCTGCAGCTCTACAGGGAGAGAACCACAGGAACCTGAGAGAGAGAACCACCACGCTGCTGCAGCTCTACAGGGAGAGAACCACAGGAACCTGAGAGAGAGAACCACCACGCTGCTGCAGCTCTACAGGGAGAGAACCACAGGAACCTGAGAGAGAGAACCACCATGCTGCTGCAGCTCTACAGGGAGAGAACCAGAGGAACCTGAGAGAGAGAACCACCACGCTGCTGCAGCTCTACAGGGAGAGAACCACAGGAACCTGAGAGAGAGAACCACCATGCTGCTGCAGCTCTACAGGGAGAGAACCACAGGAACCTGAGAGAGAGAACCACCATGCTGCTGCAGCTCTACAGGGAGAGAACCAGAGGAACCTGAGAGAGAGAACCACCATGCTGCTGCAGCTCTACAGGAAGAGAACCACAGGAACCTGAGAGAGAGAACCACCATGCTGCTGCAGCTCTACAGGGAGAGAACCAGAGGAACCTGAGAGAGAGAACCACCATGCTGCTGCAGCTCTACAGGGAGAGAACCACAGGAACCTGAGAGAGAGAACCACCATGCTGCTGCAGCTCTACAGGGAGAGAACCACAGGAACCTGAGAGAGAGAACCACCACGCTGCTGCAGCTCTACAGGAAGAGAACCACAGGAACCTGAGAGAGAGAACCACCACGCTGCTGCCGCTGCTGCAGCTCTACAGGGAGAGAACCAGAGGAACCTGAGAGAGAGAACCACCATGCTGCTGCCGCTCTACAGGGAGAGAACCAGAGGAACCTGAGAGAGAGAACCACCATGCTGCTGCCGCTCTACAGGGAGAGAACCAGAGGAACCTGAGAGAGAGAACCACCATGCTGCTGCAGCTCTACAGGGAGAGAACCACAGGAACCTGAGAGAGAGAACCACCATGCTGCTGCCGCTCTACAGGGAGAGAACCACAGGAACCTGAGAGAGAGAACCACCATGCTGCTGCAGCTCTACAGGGAGAGAACCACAGGAACCTGAGAGAGAGAACCACCACGCTGCTGCAGCTCTACAGGGAGAGAACCACAGGAACCTGAGAGAGAGAACCACCATGCTGCTGCCGCTCTACAGGGAGAGAACCACAGGAACCTGAGAGAGAGAACCACCACGCTGCTGCAGCTCTACAGGGAGAGAACCACAGGAACCTGAGAGAGAGAACCACCATGCTGCTGCAGCTCTACAGGGAGAGAACCAGAGGAACCTATACACATACATACACACACACACACATATATATATATATATATATGTATGTATATATATTATATACACACACACACACACACAATTGAAATACATGTTATAATATTTATAAAGACAAGACATCAATGAACAACATGAAGAACACAGAGAAAAGAATCCTAAAATATATTTCATATCGGACACAAAGTTAAATATTCGATGAAATATTAAATATAAGAGTAAATATTCGTGTCAATCGTGAAAAAGATGCACCATCCTCTGAGTCGCCACAGCGACACCACGCTGTAGATATGTGTCACTGCAGGGGTTGGAACCTCAAAGATCGTATCAGGAACAAGATAGTGATCCTCACCTCTCTGGAAGGAGTAGACGCTGTCTTTGTGCTGGCAGGTGAGGACGACCACCGTCCACCTGAAGCCTCCGCCGGCCGACATCTTCCCAACGGCGGCACCGACTTTTAAAACACGTTAATAACGGACCCGGCAGCTCCACGCGGCGGCTGTTTGACCGTTAACCGCGAGGTGACCGACAACACGGATGATTTATGACAGCAAACGCACGCGGGGGTGGGCGGAGTTAGCTAGCCGGGCGGGAAGTACCGGGACAACAGTTGACATCCTCCAGGACCGGTTCATCCTGTCACGCGCGGTATTCCTCCTCGAGATAAGCGGTTCAGACGAGCGGTGTTGTTTTCTGACTCTTTGATGCTCGCTTCGCTCTGACCACACGAGCTTCCGTAGACTGCAAACTGTCGTGGACCAGTTAGCTGCTCCACGAAGACTGGAAATGACGTTAAACATACTAAGTAAAACCAGTAGTCCCACAGTACAAACATACTGCAACAAGGAAGAAGAACTGCATTAATAAAGTTATAATTATTAATGTATCATGTTAATGACGTCATGTCCTGCTGGTAGGTTTTACATATTCTTTAAAAGTCAAAAAACAAACATTTAATCTGCATCTTTTGTTTTAAACTTCTCATTTTGTTTAACATAATATTTGTTTATAACTCAGTTCATTGTTTTTCCTCTGAATATTTATTTTTAATATCGGGGTTCAAAACTAAAATATTGCAGAATCTCGAAGCCTTTAACCCTGTGAAGCCTGACCCATCAAATAATATTCAGAAAATTCTGATTTTTTTATATTGAAGTGTTTATTGGACCTTTCGTCCAAGACTAGAATACATTTAAAAATAAAATGTATTTACATACATGGTATATTTTTTGTATCACATTTGATACATCAGGCATATTTGTCAATGTATTGATCAGAACAATGTTATTTTTAGAAACAATTACAAGTTATGTTCATTGCTTTTGGAACATTTCAGTTGGTTTGGTGTTTATTTCTCTCAAACAGGAACCTTTTTACAACCTTTTAGTTTGAATTGTGGTCGGCAAAAAACAGTTTCTGTCCTTGTTCAGCCAAAATATATGTTTTAGCCATCTAAAAGTAAACAACACACAACTGATTGTTTACTCTGAATTTCTTTTTATAATTAGGCAATACAACAAAAGATTATGATAGCCAAGGCTTTTTTATTATCTATAAAAAAAACATAAATGTCAACATTGAGTTGACATTTATGTTTTTTATAGATAATAAAAAATATCTTACTATGACATTTCTAACTTTAGTTTAATTAAATTATCAAAACAGTGTATTTGGCATACCTGCTGTATCATATTTGATACAGGTGCTTCAAAACGACTTTACTATAAAATAAGGAACAAAACATTACGCAATTATAGGTTGCTTCAATACAGTAACTATCCATATTGAAATATTAGTAACAATATAAAAGTCATTCTTATCGTAATCTTTTCAAAACTACCAATGATTTCCCTGGAAAAGACGAACGAGTAACTTTGTGATGGCGGCCATTTTGAATATGGTAATGTATTCTGGTCTACTGCCTGCAGTGCTCGGACACTCCACCAGATGGCAGACTACGGCCGTTTCTCAATACCAAGTACGCTAAGTCCAGACTTGTGAACTTTTGGAGTTTGGACTTGGGAGTCCAGACTCTCAAGGACGGAGGACGCAGGACGTCTTTCTGCAGTTGGAACAGCAGCTGACTTGATGACGTCACCACCTCAGCTGTCGTTGTCATGAGTTACTCTGATTCTTCACTGTAAAGTATTTTTACAGTCAAACAAAATATGACAACCCTGCTTTTTTTGCACTGGTTTCACAGACATACACATATCATTGTATATATATATATATATATATGTATTGTGTGCATATATATATTATATATATATATATATACATATATATTATATATACATATATATACACAGATACACATATCATTGTATGTACATATATATTATTGTTTATAAATATATATTATATATAGATACATAGATACACATAATTGTATATATAATATGTTTATACATTTTATATATATACTTATATATTTATATATAGATACACATATAATTGCAAACAATTCGGTCAAAAGTAATAAGACTGTAGTTGAAAGTAAAAGTTAAATTAAAATCTTAAGTTATAAATCGTAACCTTTCCCTCAGTCAAACTGATTTAATGTGACTGAATAAATAATACAGATTGCTTGTTAGATCCTCAAAGTCGATTTATATCTCATGTTTAATCGATACGGAGACATCGGAGCCAGCGGATCATTTCAAAAAGTCCAGCCGAGATCAAGCTGCTGTCGGCGGGCAGCACAGCGCTGACGGCCCGGTGCTGACGGGAATCACGGTCCCTCAGCAGGACCTCAACGCGTCGGCGTATCTTTTTAAATAAGATGAGTCTGGACCAACCGACCACAGATTTGATGCTTAAACAAATAACTTCTCGCCTGAAAACGTCCTAAAATTATATTTTGTGACTCAACAACGGTAGTATTTATAGAATGTCAACTTTCAGTTGTGAGTTTTCTCATCCGCCATTGTTCCCCGTTTGCTGGTCCGAAATGCATTCTGGGATATTGGCTCTCAAGTACGCTCAAGTCTGCTCTGATGCATCCTGGGTAAAATGGGAGGATCAAGTCACATCCGGGCATTTTCACCGAGCTTGATGAGAAGCGGACTTTTGAATTGGAACAGAACTTGGGCCGCGACTGATGACGCTTCACGAGTCCAGAGAACACGAGTACAGAGAAGAACGCTGATTGAGGAACGGCCATCATGTATACGACAGGTCTGAGGAAAGCACTGCGCACGTTAATGACGTAGAGGTCTCTGAAACGCATGTATCAAACATGATACAAACGGCTCAACAGGGTCACTTTTAAATTACGGTATTTATTTAAAGAAAACCGTTGAACTCATGTAATCTTTGATTAAAGTATTTTATTTAAATATGAAAATACTTCTTGGTTTATAGGAGAGAATATTAAATATTTATATTTCAAGGAAAAGTTTTCAAAGTAAAGTTTAGCACCACATTTATATCTAAAACACTGACTGGTTTCTTCTTTATTCCTGAATGAGCAGGTCGATATTTTAATAAGTCAGATGAACTTTGATCTCATTCATATTTATTGATAGAAAGCAGAACAGCTTTTTAAACAATATTTGAACGTTTTGTTTAAAAAAAGTTTAATGAACTATACAAAGTGATTCAGCAGAACGTATATACAGATGTACATAAAACACCAACAGGTGAGCAGTTACTCTTCATCTTCAGTCATCCTCCTCTTCCTCAGCTGGCAGCGGTCGGGACCTGCACAGAAAATATTAATAAAATAAACATCGGCAATGGAGACCAACTTTATATTCAGATAAAGTTGGACAAAACTTTTTTGCCCAACATTTCGTACTCAAAAGCTTCAATCATTTATTTTATGAAACATAATATAATTATTATTATTTAAAGAAAAGTTTAATCAGGAATAATTTTTTGAAGTACGTATTTTTTTTATTTTATATAGAAAAACACAAAACAGTCAGATATGAAAACGTGGTCATATTTGTCAAATAAAAATAATTTTACTATTTTCTGACATTTAGAAGAAAAAAAGATCTTAAATTGTTTTGTTTTTTGGTGGTCTGAGTTTTATTACCAGATAATTAAATGTAATACGATGAATGTTGAACAGCTGCTTTATTTCCACTAAAATGGAAGCATTATAATATTAATATATATATATATTTTTTTTAAAGGGTAAAAACTGAAAGTGTCCAGACTACATTAATTAGAAATTCATTATTTTTCAACTGTTTTGACAATTAAGTCTTCAATAAAACCCCTAAGCTGCCAGAGTGTTTTAATATGAACTGTTTTTCTTATTCCCACTAGATTAACGTAGTATCTTAAGGTTGTTTGGACAAAACAAACCATTTGGTTTTAATAATAATAATAAACTTTTTTGTGCCATTTCCAATCCAATGAGAAATGATCTGATCAATAGTTTGAGCTTCTTCTTCTGCGCCTCATATTGAGGTCCGCTCACTCACTTCCTGCTGGTCAGCCCGCTGCCTCCGGCCTCTTCCTCGTCGTCTTCCTCTTCTCGGGGCCTCTGGTTCTCCTTGTGGTTCTCCTGGTTCTCCTGGTTCTCCTGCTTCCTCGGGGGTCCGCCGAAGAAGTCCCCGATGCCCTTCTGCCAGGTGGGCGTCGGCCGCGCGCACACCGGGTTCCCTCCTGCATATTTACCCTTCGCTGCCGGGTCAACAACACAAACAACAACAACCTCAGTCTGAGCTCCATCAACACAACGTGCACGTGCCCACGCTGAGCGGGAGCGAGCATTCTGCAGGTGACGCACCTGGCGTGGCCGTCTGGCTGCTGCAGGAGGAGGAGGCGGAGTTAGCGGAACTGGAGCCCAGAGACTTCCGGGGTGCAGCAGCGGCAACAGCTGGGGACACACAACAAGAGAACAGAACCGGAAGTAGAACCAGCAGGTTAACGGCGAGATGGAACGAGACCGGAAGCAGCTCGTGATCACGTGATCTTCACAGAATGACAGATGAACTGAGTCTAACGGTCCAGGTCGTGTCTTCTTTCTGGTGCCGACGGCGCCGAACTCAACAGAAGACCCAGTGGCGTGACACAGCACGTCATCACGTGATTCTTTACGTCGTCCTCTCGACGACCAGCGAGAACGCGTTAGATCACGTGATTAGTTAACGCGGTTCGGCCGCTTAAAGCCGCTCAAAACTGGCGCCAGTTTGGGGAGATCAAGACAATAACGTCTGTTCAGTCTTCTGGATCAGAGTTATTAAGATATCCATTTAAATACGTTAATAAACACGTCTCTCTGTTCAGAGGGAACAATACGCTTCGTGTTGGCGGGATGAGCGCGCGCCCAGCCCGCCAGACTACACAACACAACACACACAAACAACACACACGCCAGCTACGTGATGCGTCCGAAATGAACAAGTGAACGTGTCACGAACCTTTTCTGTAGGCCGCAGGGACGCTATCGGCTTTAGTCCGCACCATGTTGAGACCTGAGAGCAGCGGTGCTTCTGCGGCAGCTTCCCCGACGGAGTGACGCGGCGTCCCGCCTCGGTTTAAAAAGAACAGCGGCTGGGGGCGGGAGATTCCTTCTTCTTCTGCTGCTTCTATTCCGGCAGCGCAGGGCCGCCCCGCCCCCTCAGGTGGAAGAGTGGAACTACAGCTTTTAACTTTGATCTACAATACGGTTTACTACGATCTACTACACTGTAAATGTACTACTATACTGTACTTAAATATATAAATAGTCTTGTATTTTACACATTAACTGTTGGTCTTATGTACTTTATAATATTACTGTAATTAGGAATTAATAACATTTATTCAACACAATGCTGAAGGCAATTATTTTTGGCTAAAATGTGAATACTTGTTTCCCTCAGTCAGGAGAAACAGTAAATATGAGTATTACACTGAGCAGAGCACGAGAGGCTCACAGGTCAGCATTATGTGGATTCATATCGTAACTATTCATTATAATATTTGTTCAGTTACATTAAACCAATGAAGAAACAAACCTCTCAGGAAATAAACAGAAAGAGGAACAATCACCTCGTTAACTTCTACTTTCATCATTTAAAGTCACACAAAAAGAAATTCTCGTTTTATTTTCAATATGAATCTTTTTTATTATTCTTTAGACAAAATGTTTGTTATTAAAAACATGATTCAGGCACACAGAAGGTCTGCAGGGAGAACAATGCTCATGAACTCCTTCAGGCTGGAGGGTCGACATCTTTTCATTTATAAGACAAAAACCAAGCGATGCGTTCACGTGTCCACGGACCCAGCGGGACGTTTGAGCGTCTGTTCGTCCTCCAGCTCCTGGTGCTGCTGGCGTGAAGAAGAGTCCATCTTGGTCTCAGTAGTTGGTCTTGAGCCGCCGGTTCTCCTCCTTCAGCCGCTCCACCTCCTCCACCAGAGACTCGTTCACGGAGTACTTCTCGATCAGGCCGTGGATCTCGTTCTGAAACGCACAACCACCTGTCAATCACCCTGTAGCCCCGCCCTAAAGCTGCTTTATGGTCCGTTTGATACAACCAGAGGAGTCGCCCCCTGGTGGTCAGGAGAGAGAATGCAGGTTCCTACCAGCTGGATGTAGAACTGTCGGACCATCTCGACCTGCAGGTTGACGATGTCCCTGTGACAGGTGTCCCTGAGGAGAGGACAGAAACATCAACATGAGGGTTCTGACACACGTCTTTAAATAAAGGAAAGAGTCCAAGAGGTCCAAGACGGACCTGAAGTCCTCCAGAGTCTCGTGGATCATGTTCTGGATGAAGTGGATCTGCAGGGACGTGAGAGGAGCAGCTCCGGCCTGACCCACCACCTCAGCGATGTTCTGGGAGAGAGTCGAGGACACAGCCGCCGACAGACCTGGAGGGACAGACAGACCAGTTAGAGACCAGGAACCAGGGACAGACAGACCAGTTAGAGACCAGGAACCAGACTGGCTCGGTGTCTCGCTCTACCTGCGGTGCTACTGGCTGCAGCTCCCTGGACAGGAGACTCGTAGCTCATCTGAGCTTGAATCCCATTGGCTCTCCTGAGGCTGGTCTCCGGAGTAAAGAAGGGCGGGGGCGGCTGGCTGTGATTGGTCAGTTGAGGGACTGTGGGCGTGGCCTCCGGACCCGCCCCCTCCAGGCTGGAGCTGCCGGCCTTGTCGGACTGTCAACAAAGAGAGTGTAGTTGTTTGTGACGCCGCACCGCTCCACTCTTTCACACATCACCGTCATGAGGTCAGAGGTCAGCACCTTTCTGGAGTCACATGGTTTGGCTGCTGCAGCAGGGATTGGCTCCTCCTCCCTGATCGGGGGCGGGGTCTGGAAGATGGACAGCGGGCTGTAGCAGCGGGCGGCAGCGCCGACCAGTGGAGTCCCCAGGGGGGTCTTACGGTGGGAGTTCACATCTGGAAAGAGACCAGGGACAGACAGACCAGTTAGAGGCCAGTTAGAGACCAGGAACCAGGGACAGACAGCAGAGGCCTCACTTCTTTCTAACTCCAGATTATTTAACTTTTTTAAACTTGTAGTCGTCAATCGGCGTTGACTCGAGTGACATCACTCGAGGACACCTATCAGATGTCCCTCAGCTGCTCCGGAGATGCTGAGACTAAACTAACGCAGGAGGACACAGGACCAGTAGAGACCAGCAGAAACCAGTAGAGACCAGCAGTCTGACCTTCTCTGACCGGGGAGAAGATGTCCAGGCTGGCTCGGCCGATGACCTGCTGACCCTCCCCTTCTCTGGCCCGCATCTCCAAACTGGTAACTGTGGAAAGACAGCATCAGGGTCAGTCCAGAACCAGCAGGTCCAGAGCCAGCAGGTCCTTCACGCCGGCCTCAGACGGACTTCCTGTCCTACCGTGGGTCCTTCCAAAGGGAGTGTCCCCGCCGGTGCCCTGGGACAGGAGGTCTGGGGACAAGAGAGGAGGGTTAGGGTATCAAGGACCAGTTAACAGAGCACCTGCTCTGGTCTTAGAGGGTCCAGGTCTGAGGAGGACCAGAAACCAGGGACAGACCAGTAGAGACCAGAAACCAGGGACAGACCAGTAGAGACCAGAAACCAGGGACAGACCAAGAGAGACCAGAAACCAGGGACAGACCAGTAGAGACCAGAAACCAGGGACAGACCAGTAGAGACCAGAAACCAGGGACAGACCAGGAGAGACCAGAAACCAGGGACAGACCAGTAGAGACCAGAAACCAGGGACAGACCAGTAGAGACCAGAAACCAGGGACAGACCAGTAGAGACAAGAAACCAGGGACAGACCAGGAGAGACCAGAAACCAGGGACAGACCAGTAGAGACCAGAAACCAGGGACAGACCAGGAGAGACCAGAAACCAGGGACAGACCAGTAGAGACCAGAAACCAGGGACAGACCAGGAGAGACCAGAAACCAGGGACAGACCAGTAGAGACCAGAAACCAGGGACAGACCAGTAGAGACCAGAAACCAGGGACAGACCAGGAGAGACCAGAAACCAGGGACAGACCAGGAGAGACCAGAAACCAGGGACAGACCAGTAGAGACCAGAAACCAGGGACAGACCAGGAGAGACCAGAAACCAGGGACAGACCAGTAGAGACCAGAAACCAGGGACAGACCAGGAGAGACCAGAAACCAGGGACAGACCAGGAGAGACCAGAAACCAGGGACAGACCAGTAGAGACCAGAAACCAGGGACAGACCAGTAGAGACCAGAAACCAGGGACAGACCAAGAGAGACCAGAAACCAGGGACAGACCAGTAGAGACCAGAAACCAGGGACAGACCAGTAGAGACCAGAAACCAGGGACAGACCAGGAGAGACCAGAAACCAGGGACAGACCAGTAGAGACCAGAAACCAGGGACAGACCAGGAGAGACCAGAAACCAGGGACAGACCAGTAGAGACCAGAAACCAGGGACAGACCAGTAGAGACCAGAAACCAGGGACAGACCAGTAGAGACAAGAAACCAGGGACAGACCAGGAGAGACCAGAAACCAGGGACAGACCAGTAGAGACCAGAAACCAGGGACAGACCAGGAGAGACCAGAAACCAGGGACAGACCAGTAGAGACCAGAAACCAGGGACAGACCAGGAGAGACCAGAAACCAGGGACAGACCAGTAGAGACCAGAAACCAGGGACAGACCAGTAGAGACCAGAAACCAGGGACAGACCAGGAGAGACCAGAAACCAGGGACAGGCCAGGAGAGACCAGAAACCAGGGACAGACCAGTAGAGACCAGAAACCAGGGACAGACCAGGAGAGACCAGAAACCAGGGACAGACCAGGAGAGACCAGAAACCAGGGACAGACCAGTAGAGACCAGAAACCAGGGACAGACCAGGAGAGACCAGAAACCAGGGACAGACCAGTAGAGACCAGAAACCAGGGACAGACCAGTAGAGACCAGAAACCAGGGACAGACCAGTAGAGACCAGAAACCAGGGACAGACAGAGACACGTGGAGGGCTGACCTTCCCGAGCAGGAGAGAAGACGTCCAGACTGTTTCGTCCAACGGCGCTGAACTTGTCCCCCACAGGAAGCGTCTCCGTCCCCTGCTGGCCTTCAGCCTCCCGGGACATCAGGTCTGGACCAGAGGGGACAGAGAGAATGAGGCTTTAACACATGAAGCATAGGCTTCTATACAACCAGAGGAGTTGCCCCCTGGTGGTCAGGAGAGAGAATGCAGCTTTAACACATGAAGCATAGACTTCTATACAACCATAGGAGTGAAAAAAAACACAATGTGACATCTTCAAATGTTTTGACTTATGTGAACAAAAGTCTAAAACAAATATATTAATTCAAAAAGGTGGAAATAGAAAACCCACCTGTTCCTGTCACCTGTCGGATGGGGGCGGGGCTTGTGCCGTGGGCAGAGTCTGTCTGGCTGCTTGACAGCCTGATTGAAGATCTCTTGACGATCTTGGTGGAGCCCAGTTTACTGGACTGGGAGGAGGAAGAGAAGAAGATGGAGGAGGAGGAGGAGGAGGAGGAGGAGAGAGATGGATTTACTGACTTAACTCCTGATTAATCCTGAGAAACTTGTTTCAACACGTGGAGGCCATGAATGAGGCTTGAGAACCATGACAGGTTCTTCCTCCTCCTCTTCCTCTCCTCCTCCTCTACCTTGTGTCTGCTGCTGCTCTGGAAGCGGAGGCAGGTGACGGAGGTGGAGTGTGCGTGGGTCACCCTGGTGGGGGCGCTAGAGTTCCTCAGGTCAAACTGGTAGATCTTGCCCTGAGTGGAGCCGACCACCAGACCAGAGCCGTCAGGCAGGAAGTCCACCGAGGTGAGAGGACTGTCCACCCGGATGGAGCGCAGGACGCTGGGGGGAGAGAGAGAGAGAGAGAGAGAGAGAGAGAGAGAGAGAGAGAGAGAGAGAGAGAGAGAGAGAGAGAGAGAGAGAGAGAGAGAGAGAGAGAGAGAGAGAGAGAGAGAGAGACAGACAAGTTGGTTTCTTGTGTGTACATTTACATATTTATATATATATATATATATATATATATATATATATATATATATATATATATATATATATATATATATATAAATGTCCCGGCAGCCTCACATCTTGCTGGCCGTGTCGTAGCACACGATCTTCTTGTCCAGGCCGACGCTGACCACCAGCAGCTCGCTGGCGGGGGAGAAGGCGAGGCCGGAGCCCGGAGCCTTGTGGGCCTCGAACACCTGGATCTCCTTCTGGGTGTTGCAGTCCCACAGGACCACGGTGCCGCTGGAAGAGACGCTGCCCAGCAGGGAGCGCCTCAGGGGGGACAGCCTCAGGGCGTGGACGGGCTGGAGGGGAGAGTCTGTGAGACACCTGGACCACGGCTTTCAAGACTCTGACGGTCCCGGCGCTCTCACCTGGTTGCTGCCGTGTCCGAAGGCCTTGCTGGACTGGTTGGTGGTCAGACTGTGCAGGACCAGGTCTCCGCTGGTGGACCCGGAGGCCACGTAGCTGTCGTTGGCGTTGAAGGACACACAGGTCACCTCCTCTGTGTGGTCCTGGGAGACAAAGACACGGGCAGACCTCAGAGACCTCAGAGACCTCAAGAGACCTCAGAGACCTCAGAGACCTCAAGAGACCTCAGAGACCTCAGAGACCTCAAGAGACCTCAGAGAGACCTCAGAGACCTCAGTGAGACCTCAGAGACCTCAGAGACCTCAAGAGACCTCAGTGAGACCTCAGAGACCTCAGTGAGACCTCAGAGACCTCAGTGAGACCTCAGAGACCTCAGAGACCTCAAGAGACCTCAGAGAGACCTCAGAGAGACCTCAGAGAGACCTCAGAGAGACCTCAGTGAGACCTCAGTGAGACCTCAGTGAGACCTCAGAGAGACCTCAGTGAGACCTCAGAGAGACCTCAGTGAGACCTCAGAGAGACCTCAGTGAGACCTCAGAGAGACCTCAGTGAGACCTCAGTGAGACCTCAGAGAGACCTCAGTGAGACCTCAGTGAGACCTCAGAGACCTCAGTGAGACCTCAGTGAGACCTCAGTGAGACCTCAGTGAGACCTCAGAGAGACCTCAGTGAGACCTCAGTGAGACCTCAGAGACCTCAGAGAGACCTCAGTGAGACCTCAGTGAGACCTCAGAGAGACCTCAGTGAGACCTCAGTGAGACCTCAGAGACCTCAGTGAGACCTCAGAGAGACCTCAGTGAGACCTCAGTGAGACCTCAGAGAGACCTCAGTGAGACCTCAGTGAGACCTCAGAGACCTCAGTGAGACCTCAGAGAGACCTCAGTGAGACCTCAGTGAGACCTCAGAGAGACCTCAGTGAGACCTCAGTGAGACCTCAGAGAGACCTCAGAGAGACCTCAGTGACCTCAGAGAGACCTCAGTGACATCAGAGAGACCTCAGTGAGACCTCAGTGAGACCTCAGAGACCTCAGAGAGACCTCAGTGACATCAGAGAGACCTCAGTGAGACCTCAGTGAGACCTCAGAGACCTCAGTGAGACCTCAGAGTGACCTCAGAGAGGTCAGAGACCTCAGTGAGACCTCCACCTCCACATGGTGCGCTCTGGTGCCCCCTTCAGGACCAGGTCTTACCCTGAGGGCCAGGTCTTACCCTTCAGGGCCAGGTCTTACCCTTCAGGGCCAGGTCTTACCCTGAGGACCAGGTCTTACCCTGAGGACCAGGTCTTACCCTGAGGACCAGCTCTTACCCTGAGGACCAGCTCTTACCCTGAGGACCAGGTCTTACCCTGAGGACCAGGTCTTACCCTGAGGACCAGCTCTTACCCTGAGGACCAGGTCTTACCCTGAGGGCCAGCTCTTACCCTGAGGACCAGGTCTTACCCTGAGGACCAGGTCTTACCCTGAGGGCCAGCTCTTACCCTGAGGACCAGCTCTTACCCTGAGGACCAGCTCTTACCCTGAGGACCAGGTCTTACCCTGAGGACCAGGTCTTACCCTGAGGGCCAGCTCTTACCCTGAGGACCAGCTCTTACCCTGAGGACCAGCTCTTACCCTGAGGACCAGGTCTTACCCTGAGGACCAGCTCTTACCCTGAGGACCAGGTCTTACCCTGAGGGAGCGGTGCAGTCTCTTGGTCTTCAGGTCCCAGATGTGGACGCAGTGGTCCAGACCTCCGCTCACCAGGAACTGAGACGAGGAACTCAGAGACACGCTGGTTTGCTTTTTCTGAGATCAGCAGAGAGGACGAGGGTGAGCAGTACTAGTATATCAGTGAAGTACAAATATACAAATATACAAACGTATCTACGCCTCTCACCCCGTCGCCCAGTTCCACCACTGGGACCGGAGAGGACTTCAGACTGGAAACCACCAGCTTGTCTCCGCTGCTGCTGGCGCTGACCAGGTACTGGTCTGGAAGAGACTGTCAAGGACGAACCACTGGGATCCAACATCACGTCTCTATGGATTATTATTATTAATTATGACTCATCGTCTCTATGGATTATTATTATTATTAATTATGACTCATCGTCTCTATGGATTATTATTATTAATTATGACTCATCGTCTCTATGGATTATTATTAATTATGATGACTCATCGTCTCTATGGATTATTATTATTATTAATTATGACTCATCGTCTCTATGGATTATTATTATTATTAATTATGATGACTCATCGTCTCTATGGATTATTATTATTATTATTAATTATGACTCATCGTCTCTATGGATTATTATTATTATTATTATTAATTATGACTCATCGTCTATGGATTATTATTATTATTATTATTAATTATGACTCATCGTCTATGGATTATTATTATTATTAATTATGACTCATCGTCTCTATGGATTATTATTATTATTAATTATGACTCATCGTCTATGGATTATTATTATTATTAATTATTATTATTATTAATTATGACTCATCGTCTCTATGGATTATTATTATTATTAATTATTATTATTATTAATTATGACTCATCGTCTCTATGGATTATTATTATTAATATTAATTATAACTCATCGTCTCTATGGATTATTATTATTAATTATTATTATTAATTATGACTCATTGTCTCTATTGATTATTATTAATATTAATTATGACTCATCGTCTCTATGGATTATTATTATTAATTATTATTATTAATTATGACTCATCGTCTCTATGGATCATTATTATTATTAATTATGACTCATCACGAGATGATCAGTGAGGAATCATCTTCTCTTGATTGTTAGCTGATTAATCGTTTCCAGATAAAAACAGACTAAACAACAATTCAAGAAGATGATCAACAGATTGATCAGTGATGTCATCACTGACTCCAGGACCAATATGTGATGTCATCACTGACTCCAGGACCAATAGGTGATGTCATCACTGACTCCAGGACCAATAGGATACTGTTGGAGCTCCAGCAGGCCTGAGCCACCGGGCTGCTGCTGCTGTGAGGGTTGAACTGCTCCAGAGGAGACATGGAGGACGAGTCCCAGATCCTCACACTGTCTCCTGTGGACACCAGACGGGTCACCTCCTCCATGGAGACGCTGGAGGGAGAGAGAGGGAGAGAGAGACACACACACACACACACACGTTGTGAACACATGATCCTGATCCACTGCAGGATGAAGTCTTCCTTTGTGTGTTATTGTGTTATTCATGTTGGTCTTAAACTATAAACCTCAGATCATCCTCACAAAGCTGGAAGAGAAACAAGGTTCTCACAGGAGGATCTTATAGAATATGATTATAGAATGTATTAGTACTTTTACTGCTAGTGGAGTATTTTCAGTGTGGTATAAGTACTTTTACTGCTAGTGGAGTATTTTCAGTGTGGTATTAGTACTTTTACTGCTAGTGGAGTATTTTCAGTGTGGTATTAGTACTTTACAGGTAGTAGAGTATTTTCAGTGTGGTATTAGTACTTTTACTGCTAGTGGAGTATTTTCACATTGTGCATTAGTACTTTTACTGCTAATGGAGTATTTTCACATTGTGTATTAGTACTTTTACTCCAGTAAATAACCAAAATACTTCTTCCACTGCAGTTAAACTGTTATAAGTAACGTAATAATAATGAATAAATGAACATTAATAAATATAAAGTTGGTTAACAAAAAGAGATCACTTTAAACACACCAACAAGCACTGAGAACCAGTTTAATGGTTTAACTTGAAGAGTTAGTTACGTAGTGACGTCTGACGTAGTGACGTCGTGACGTAGTTAGAAGTTAGCTAGCTAACAGTTAGCAACAACAGGAGCGGGCTCTAAAGTTATCGAACAGTCTTTAAAAACCCGACAAACAACCCGGAACAAGCGGGAACGCGTCGCAGAGACTCGGGTGTTCAGGGTGTCGTGTTGAAACGCGTCGTACGTACCGTGACGGATCAATTAACACGTTAGTGGAGATGTTTTGTTTTGTTGGACCGGCTGCAGCCAATAAACCGCCACTACGGAAACCCGGGAGGGACCGAAAGTACAAGCGTCGCTTTTTAATAACTTTATTGACATCATTTTGATTTACAAGTAAACAGACGTGGAGAAAGTATTAAAATATTAGAAAGTACTAATACCACAGTATAAAACACTCTGTTACCGTAAAACTACTAGTATATAAACACTCTGTTAGAGTAAAACTAGTATATATTTAGTATAAATACAGTAAAAGTACAAATACCACAGTATAAAACACTGTTACTGTACAAGTTCTAATACCACAGTATAAAACACTCTGTTACAGTAAAAGTACTAATACCACAGTACACACTCTGTTACTGTACAAGTTCTAATACACAAAACCAAAACACTCCCCTCTAAAATAATATGGTTCGTAAAACATAACATATTAATGTTTAAAGCTAAATATCCATGAGAAAACGCATAACTTCAGGGAGGAAATCAATTTACGAACTAAGTAAGCGTGCGCATGTGCGGGCCGGTTCCTGTCTGTGCTGGAGGATGAGCATCTCTCCCTGTGTTACTCTTTGGTTGTTTACCGTCCCGCAGTCTGGGACCAAAGTTCACCGGAAGTAGATCGTTCGCTTCTCGAGAGCAGCGAGTTTACCGAGTGGTTATATGTGTATTTATATACAAATACACACATGTATATGTTGTAGTGTACTTATATACACATTTATATGTTGTAGAGCAGAGCGCACTTTGTGCAGGTAGATCCTGCTGACGTCACGACGACCGGTGAGATACCTATTATTATTATTAATTATTATTATTATTATTATTATTATTATTAACACGCAAACTAAAGATGTTCAGGTTTATTTAGTCATTGAGGTCGTTAAAATATGTATATATAATATTTATATATACATATTTTATATTAATATATAATATTAAATATATCAATAAATGATATCAATATTAAATATTAATATTAATATATATATTCATCTATTATATTAATATTATATATTAGTATGACTATATAATAAATAAATTAATGTCCTTGTTTTCAGATCTGCACGATGGCGAATCCTTTGAGGGCCGAAGTGGTTCGACTTTACAAAAACGTGAGTTTGTGGTTTCATTTATTGTATTGATAAGAGTACTAGTATTAATAAGGGTACTAGTATTAATAAGAGTACTAGTACTGATCAGAGTACTGCGTGTCCTCAGCTCCTGTACCTCGGGCGGGAGTACCCTAAAGGAGGAGACTACTTCAGGGACCGCCTGAGAGCGGCCTTCAGCAAGAACAAAGACGTGCAGGACCCGCAGCAGATCCGGCAGCTGATTGGTCGAGGAGAGTTCGTGTCCCGGGAGCTGGAGGCGCTGTACTACCTGAGGAAGTACCGGGCCATGAAGCAGCGCTACTACGAGGATCAATAACACCAGGAAGTACCGGGCCATGAAGCAGCGCTGCTACGAGGATCAATAACACCAGGAAGTACCGGGCCATGAAGCAGCGCTGCTACGAGGATCAATAACACGATCGGTTCAGAGAAAGAGACAAACGTGTTTATTCAAATCATTCAACGGAAATCAGCAGCTTAAAAATATTTTATGGTTTTGTTCCCAAAAGATCAAATGAAAAAGAGTAAAAACATCCTTCATGAACAGCAGAGGTCAGAGGGCGGGGCCAGAGGTCAGAGGGCGGGGCCAGAGGTCAGAGGGCGGGGCCAGAGGTCAGAGGGCGGGGTCAGCCAGGTTGGCTCTGCAGATGGGACAGGTGGGGTTCTCCTGAAACAAACAAATAAATGTCATTCATGATTAAAACATTATTAAATTAATTATTACAATCAAAACGTCAGTGAGAAGATTCTTTAATAAATAAAAATAAATAAATCACACTAGATGAACCATGACACACTGATAAGGGGACTAGTATCGATCATTTGATTGGTCCATTGATCGCTGATCACGTGACCCAATCAAAAGAAACGGTCGGTCACTTTAGTAGGAGCCGCGCTAGCAGTTTCCCTCCGCTTCCAGTGTTTATGCTAAGCTAAGCTAACCAGCTGGAGTTACCTTCAGCCAGCGGTCGATGCACTGGACGTGGTAGTCGTGGAAACAGGGCAGCATCCTCAGCTTCTCCCCGTCGGCGTAGTCACAGAAACAGATCTGACACCTGTCAATCAATCAATCACTTTATTGAACGCTGAGCAAACAGACACATTCTCACGGTGTAAATAAAAACACTAAACAATGTCGTGAACGTTCCATCATGTCGGAGTTCCATCGACAGGAAGCAGAGGACGTGTCACTTCCTGTCGTGGGTTCAGGTCCCGCCTCCGTGATCAATACTCACTGCGTGTTCTCGGTGCCGCCGGCCGTCTGGAACGTTCTGGTGGGGAACCTCTGGATCTCCCTCCGGGTCAACTTCCTGGACACCACGGAACCCTGACGCTCCTCGAAGGCCAGCAGGGCCTTTAAATATAAAGTTATTAAATATGAAATATAGTGTTATTAAGAAACTGTGATTAAATAGAATACAGGAAACTGTCAAACTGAACAGGACATTTGAAGCTTCCTCCTCCTCCTCTTCCTCACCTCGTAGTCATTCCCCTGAAGATCTTCTGAAAGCTGCGGAGCGTTCCTCCTCCTGACACGCCCACGTCTTCTGTTTCGCCCAATCAGATCTGTAGAGACACACACACACACACACACACACACACACACACACAGCTGAATTAAAGTGTAGAAAACATTTCAAACCGCTGCTTCACAATAAAAGACTGAAGGCTTTTATTGTGAAGGCCACAGGAAGCTCCATGTTTAACGCAGAGGAAACCAGAAGAGGATGGCGGAAACGGTAAGAGTTTTTATGAGATAAGCCACGCCCCCTTTTAGGCGAGCGTAACGTTCGCAACGCGTTTGTGTGAACGCAGCTTTATAGAAGTAAATATTATAAAACTCACCGTCGTCAAAGTGGACCAGCGGAGAGACGGCCGCCAGCAGGTGAGGCACCCAGCTGGGCTCCATGTAGGGCGGGGCCTGCAAGCACACATGACATCACTTCCTGTTCACAACACATGACATCACTTCCTGTTCACAACGCCATGACATCCCTTCCTGTTCACAACACATGACATCCCTTCCGGTTCACAACACATGCCATCCCTTCCTGTTCACAACGCCATGCCATCCCTTCCTGTTCACAACACATGACATCCCTTCCTGTTCACAACGCCATGCCATCCCTTCCTGTTCACAACGCCATGACATCCCTTCCTGTTCACAACACATGACATCCCTTCCTGTTCACAACGCCATGCCATCCCTTCCTGTTCACAACGCCATGCCATCCCTTCCTGTTCACAACACATGACATCCCTTCCTGTTCACAACGCCATGCCATCCCTTCCTGTTCACAACGCCATGCCATCCCTTCCTGTTCACAACACATGACATCCCTTCCGGTTCACAACACATGCCATCCCTTCCTGTTCACAACACATGCCATCCCTTCCTGTTCACAACACATGCCATCCCTTCCTGTTCACAACACATGCCATCCCTTCCTGTTCACAACACATGCCATCCCTTCCGGTTCACAACACATGACATCACTTCCGGTTCACAACACATGACATCACTTCCTGTTCACAACACATGACATCACTTCCTGTTCACAACACATGACATCACTTCCTGTTCACAACACATGACATCCCTTCCTGTTCACAACACATGACATCCCTTCCTGTTCACAACACATGACATCCCTTCCGGTTCACAACACATGACATCCCTTCCGGTTCACAACACATGACATCCCTTCCTGTTCACAACGCCATGCCATCCCTTCCTGTTCACAACGCCATGCCATCCCTTCCTGTTCACAACGCCATGCCATCCCTTCCTGTTCACAACGCCATGCCATCCCTTCCTGTTCACAACACATGACATCCCTTCCTGTTCACAACGCCATGCCATCCCTTCCTGTTCACAACGCCATGACATCCCTTCCTGTTCACAACACATGACATCCCTTCCTGTTCACAACGCCATGCCATCCCTTCCTGTTCACAACGCCATGCCATCCCTTCCTGTTCACAACACATGACATCCCTTCCTGTTCACAACGCCATGCCATCCCTTCCTGTTCACAACGCCATGCCATCCCTTCCTGTTCACAACACATGACATCCCTTCCTGTTCACAACGCCATGCCATCCCTTCCTGTTCACAACGCCATGACATCCCTTCCTGTTCACAACACATGACATCCCTTCCGGTTCACAACACATGACATCCCTTCCTGTTCACAACACATGCCATCCCTTCCTGTTCACAACACATGCCATCCCTTCCTGTTCACAACACATGACATCCCTTCCTGTTCACAACACATGACATCCCTTCCTGTTCACAACACATGCCATCCCTTCCTGTTCACAACACATGACATCACTTCCTGTTCACAACACATGACATCCCTTCCGGTTCACAACACATGACATCCCTTCCGGTTCACAACACATGACATCCCTTCCTGTTCACAACACATGACATCCCTTCCTGTTCACAACACATGACATCCCTTCCTGTTCACAACACATGACATCCCTTCCTGTTCACAACACATGACATCCCTTCCTGTTCACAACACATGACATCCCTTCCTGTTCACAACACATGCCATCACTTCCTGTTCACAACACATGCCATCCCTTCCGGTTCACAACACATGACATCCCTTCCGGTTCACAACACATGCCATCCCTTCCGGTTCACAACACATGCCATCCCTTCCTGTTCACAACACATGACATCCCTTCCTGTTCACAACACATGCCATCCCTTCCTGTTCACAACACATGCCATCCCTTCCGGTTCACAACACATGCCATCCCTTCCGGTTCACAACACATGCCATCCCTTCCGGTTCACAACACATGACATCACTTCCTGTTCACAACACATGCCATCCCTTCCTGTTCACAACGCATGCCATCCCTTCCTGTTCACAACACATGACATCCCTTCCTGTTCACAACACATGACATCACTTCCTGTTCACAACACATGACATCACTTCCTGTTCACAACACATGACATCCCTTCCGGTTCACAACACATGACATCCCTTCCGGTTCACAACACATGACATCCCTTCCGGTTCACAACACATGACATCACTTCCTGTTCACAACACATGACATCCCTTCCTGTTCACAACACATGACATCACTTCCTGTTCACAACACATGACATCACTTCCTGTTCACAACACATGACATCACTTCCTGTTCACAACACATGACATCACTTCCTGTTCACAACACATGACATCACTTCCTGTTCACAACACATGACATCACTTCCTGTTCACAACACATGACATCCCTTCCGGTTCACAACACATGACATCACTTCCTGTTCACAACACATGACATCACTTCCTGTTCACAACACATGACATCCCTTCCTGTTCACAACACATGACATCCCTTCCTGTTCACAACACATGACATCACTTCCTGTTCACAACACATGACATCACTTCCGGTTCACAACACATGACATCCCTTCCGGTTCACAACACATGACATCCCTTCCTGTTCAACACATGACATCCCTTCCTGTTCAACACATGACATCCCTTCCTGTTCACAACACATGACATCACTTCCTGTTCAACACATGACATCCCTTCCTGTTCACAACACATGACATCCCTTCCGGTTCACAACACATGACATCCCTTCCGGTTCAACACATGACATCACTTCCTGTTCACAACACATGACATCACTTCCTGTTCACAACACATGACATCCCTTCCTGTTCACGACACATGACATCCCTTCCTGTTCACAACACATGACATCCCTTCCGGTTCAACACATGACATCACTTCCTGTTCACAACACATGACATCACTTCCTGTTCACAACACATGACATCACTTCCTGTTCACAACACATGACATCACTTCCGGTTCACAACACATGACATCACTTCCTGTTCACAACACATGACATCACTTCCTGTTCACAACACATGACATCACTTCCTGTTCACAACACATGACATCACTTCCTGTTCACAACACATGACATCCCTTCCTGTTCACAACGCCATGCCATCCCTTCCTGTTCACAACGCCATGACATCCCTTCCTGTTCACAACACATGACATCCCTTCCTGTTCACAACACATGCCATCCCTTCCTGTTCACAACACATGACATCCCTTCCTGTTCACAACACATGACATCCCTTCCTGTTCACAACACATGCCATCCCTTCCGGTTCACAACACATGACATCACTTCCTGTTCACAACACATGACATCCCTTCCGGTTCACAACACATGACATCCCTTCCTGTTCACAACACATGACATCCCTTCCTGTTCACAACACATGACATCCCTTCCTGTTCACAACACATGACATCCCTTCCTGTTCACAACACATGACATCCCTTCCTGTTCACAACACATGACATCCCTTCCTGTTCACAACACATGCCATCCCTTCCTGTTCACAACACATGCCATCCCTTCCGGTTCACAACACATGACATCCCTTCCTGTTCACAACACATGCCATCCCTTCCGGTTCACAACACATGCCATCCCTTCCTGTTCACAACACATGACATCCCTTCCTGTTCACAACACATGACATCCCTTCCTGTTCACAACACATGCCATCCCTTCCGGTTCACAACACATGCCATCCCTTCCGGTTCACAACACATGCCATCCCTTCCGGTTCACAACACATGACATCACTTCCTGTTCACAACACATGACATCCCTTCCTGTTCACAACACATGACATCCCTTCCGGTTCACAACACATGCCATCCCTTCCGGTTCACAACACATGACATCCCTTCCTGTTCACAACACATGACATCACTTCCTGTTCACAACACATGACATCACTTCCTGTTCACAACACATGACATCCCTTCCTGTTCAACACATGACATCACTTCCTGTTCACAACACATGACATCCCTTCCGGTTCACAACACATGACATCCCTTCCGGTTCACAACACATGACATCACTTCCTGTTCACAACACATGACATCCCTTCCTGTTCACAACACATGACATCCCTTCCTGTTCACAACACATGACATCACTTCCTGTTCACAACACATGACATCACTTCCGGTTCACAACACATGACATCCCTTCCGGTTCACAACACATGACATCCCTTCCTGTTCAACACATGACATCCCTTCCTGTTCAACACATGACATCCCTTCCTGTTCACAACACATGACATCACTTCCTGTTCAACACATGACATCCCTTCCTGTTCACAACACATGACATCCCTTCCGGTTCACAACACATGACATCCCTTCCGGTTCAACACATGACATCACTTCCTGTTCACAACACATGACATCACTTCCTGTTCACAACACATGACATCCCTTCCTGTTCACGACACATGACATCCCTTCCTGTTCACAACACATGACATCCCTTCCGGTTCAACACATGACATCACTTCCTGTTCACAACACATGACATCACTTCCTGTTCACAACACATGACATCACTTCCTGTTCACAACACATGACATCACTTCCGGTTCACAACACATGACATCACTTCCTGTTCACAACACATGACATCACTTCCTGTTCACAACACATGACATCACTTCCTGTTCACAACACATGACATCACTTCCTGTTCACAACACATGACATCACTTCCGGTTCACAACACATGACATCACTTCCGGTTCACAACACATGACATCACTTCCGGTTCAACACATGACATCACTTCCTGTTCACAACACATGACATCACTTCCTGTTCACAACACATGACATCACTTCCTGTTCACAACACATGACATCACTTCCGGTTCAACACATGACATCACTTCCTGTTCAACACATGACATCACTTCCTGTTCACAACACATGACATCACTTCCGGTTCAACACATGCCATCACTTCCTGTTCACAACACATGACATCACTTCCTGTTCAACACATGACATCACTTCCTGTTCACAACACATGACATCACTTCCTGTTCACAACACATGACATCACTTCCTGTTCAACACCATATCATCACATCCACACAACCTTCAGTCTTTGAGTGGGAGGAAGAGTGTGGTCTCACCATGTGGTGGCTCTGCTGATGAAGAAGATGGTGGTGAAGCTGCTGATGGTGGTGATGAAGAAGGTGATGATGATGGTGGTGGTGGTGGGACTCCTCCTGGTCAAACTGGGCCTGAGGAGCAGACAGAGGAGCAGCGTGAAGGTTTCTCTCTCAGGTGAGCCGTCCAGCAGCTGAAGGTGATGAAGACTCACCTGAAGACTACGAGCCAGAGCCTCATCTTCCTCCTGCTGAGCCGAAAGAACCACAGCCTCCTCATCGTCACTGATCACGATCTCCTCTGGAGCTGGAGGAGGATGAAGAGGAGGACGAGGAGGAGGAAGAGGAGGAGTAGAATAAGGAGGAGGAGGACGAAGAGGAGGAAGAGTATAATAAAGAGGAGGACGACGAAGAGGAGGAAGAGTAGAATAAGAAGGAGGAGGACGAAGAGGACGACGACGACGAGGAAGAGGAGAGGAGGAGGAGTAGAATAAGAAGGAGGGGGAAGAGTAGAAGGGGGAGGAGGAGAAGGGGGAAGGGGAGGAAGAAGAAGAAGAAGGAGGAAGAGGAGAAGTAGAAGGAGGAGGAAGAGGAGAAGAAGAAGGAGGAGGAAGAGGAGTAGAAGAAGGAGGAGGAAGAGGAGAAGAGGGAGAAGAAGATGAAGAAGAGGGAGGAGGAGTAGAAGAAGAAGGAGGGGGAGGAGAAGAAGGAATAGGAAAAGGAGAAAGAAGAAGAAGAAGAAGAAGAAGAAGAAGGAGAAGTAGAAGGAAGAGAAGGATGAAGAAGAAGAAGGAGAAAGAGTCTGTGTTCATACTTGTGTTTCAGCGTTATGAAATATGTCGTCGTTTGAACCAGAATCTCTGACGACATAAACAACTCAGTGAATCGTTGCTGTGGCGACAAACAGGAAGTAGAATGTGAACAAACAGGAAGTAGAATGTGAACTACAACTCGGTTTTGCTCCATTAGTTCACAAATACCGTAAACGTCGGGTTACGAGCCGCTACTGCCTTCGGTCAGAGTCCCGTTAGCTCCCCGCTGTAGCCAGCTGGGGCTCCTGCTAGCGCTCCGTTACTTCGCCGCTAACTTCCGCTAGCTCCCTGAAAACCACCGAAGGTAGCGGGACCAGGCTCGACACCCGACTTGGGCAGAGGGGACGCGGGCAGTAGCAGCAGCAGCGCTAGCTAGCAGCAGCACTAGCTAGCGCTGCTACCAGCTTGCTACAGCGGGGACACTGACCGGCTGTAGGAGCGGCTTGTAACCCGACAGTAGTCAAACTGATCTGGGATCAGCCAAGAGAGGAAGCTAAGCTAAGCGGCTAGGACCCGAGGCTACTACACTACCCAGGAGGGCTGTGCGGCATCATGGTCTTAACTTTAGTCATGTTTAGAACTTTAGTCATTCTTATTTTTATATATATATCCCCGTGCGCCTCCTCACCTGAGGATGCGTCTCCCGGCGCTCCGCTCAGCCACCTCCTCTCCTCCTCAGTGAGGAAGGACAGCGAGGACGAGGAGGACGGCGGTGAAGTCGTCCTCCGGTGGAGTCGAGCAGGCCCCGCCTCCACATCCCCCTCTGAGATGGGCGTGAGGCAGGAGGAGGAAGAGGAGGAGGAGGAAGAGGAGGAGGAGGAGCAGGACGTGGTGGACAGCGGCGCTCCAAACCAGCCGCCCGGAGGAAACGCCCGGAGAGACGAAGCAGGAACGAAGGCGGCGCTCTGCTCGCCCGGCGACAGGCGGCGCCGCTTGGACCTGCAGGACGGGTCGGGTCGCCTGGGAGAGCCGGCGGGGAGCTGAGGATAGAGACAGGACGTCAACAACCGGGACACGGGGACCACCGGGACCACGGGGACCACCGGGACACGGGGACCACGGGGACCACGGGGACCACCGGGACACGGGGACCACGGGGACCACCAGAGCAGGAGGATCTGGTCACGCTGACTTACGGCGCCCAGCGAAGCCTCCGGGACGCGACCGCCTCGCCGCCGCTTGCCGAGTTGAGGACTGAAGAAGAAAAAGAAAACACGTTTTAACAGGAAGTCCAGCGTTTGTTTCCTGGTGCTCAGGTCATGACGACATGTTGATTACATGTTATTAACATGTTATTAACATGTTATTAACATGTTATTAACATGTGCTCGTGTCTTGCGTTCACCACCAATGAGCTGCTGGCTTCACACATTACAAAGTACAGACCTAACACCTCATTAATGAATGCTGTGCTTCAGTTCCTCCGTTAACAGGTGACGATGCGCGACTCAGAGATCACCTCTTCCTGCTGTTACAGATCTCAGCTCAACATTGAGCATTAATTGAGAGCCGTATAGAAGATGTGTGGAGGAGAGCAGCTCACTGATGCAACCTGATGCTCTCACACTCACACACACACACACACACACACACACACACACACACACACACACACACGACGTAGCTTGTTGTTTTACTATTATTTAGTAGTATTTAGAGCTATTTAGTAGTAACTAAATACCAGTTATTCTTTGCACAGATAGAACTTTATTTTCATTGTTCCAAGTGACTGCACTTTTTTTATTTTATGTTTTGTCTGGTTTACTTGAGCGTGATTGTAATGTTCTTCATGCTGGTGGAGTCACAACACGAAGTTATTTACAGAACAGTAGGAGAACCACAGCTTTACTGCTCACACTACCGTGAGCACCGACAGTACACGCGGTCCAGGGGCGCAGCTACCTGGGGGTCTCTGGGACCAGCATGGACAGATCCTGGTAGAGGTCCGCCGGGTCCAGCAGGCAGGCTCGGTTCAGGACTCCGGGACTGTCCGGCTCAGAGGACCCGGGACTGGCCCGCGGGTCCTGCATGTCTTCGCGGAGGAAACACCTGCTTCACCTGGAGCCCGGACTCATGTCGACCCGGTCCCGAGACAAGTGGCCTGCAGAAGGAGTCAGAGAGGAAGTTAACGACGCATGCGCGGGGCCGAAGAGACCAGAGACCCAAACAGACCGAAACCAGAACCGGCTCCGGACCAGAAGACCAGGAAGTGAGCCGGAGAGGAGCTGAACGACTCAAACACGAGGCCGAAGCGTTCATCTGGTGTTACGTCATTCACGTTTCACCGATGAACAGACCCAGAAGCCGAGCCGAGCCGCTCGTTGTTGTTGTTGTTACAGGAGCGTCGTTAGCATGTTAGCTCGCAGCTAGCCGAAGTGCCCGCAGACACCAACACGACAATAACTCGATAAACGAATCAATTAAACTTAACTTGTATCGACGGAAACAACAACAAACGCGTGTGTTCTGCTCTCGTTACCGGCGGTAAACGTTGACGTCCTTTCTTTATTTCCGTTGGTGAACGGACGAAGTCTCTGGACCCACAACAGGAAGTGCCCTACAAAATAAGAGGGGGAACTTCCGGCGGCGTCACACCGAAAAGTACCGGGTTATAATTTCCACGAGGATCAAGTTAAAGGAACTGAGTTACTTTATTAAAATGAGAAATAAAGAAATACACTTTCATCTTTCATTTATTAATCAATTTACAGGAAATTAATCTGCAATCATTTTGATAATCAATTGTTTTTGTTGAGGATCCATCTTAAATATTAATAATAAATAACACAATTTATTTAGCACTTTTCAAAAGAACGTGAAGAAGAACTTTATAACTCTTTTTTTTAAGACAAACAATTCTAAATTCTAAAAAAAATTATAAAGTTATACAACATTGAATAAAATTCGCTGCGTATGAGAAAAAAAGTTAAATAAAACTAATAACATAATTACAATAATCAATAAAGGTTAAGAGAATTCCGGTTGAATCAATTCTAAAATAGAAATATCAAATACAATTTATTATTGTAAACAAAATATCTCTGAAGATATTTTACACAAAACGGTAGTAGTGGACTATAGAAGATTATAGAGGACTACAGTCCTCTACAGTGGACTGTAGAGGACTACAGTCCTCTACAGTCCACTGTAGTCCTCTACAGTCCACTGTAGAGGACTACAGTCCACTGTAGAGGACTATAAAGTCCAATACAGTGGACTATATAGTCCACTATAGAGGACTATATAGTCCACTATAGAGGACTATATAGTCCTATAGTTCTCTACAGTCCTCTATAGTCCTATAGTGGACTATATAGTCCACTATAGAGGACTATATAGTCCTCTATAGAGGACTATATAGTCCTATAGTTCTCTACAGTCCTCTATAGTCCTATAGTGGACTATAGAGGACTAGTTATTTGTCCCAGATGTTTGTATTATCTTAAACATAAAAGATCTTCAGTCTGAAGAGAGATTTTAATGTATATATTTATTTATATATTTTATTCTTTGACAGAAACAACTGAATTATTAACGCTTAAAAGGTATAAAATACAAAATAGTAGAAAAACAACTTTCTCAGAAGGTTGAGATGATTTCACAGTTTAATAATTTTAAATCGGTTTTAAAATAACTTTTAAACTTCTTTTAAAACCGATAAATAACCAGATCTTTAGTTTCTGGTGGAACAGAAACAACAAAACAACAGAACAATATCATCTTCAGGAACACAGCAGTCCGTGTAACCGCGGCGAAGCCATCCCATAATGCACGGCGGTAACAGCAGCCTCAGAACAGCATGGTGTGCAGAGATTTGCGGACGGTGGCCATTTCCTGCTGTTGCTGTGGAAACAAAGACAAGAGGATGTGACATCACTGCGTATGACATCATCACCCGGAAGAAAACTATATTTGAGGTATTTCAGGTCTAGACCTGTGAGGTTCTGTGAGGTTCAGGTCAGAGCCTCACCGTGTCCATGAGGATCTTCTTCTGCAGGTTGGCCATCTCCTTCCTCAGCTCCTGCTGCGCCCCCTGCAGGAAGGAGTCGTGGCTCTTCTCCATGTCCTCCATGTTCTGCAGGGACGCACAGGAGGGTTACGCAATACAGGAAGTGTTCTGGTGTACTTCTTGTAGGAAGTACACCTAGAATACTTCCCAGGTGTACTTGCCCTCACCTTCACAAACTGTTCGTACAGCTCTCTGACGGTCTTCAGCTTCTGGCTCTGAACCACTCGGGCCTGTTGGAGGATCTTCTGCTGCTGCCGGAACAAACTCTGCAGAGGATCAGACTCTCTGGTTGTTATCAGAGTTATTGTTGTTATCAGAGTTATGGTTGTTATCAGAGTTATTGTTGTTATCAGAGTTATTGTTGTTATCAGAGTTATGTTGTTATTCAGAGTTATTGTTGTTATCAGAGTTATGGTTGTTATCAGAGTTATTGTTGTTATCAGAGTTATTGTTGTTATCAGAGTTATTGTTGTTATCAGAGTTATGGTTGTTATTCAGAGTTATTGTTGTTATCAGAGTTATTGTTGTTATCAGAGTTATTGTTGTTATCAGAGTTATTGTTGTTATCAGAGTTATTGTTGTTATCAGAGTTATTGTTGTTATCAGAGTTATTGTTGTTATCAGAGTTATGGTTGTTATCAGAGTTATTGTTGTTATCAGAGTTATTGTTGTTATCAGAGTTATTGTTGTTATCAGAGTTATGGTTGTTATTCAGAGTTATTGTTGTTATCAGAGTTATTGTTGTTATCAGAGTTATTGTTGTTATCAGAGTTATTGTTGTTATCAGAGTTATGGTTGTTATCAGAGTTATTGTTGTTATCAGAGTTATGGTTGTTATCAGAGTTATTGTTGTTATCAGAGTTATTGTTGTTATCAGAGTTATTGTTGTTATCAGAGTTATGGTTGTTATCAGAGTTATTGTTGTTATCAGAGTTATGGTTGTTATCAGAGTTATTGTTGTTATCAGAGTTATTGTTGTTATCAGAGTTATTGTTGTTATCAGAGTTATTGTTGTTATCAGAGTTATGGTTGTTATCAGAGTTATTGTTGTTATCAGAGTTATGGTTGTTATCAGAGTTATGGTTGTTATCAGAGTTATGGTTGTTATCAGAGTTATTGTTGTTATCAGAGTTATTGTTGTTATCAGAGTTATGTTGTTATCAGAGTTATTGTTGTTATCAGAGTTATTGTTGTTATCAGAGTTATGGTTGTTATCAGAGTTATGTTGTTATCAGAGTTATGGTTGTTATCAGAGTTATTGTTGTTATCAGAGTTATGGTTGTTATCAGAGTTATGGTTGTTATCAGAGTTATTGTTGTTATCAGAGTTATGGTTGTTATCAGAGTTATGGTTGTTATCAGAGTTATTGTTGTTATCAGAGTTATTGTTGTTATCAGAGTTATTGTTGTTATCAGAGTTATGGTTGTTATCAGAGTTATTGTTGTTATCAGAGTTATGGTTGTTATCAGAGTTATTGTTGTTATCAGAGTTATGGTTGTTATCAGAGTTATTGTTGTTATCAGAGTTATGGTTGTTATCAGAGTTATTGTTGTTATCAGAGTTATTGTTGTTATCAGAGTTATTGTTGTTATCAGAGTTATTGTTGTTATCAGAGTTATGGTTGTTATCAGAGTTATTGTTGTTATCAGAGTTATGGTTGTTATCAGAGTTATGGTTGTTATCAGAGTTATGGTTGTTATCAGAGTTATGGTTGTTATCAGAGTTATTGTTGTTATCAGAGTTATTGTTGTTATCAGAGTTATTGTTGTTATCAGAGTTATTGTTGTTATCAGAGTTATGGTTGTTATCAGAGTTATGGTTGTTATCAGAGTTATTGTTGTTATCAGAGTTATGGTTGTTATCAGAGTTATTGTTTATCAGAGTTATTGTTGTTATCAGAGTTATTGTTGTTATCAGAGTTATTGTTGTTATCAGAGTTATGGTTGTTATCAGAGTTATTGTTGTTATCAGAGTTATGGTTGTTATCAGAGTTATGGTTGTTATCAGAGTTATTGTTGTTATCAGAGTTATTGTTGTTATCAGAGTTATGGTTGTTATCAGAGTTATGGTTGTTATCAGAGTTATGGTTGTTATCAGAGTTATTGTTGTTATCAGAGTTATGGTTGTTATCAGAGTTATTGTTGTTATCAGAGTTATTGGTTGTTATCAGAGTTATTGTTGTTATCAGAGTTATGGTTGTTATCAGAGTTATTGTTGTTATCAGAGTTATTGTTGTTATCAGAGTTATTGTTGTTATCAGAGTTATTGGTTGTTATCAGAGTTATTGTTGTTATCAGAGTTATTGTTGTTATCAGAGTTATTGTTGTTATCAGAGTTATTGTTGTTATCAGAGTTATTGTTGTTATCAGAGTTATTGTTGTTATCAGAGTTATTGTTGTTATCAGAGTTATGGTTGTTATCAGAGTTATTGTTGTTATCAGAGTTATTGTTGTTATCAGAGTTATTGTTGTTATCAGAGTTATTGTTGTTATCAGAGTTATTGTTGTTATCAGAGTTATTGTTGTTATCAGAGTTATTGTTGTTATCAGAGTTATTGTTGTTATCAGAGTTATTGTTGTTATCAGAGTTATTGTTGTTATCAGAGTTATTGTTGTTATCAGAGTTATTGTTGTTATCAGAGTTATGGTTGTTATCAGAGTTATTGTTGTTATCAGAGTTATTGTTGTTATCAGAGTTATTGTTGTTATCAGAGTTATTGTTGTTATCAGAGTTATTGTTGTTATCAGAGTTATTGTTGTTATCAGAGTTATTGTTGTTATCAGAGTTATTGTTGTTATCAGAGTTATTGGTTGTTATCAGAGTTATTGTTGTTATCAGAGTTATTGTTGTTATCAGAGTTATGGTTGTTATCAGAGTTATTGTTGTTATCAGAGTTATTGTTGTTATCAGAGTTATTGTTGTTATCAGAGTTATTGTTGTTATCAGAGTTATTGTTGTTATCAGAGTTATTGTTGTTATCAGAGTTATTGTTGTTATCAGAGTTATTGTTGTTATCAGAGTTATTGTTGTTATCAGAGTTATTGTTGTTATCAGAGTTATTGTTGTTATCAGAGTTATTGTTGTTATCAGAGTTATTGTTGTTATCAGAGTTATTGTTGTTATCAGAGTTATTGTTGTTATCAGAGTTATTGTTGTTATCAGAGTTATTGTTGTTATCAGAGTTATTGTTGTTATCAGAGTTATTGTTGTTATCAGAGTTATGTTGTTATCAGAGTTATTGTTGTTATCAGAGTTATTGTTGTTATCAGAGTTATTGTTGTTATCAGAGTTATTGTTGTTATCAGAGTTATTGTTGTTCAGAGTTTGTTTATCAGAGTTATGTT
>JBAMJR010000378.1:0-98850 GCA_038501785.1 Myoxocephalus aenaeus
AAAGAACTAAGATGGCGCAGCTAAACAAAGTGAGTTTGCATCACTCAGTTAATTGTTTTAGATAATTTGTCAACACACAAGCGTGAAGATCAGCTGCTCCTCTCATAGTATGAGCTGAGTATTTAAAGGTCATTTAACGGTTATTTAAAAAGGTCAATAAAAAGGTAATTTAAAGGTATTTAAAAAGGTCAATAAAAGCTCATTTAGAGGTAATTTAACCGTATTTAAAAAGGTCATTTGGAGGTCGTGCACTGAGGTTCTTACTTTCGATGCCTCTGCTTTCGAAGTCCTTGCCGTGAGCCAGGTGGTAGAAGTACGAGTTGTTGAGCAGCGCCTGCAGACACAAAACATCGTCAACGGTGTTCCTGCTTTTCACCTCACTTTCCTGAAGGGAACCGCTCCAGCGTTCCTGAAGGGAACCGCTCCAGTGTTCAGGAACCGCTCCAGTGTTCCTGAAGGGAACCGCTCCAGTGTTCAGGAACCGCTCCAGCGTTCCTGAAGGGAACCGCTCCAGCGTTCCTGAAGAGAACCGCTCCAGTGTTCAGGAACCGCTCCGGCGTTCCTGAAGGGAACCGCTCCAGCGTTCCTGAAGGGAACCGCTCCAGCGTTCCTGAAGGGAACCTCTCCAGCGTTCCTGAAGGGAACCGCTCCAGCGTTCCTGAAGGGAACCGCTCCAGCGTTCCTGAAGGGAACCGCTCCAGTGTTCCTGAAGGGAACCGCTCCAGCGTTCCTGAAGGGAACCGCTCCAGTGTTCCTGAAGAGAACCGCTCCAGTGTTCAGGAACCGCTCCAGCGTTCCTGAAGGGAACCGCTCCAGCGTTCCTGAAGGGAACCGCTCCAGTGTTCAGGAACCGCTCCAGCGTTCCTGAAGGGAACCGCTCCAGTGTTCAGGAACCGCTCCAGTGTTCCTGAAGGGAACCGCTCCAGTGTTCCTGAAGGGAACCGCTCCAGCGTTCCTGAAGGGAACCGCTCCAGCGTTCCTGAAGGGAACCGCTCCAGCGTTCCTGAAGGGAACCGCTCCAGTGTTCCTGAAGGGAACCGCTCCAGTGTTCCTGAAGGGAACCGCTCCAGTGTTCCTGAAGGGAACCGCTCCAGCGTTCCTGAAGAGAACCGCTCCGGCGTTCCTGAAGGGAACCGCTCCAGCGTTCCTGAAGGGAACCGCTCCAGCGTTCCTGAAGAGGAGGGTTCAGGTTCTGCTCCGCAGGACGAGCTGATTACAACACGACTACGACCTGGAGCTCAAAACCACAGAAGAAGAAACGCAGCCTCACCTTGGAGGGGATGCAGCCGACGTTCAGGCAGGTTCCTCCCAGAGTGGCGTTCTTCTCCACACACACCACCTGGAGGGAAAGAGAAGGAACATTAACAGCGTTATATATATATATATATATATATATATATATATATATATATATATATATATATATATATATATTATATATATTAAATTAGTTGTTAAATGTCAAACTGTTTATGATGAGATGGAAAGCAATAAGATGCTTTCCATCTGTTCATTAGAAACACGTCTAGGATCAAACATGTGAATACATTAATACATTATTTAGTTTCCAGCGACCAACAATTATCATTCATGTTCACAGGGTTGAAATAACTTTCCTCATTATTCAGAATTTGTAAAGCAATAAATATTCCATAGATGTGCGTTAACGTGTTTGTTATATAATGATATGCGGCGTCTTTTGATGTCATTTCCTGAACTTCTGTTATGAACCTCTTCTTTCCACATACCTGATGATTATTAACCATAAAGACTCGTTGTGTAAATATTCAGTGAAAGCATCAATAGTCAACTCTGTAAAAAAAAAAAGTCTGTATATATATATATATATATATATATATATATTATCTCTATCAAGATATTTGGTATAAAAAAAGAAGAAAAAACCTGCTATCATGAGCCATAACTAAAGTTGTATGGTTTTATAAATGCTCATTTGTAAAAAAAAAAAAAAAAAAAAAAAGAATTTAAAAAGTGAAGTTGGTTTTTTGCTTTTAGTTTGTGAAAAAAGTTTGAGACATAAATTTAAAATAAGTGATATGAAATTGTAAACAAGCGAATTAAGAGTCTTTAAGCGTCTTTGAGCATTTTGAAAAGCGCTATATAAATTAAATGTGTTATTATTATTAAGAGCATGTTGGAATGAGTCTGTTATGAAACGTGCAGCGGGTGAAGAACTGATGTTTCCACAGCCGTGAAAACACGAAGGTGACCCTGAACACATCTTAATATCACAAAACAAGAAACCCCAAAATAATAATAATAATAATAATAATAATAATCACCTTGAAGCCGAGCTGCGCTGCTTTGATAGCAGCGACGTAGCCGCCGGGCCCGGAGCCGACCACCGTGACGTCTGCATCGACTACGGAGAGAACGGAGAGAACGGAGAGAAGAACCAGATTTAAAAGAGGAGAACCGAGGATTCATTCCTCCCTCAGGACGACGCGAGGAAACACAGAACAGAGCAGGTCGCCATAAATACTATTTCAGTCACTTATTTAGACGCTAAATCCATTTAATTGCAGCATGATACTGATTATTATTAATATTAATAATAAAGGTGTTTCTACCTGTGAGCATCTGCAAACGAGACGGGGCTATTATAATAATATTAATAATAATAATAATAATAAGATTAGTGTTATGCTATTATAATTATGAGATTAGTGTTATTATGCTATTATAATAATACGATTAGTGTTATGCTATTATAATAATAAGAATAGTGTTATTATTCTTTATTTATGGAGCTCTTTTCATCCGGACTATGCAGCTCAAAGTGTTGAGCATTTAAAAATAAATAAAAAACAGAAAACATGCATTCAGAATTTACATTTTAAGTGCAATTAAAAATATTTCAACAAATGAGTAAAAACTGGAGAAAAAAAAATTAAATTTATGTATGTTTTATTCTAAATACTAAATGGGTTCTTTAAATAAAATCCCCCGTTGGTTCCACGTGGAGTCGTCGCCTAAAGAGAAGCGAACATCCGGCTGAAGTCCCAACAGAACGCGAAGCGGCGACTCACTGGCTGCTCTGTCGGCGTAGCTCCTCACGGACAGCGAGGAGCCGGGCAGCCGGCAGGGGAGCTGGTGGCTCCGCTGGAGGGAAGAGACAGACAGGCAGAGGTGAGACAGACAGAGGGGAGACAGGCAGAGGGGAGACAGACAGAGGTGAGACAGACAGAGGTGAGACAGGCAGAGGGGAGACAGGCAGAGGTGAGACAGGCAGAGGGGAGACAGGCAGAGGTGAGACAGGCAGAGGTGAGACAGGCAGAGGGGAGACAGGCAGAGGTGAGACAGGCAGAGGTGAGACAGGCAGAGGGGAGACAGGCAGAGGGGAGACAGGCAGAGGGGAGACAGGCAGAGGGGAGACAGGCAGAGGGGAGACAGGCAGAGGTGAGACAGGCAGAGGGGAGACAGGCAGAGGTGAGACAGACAGAGGTGAGACCACCAGTAACCAGTAACCAGTAACCAGTTAACAGTGTTTTCTTAACAATAGACGGCTTGTTGTTTCGTGGATTTCCTTAAATACAATTTCCTTGTTCAGCCGCTCACAACTAAAACCTCTCAGAGAAAACTGATGTGATGAAACATCACACGTATGACGTGATGAGGTCTCATCACACGTATGACGTGATGAGGTCTCATCACACGTATGACGTGATGAGGTCTCATCACACGTATGACGTGATGAGGTCATACTCTGATTTAGAGATACTTTATTAATCCTGCAGAGACACCATTTTATTGCTAGAGCAATAAAATGTGAAAAAATGCCCAATATATACAAAAAATATATTATTTTTTTGGGGGGGAATATAATAAAAAAAAATAGAATGTATTAATAGGAAAAATGCCCAATATATAAAACAAAAAGTAATAAGAATATGTTTTGAATATAAAAAAAAAAAAATAGAATGCAAGGAAAATGCACAATAAAAAAAAAAAGAATAATAAGAAAAATGTACAATATATGTAGAAGCAATTGAAAATAAATGAAATGAACTAACAAAGCAAAACAATAGTGCAAAGATGTAAACAACCAGTCGAGTGAGGAGATTTATGATAAAGTCTTATTTAGAGTTATATAAGGAAACATCCAGTGGTTGTAAAAGCTCATTAATATTATCAATAAGCACAAAATAACTAATGTACGTAAAAAGTTAGTTAAAAGGCGAAGATCATAAAAACAAGAAAGTTAAAATAGTCAAAATGATTTCTGGAAAGTCACGTGACGGAAACCGGAACAGACTATGTTCACGTTGTTTTCCCGAGCCGTGAACACAGAACAGTGCAGGTCAGGGCTCCAGCTGCAGGTTAGGGTTCAATGTGTTGCTCAAGGACACTTCCGCAGCGGAGCAGCCCGCAGAGAGCAGCGAGGACCGGAGTCACGTTAGATACCGTTGACAAGCGAGCTCCCATAGCGAGATTTAACACGTTCAAAACACCCAAATAAGTCTTTTTACTTAAATATTGTACACATTTTGCTCGTGCCGAATTAACAAGGGGAAGTTAAATAATTAGAAGATGTGTCAAATACGTGTTAAGCGACAGGTTTTCGTCGCCGACAACCACAACAACGCTTGAATTGCCCGTTTCCTCCGGTGGAGTCCGGCGGTACGTCGTCCCGCACCGGGCCGGAGCGGCTAGCTGACCGGCTAACCCAGGGCCCGCGCGCCGAGAGCCCGCGAGCCCGCAGACACGCGCACCCTCCGGGACCCGGGAAGCCAGGAGCCGCTCCGGACAACACGTACCGGGCGACGGAGGAGTAAAACCCGTTCCTACCGTGGCCAGAGAGCGGTAAACCTGCGTCCAGCTCTGCATTGTGTCTGTGTCGCCTCTCCGGATCCGTAACCTACAGCAGGCCGACCAGCCAAGGACTACCGTCATTGCGCGTGCGCAGTACCAGACCGTAAAAAAAAAAGAAAACACGCCAGTGTAGGTCGCCTCGATATGACGTCACGCTCACCTTTCCGGTTGGGGAAAGGATTAAAAACAATTCAAACAACTGTATGTTTTACAAATATTGTTTCTGGGCCCTGTGAGACATTCAGAAGTATTCAGATCCTTTACTTTGGTAAAAGTACTAATACCTCACTGTGAAAACACACCACTGCAAGTAAAACCTTGTATGTTTCAGCTAAATGTACTTAAAGTAAAAATATGGGTTGATCAGTAAAATCTACTGTTTCTGGATTAATATTCCTGCTGCATTAATGTGTATGTTGCATGTTTTTAACTCCTTTGTATCCTGTTGTTTAGTGTAATCTACATTAATGCATCATATTCTATAAGATCATCAGATGTGTGTAGCGTCTCTGTCCTGGAAGAACTTCCAAAAAGATGAATAGATGAAATGGATAGTGAATTGCTGCCCTGCACCGGCTCTGCAGAGAACCCCTTCAGAGGGATTTAGGTCTTTATTGAACCAGGAAGGTTTGCATTGAAAGGTGATGCAGATACACTTTTGCTTACGATAGACTATGAAAGATTGCACAAAATGTTAAACTTTACACTAATGTCTGTAGGTTTTGTGATTTGTTTTTCACTTTTGCGTCCACAATAAACAAATATCAGTCATTTGTAGCATCAATTGTCCCTTTTTTCCTTTAGAATTCTTCCATTTTCATGAGTGTTTAGGTCCTGGCTTTTGTTTTAAACACGCAAGATAAACCTCTCATTGTATATTACATAAATACATTCATACCTGGGCTGCACGGTGGTGTTGGGGCTAGCACTGTCGCCTCACAGCCCGGGTTCTATCCCAGATCCCGGGCTGTCCTTCTGTGTGGAGATTGTACGTTCTCCCCGTGGCAGTGGGGGTTCTCTCCGGGTTCTCTGGCTTCCTCCCACAGTCCAAAGACATGCAGATCAGGTTAATTGGAGACTCTAAATTGGTTTGAATGTGAGCGTGAATGCTTGTCTGTCTCTATATGTCACTGAGATAGACTGGTGACCTGTCCAGGTGAACCCTGCCTTCACCCATTGTCAGCTGGGATCGGCTTCAGCTCCGCTAAATAGGATATATATATATATATATATATATATATATATATATTACCGTAAACGTCGGATTACGAGCCGCTCCTACGGCCGATCAGTGTCCCCGCTGTAGCAAGCTAGCGCTGCTGCTAGCTAGCGCTGCTGCTGCTACTGCCCGCGTCCCCTCTGCCCAAGTCGGGTGTCGAGCCGGGTCCCGCTACCTTCGGTGGTTTTCGGGGAGCTAGCGGAAGTTAGCGGAGAGCTAGCGGAATTTAGCGGGTAAGTGACGTAGCGCTAGCAGGAGCCCCAGCTGGCTACAGCGGGGAGCTAACGGGGACTCTGACCGAAGGTAGTAGTGGCTCGTAACCCAACGTTTACGGTACTACAAATGGGATAAATTCAAATTTTTCTTTGTCAGAGGTCAAAGGTCATGGCAGCTTTATGCATGTACAATAGGTTTACTGCCCGTTATTCAGTACTAATGTTGTTGATTTGCATATTCTGTGCATGATTTATGTGTTTTTAAATGACTCTCCTTTGAGCTCCTTTGTTGTTGTGTCCACCTGTTTTGAATGTGGATTATTCATGAGGACCAGCAGAGATTCTCTGGAGGAGCAGTTAACCTAACGAGCAGAGAAAAGTTAACCACGTGGGTTTAGCTGACCTATATCTTTAAGATGTATAGCGTTAAATTAAATGAATTGTCAAACACAGGTGAAACTGGTCCGGCATAGTTATAGACTCTGGTACTTGGATCAGGACCAGAGTCTAATCTCACAACTCCGTCAGGGAGTACAACAAATACTAACATCAATTTACTAATACCGCCAAAATCTTCATAACTACACTGACAAAAGAAAGACTACAAATGTAAGCCTAGGGTGGAAAATAAGAAATAAAGGCAGTGATAAGAATCTTATAAAAAGAGGACATGTATACAACGTTCATCAAAAATACATTTATGACACTACATGACAGTGAATCTAGAACATCAGATGTATTTCTGCTCAGAGATTGACAGAAGAGATAAAGAGAACATAAAGATGTCATTATGTTCATCATAAAAATAACCAGGACTAAAGAATGGATAGAGTTTCTCAGTGAAGGCGCAGCCAGTAAAGGAGTAGATAAGAGCTGCAGCATCAACGTCATAGAAGGAGACCAGACCCTCCTCATAGTCCACAAACACCCCCACCTTCTGAGGCCGAGACTTCAGAGAGAGACGGACTGAATGGTCAGCAAGAGCGTAGTACTCATTCTCATTCAACTCATTCAACATACATATGGTCCAGTATCCATCCTGAGGGCTCATTGTGTTTCTTCGTTTCCGGTTGATTGACTCTCTCACCACTCCTAAATACCAGTTAGTCTTCCATTGAACCTGAACCTCGTAGTAAAATCTTCCTGAAGAGAAACTCTGCTTTGCTAAGACACTTAAAGATCGATCAAATCTCTTTGGGTTGTCTGGGCGATGTATCCATTCGTCCCCATCATGTACTCGTTTTCCACCATCAGAAAGAACAAGGTTTGGATGAGCCGTATCAGGATCAAGTGTCACATCCACTGCAGACCGCTGGACCCTCTTCAGCTCGACGAAAAGCAGATAAGTTATCTCTTCATTAAACATCTCCCTCAGCTGATTAGCAGCTCTTCTCACAGTCCCCTCATATAAAGGTGGATGGACTCTAACTCCTGTCCAGTCTTTGGTGGGTAGAGGAGATGTCAGGGACGCAAAGCTCTGCAGGATGTGGAGGTGGTCTTCAGAGCGTGAGAGCTGCTCCACCTCAGTGCTTCTCTTCTTCAGCTCACAGATTTCCTGTTCCAGCTCTTTGATGAAGCCTTCAGCCTGTTTCTCTGTCTTTCTCTGCTTCTCTTTGATGGTGTCGATGAGCTCGGCCTGGCTTCTCTCAACAGACTCCTTCAGAGCGGTGAAGACCTGAACACCATCTGCTATCTCTCTGTCTGCATCTTCCTCACTGAGCTCCAACGAGTGTTTGATCTCCTGAATCTTTATTTGTCTCTCCTGGAGCATCTGCTGGATTTCAGTCTTGGTCTTCTCCAGCTCGGCCTTCTGTCCTTCGTATTCTTCTTTCAGTAGAACAACAACATGTGTTTTGTGGTCTAGAACTATCCAGAGCATGAAAACACACATCAGACCCAACAGGTAGAGCATCCAGGTGTTCAGTCTGGTTCCAGTGCAGACGTCACAGGGAACTTCTCCTGGTTTGGCAGCTTGTTGCTCTGAGCTGCTGCTGCTGGCTTTCTGTTGAGCTGACTGTCTGAACTGAGCAGCCATCTCAGAGATGAACGTATTGACCTGCAGCTCAGGTGTTGGGTTGAAAACCTTTTTACAGTTGGGACACTCACACTGGACATTAACGTCCCAGTGTTGAGTGATGCAGGCTTTACAGAAGTTGTGTCCACATGGTATGGCGACTGGATCAGTGAACACATCCAGACAGATGGAGCACAGAAACTGATCTTCAGTCATCAGCATGCTGGCAGCAGACATATCGACACTCTGAGGACAACAAGAGTGGAAAAACAAATCAATAATGACATATCTTTTAATTATTTGTTCAATAAAATCAAACTATGATCAGTGGAATATAACAAAAATATAATGCTGTAGGGATAATGCACCCAAGAAAAAAACATCGTCTCTGTTCAAAATGCAGAAGAACTCAAGTTTCCTATGATCACGGTTGTCATTTTCATTCACAGTTTTTCACAGTGTGTAAGTACTGTGCTCATGGGCCCATGGGCCTGTTGGTCTCAAAATAGGTGTGAGGAGAGGATTGGGGGACGGCGGAGGTAGAGGGTCCACTGGCCAAGGACCATGTAGCTTTTTGTTTTGCGTGTCTATTCCTTGTGTTTAAACACAGTGTTTCTGCACAGGTGCAGATAAAGATCAGGCTACTCGAATATTATTAGTATTATACTGTTTGTACAATTAGATTCTGATGGTGTCTGAGTAGGATTGTTTCTGACTTGTGCGACCTTAGCGTTCTAAAGTCCAAAAGTCAATCTTTATGGAAAAAAAACTGATCTAAGCATTTCTAAAATGTTTGTCATGTAACGAAATATTCTGCTTCAATCTATAGTTGTTGGCATTTAGCCTTTAAAAAAATGTTTTTACTGCAAAAAATCGCTCACTTCAGAGAGGCAGATGACACTATGATTGGATTCAATCATGTAACATCCTGAAACACACCTATGATTATTAAGAAATAAAATACAACCCCTCTTGCCCCCAAGATTATGCACCGTGATTACAGTATGTGATTATTCCTGATCCATATTCCAATCAACACCGATGCACATGAGTCATTCATAATAACCTGAAGGTAGGGATGGGTACCAAAACCCGGTATCAAACGGGCACCTTTGCTAAATTGTTAAAGACTGAAGTATTCATAAGAATCAACGTTATGGGTTTATTTATCGGTATCTTGCCTGTGTCAGGCTGAAGTGAACCAGGTTAAGTACTCTGTACTGACTAAAAAGCCAAACATTTATCGATACACCAACATGATGTTAGCATTAGGGGTGTAACTATCCCTGTAATTATTTTGAACTGTTGGGTATAGGACATTCGGTTCGGTATGCACTAACCTTTTGGGACGCCCTGTGACCCAAACATCTGAAAAGACTCGCATAACAGATATTCATGGGCGGTAAGTTTTACCTGGAAGGTTTTGGCAACGCAGCAGTTGCTGTCTGCTGTAGCAGCGTTGTGGCATGCTAGTTGGTTTAGCCCAGTTAGTCGGGTTAATCAAGCTCAATAGATCATGATTTGTGTCAAACGGTATGCTGACGATTAAACTGAAATCATATATATCTGTTGATACACACAATTGTGCTGGACGGCTGTCCTTCTCTAACAAAGTCACTCATGCTGGAGAGTAGCGCTGCGTTCATGAGACCACGCACGATCGTAGACGACACAGATTTTTAGCTTCTGGTTAAAGTGCTTCAGTCACGCTAAAATGTGCGTTCACATGTGCATCTTGGTCAGTCCGTTGTGTGATTTGTGTTGACTTCCATTGGTCTCTCATCCACCGCCACCATGGTTACACAAGCACAGCATGCTAGCACAGCTCAGAGTGTGTTGTTGTTTGTTTGGTCTAAACTTCTCTGCTGGCTGAGACAAAGCAGCCCTCTTCTCGGAAAAAGGTAAATTATAACGTGTCCAAATGTAAACTTGTGAAATGATAAACTTAAATAAATCCTGTGGCTTGAAGGAGATGTTTTCACATGAATATAAAATATATAATAGAGATTAATTATGAGCTGTTTAACTTCCTGACACGCTCTGAGCTCATTTTTATACATCATTAACACTAATAATGACAATATTTATTTTAAAATAAATACAATTACAATATTTAATTTCCTAATCATTTGAATTGTGTGTTTTTATGAACACACACAAACACCATTACTAAACTATAACAGTCAAGTAAAAAGAGATCAGAGCGGTTGAAATGATTCTTTTGGGACGGTGGTCTGGAGCCTTGGAGACCAGCAGCTATAACTAAACCACAACGTAGGACCCAGGAGAGCAGGAGGGCAGTGCAGAGCGGTGGGCTTGAGCTAACCAGTGGTTCTCAAACTGTTTTTGTCACGCCCCACTTTGGAGGAAGAAAAATGTTCATGCCCAATCACAAAACATTACCTATTGTGGCTGCAATTAACCTGTTTTATACTGAATATCTTTTCAAGTTAATAACAATAACGTTCAACCTGTGCAAAACAAAACAAAATGAGTGCAGATATGTGAGCATCACTTTATCAGTATTAGTGGCTGCAATGAGCTGCTTTCCTCTACAAATCTTTTAAAAACACGGTTGCAGGCTTGATACGGCCGCTCAATTAATGCTCAATGTTGAGCTGAGATCTGTTTTCTGTTTTGAGAGACGCAACAGCAGAAAATACCTCACAGAGATCTCACGGAGGCTTGCGCCAACGTAACCTGTTAACGGCGTAACGACGTTTTATGTCTGTGTACTTTGTACTTTTGTATTATGTAAAGTTATCGTGTTCATGGGGAGAGAGTTAGTCCTGAAGCCACAAGGTAGCGGTTCATCCTGGTCTCATAGTTTCATGTTGAAGTGTCCTTGATAAGACATGAAGCCCCAGAGCTCCACAGCAGCTCAAGTAACATGCAGAGGATAATTTCCCCACTGCGGGATTAATAAAGGATTATAGAAATAAATTAATAAATAAAAAAAGACTGCATCTCCTCCCGGGTCCCTGTCCCGCACTAACGTGCACGCTCACATGTACTAACGTGCACGCTCACATGTACGCTCACACCAACAGGTACGTGGCTATGTCAACAAAGGCTGGAGAGATCTGATCATAACACTTTAATCTGTACTCAGGTGGACATTCCTCCTCTATATCTTCACAGACAATGATGGAATAATGTTTGATGCTGGAATAATGTTCAGAATGTCAAATACAACTTCTTTAAAGTTTAAATCTAAATGTTATTATTTTAATAGAAAGGAGGCTAAGCTAAAGGCTAGTTAGCTTTTCAGGATTCTGGTTCCCACCAGATGTTGACCAAACAGGAAGTGTGTGTGTAGAACAGTGGACTCACCGGTGTTGGTCACAGCCTCTGTAGTGCTGATGAAGGAAAGCTGCTGGGTTCAGGTGAATGTTTCTCATGAACAGAGACTGGACTGCAGCTCTGCCGTCTCTCTGACTAACTTTCACTTTCGTTTCAGGACATGTGACTCTGCAGCTCTCCTCTTTCAGAGCGGCTCCTCCTCTCAGTGAAGCTCTGTGTTTTTACTTTTTCTTTATTATTCTTTTTTCCTCGCTGTATGTTTGTTTTAGTGTTTTAACTGTTTGTGTGCATCTCTTTGAAGCGACCTGTTGCTGCTGTCTTGGCCAAAGGAAAGAGATTTCACTAACTGACCACTTACCTGCTTAAATAAAATCATTTAGTATCTTTCCCTCAACCTAACTAAACAGTTGTGTTCCCCAAACTTAGCAGAGTAGTTTCCTGTGAAGACAGAAGTTCATTTTGAAAGTAACAAGCAGAAATGGACTCATAAGTTTTGTAGGAAACCGCAGGAGAAATAATGATAAGTATTCCTTTCACAATGTAAAATGACTGATGCTAATGTTGTTGCTGTTTCAGGTGTTCTTAGATCTCAGTACTTTTTAAACTATTGAGAAAATTAAAAGAAATATATTGTCTCTATTGCATCATCAGCTTTTTGGGGTGAATATAAAGTCCCTCTGTGGGTTTAAAGTTTATTTTAGATTATGTTAAAAAAAAAAAACTAAAAGAAACTGATACTCCTTCAGGATTATTTCCTGTAGAATGTAAAAGTGAATCCATCTGTTAGGTAGAAGCAGTGGAGTCCTCTACTCTGGTATGGAAACATGATCTTTATACTTTTGTACGTAAGTAAATGTACTTTGTTACTTCCTACTCCTGCCAATGTTTAAGAGCATGTCCTCATGAGAACACAGGCTGCAGTTTGTTATGAGCTCCTCTAGAGGGCGTCCTCACATCTCCTGATTCTCTCACTGGTAGAACTGGTTTAGTGTTCCCATCAGAGACAACCTTAAATAACTAATTATGTGACACGACCAACTATCTAATATGTGACGTTGAACTGGAGCTCGTCAACAAAAGATGATTTTAATCATTTGCTGGTGATTAAAAATACCATCAATATTTATTTTAACTTGATATTACTAAACAACAAAGTACCTTCAGACAACATGAACACTTTATTTTGCTTCTGTTTATCTAGAAATAAAATAACATTAAGTTTATCTTATTCATAAACTGGTCTTGAGTAATTTGGGCCAGAAGGCAAACCTTATTATAGTGGGGTGCAGAGGTATTACAGGTGGGGCGCTCCCCTCTAGTGGGGCACAGAGGTATTACAGGTGGGGCGCTCCCCTCTACTGGGGCACAGAGGTATTACAGGGCGCAAGGGGAGATGCAGTTTTGGAGAACTTCACACATTACAAAAGTACAAAGACATAAAACTAAGTCATTAATAAATACATGGCGAAATCCCTGTACTTTCAGGTAAATGTTTACGTTACGCCGTTAACAGGTTACGCAACGGCAAAGATTCTTGGCAACTCGCTGATTCTTGCCGTTTTGTTAAACGCCAATCTCCATGAGATCGGCTTTTCTGCTGTTACCTCTCAAAACAAAATACAGAGCATGAATTGAGAATGGCCTGCAACCCCGTTTTATACATATTTTTTTTGTGGAAAGCAGCTCATTGTAGCCACTAATACTGATAAAACGTGATGGCTCACACATATCTGCCCAAATTGTGTTTTACAAAAAAAAAATTGCCTATTGTTTTCCACAACAAGCTATTTTTTCACATATAGAGCTTTATTTGCATTGTTCTAACAAAGTGATTGCACATTTTATTTGTTTTTGTCAGATGGAGCAATCTGGTTTACTTCTATTATTTATAAAAGCACAGATGGAGTCACAAAAAGTTTTTATTTCAATGAAAATTCAGCATGCACTATTTTGTTACAATGTTGTTGGGGCGGTGGGGCGTGAAAATGTCTTCCTCCAAAGTGTGTGTTGCAGAAAAAGTTTGAGAACTACTGCATTAAAGGAACGTGCAAAAGCTTCTTATTTCAGAGTACATTGTGTGTTTAAGATTTAAGAATCTTGAGGATAGTTAAAGTAGTTATGCAGTTATTACAATATACAATACTACATTAGATAGATTAGTCACTTTAGTAAAGATCTGTGTTGTTGTACTAAAAAGAAATGTGACACAAAGAAAAACAATTACCGAAAGAAAAGGGGGAAAAAAAACATAAAATGTAAAACCCAACAATGTAAACTATACTTCGTCAATAACTACATGTATTCCATTAAATTATCTTTCTGTTGAAAATCAAAGGTTTGTTCTACTCAGTGTGACGGGCAGCAATTCGGGGTTAAGTGTCTCAAGGACACATCGACATCGACATAGCAGAGCCGGGGCTCGAACCACCGATACTCTAATTCAGCGGTCCCCAACCTTTTTTTCACTACGGACCGGTTTTGTCTAAAACAATATTTTCACGGACCGGCCTTCGCGGTGTGGGCGATAAATATGACGTAATACATATGACGTAATACATATGATGTAATAAATATGACGTAATAAAATGATACGACCGCCATAAAGACAATTATAAAGTGCATAAAGATACAACTCACCATTACGCTGAATTAGTGGGTGAGTTTGTTTCTCTGCAACAAGCCGGTCCCATCTCGGGGAGACGGGAGACAAAGACCCCCAACGTGTTTATGTCCAGTCTACTGACTCTACTCCGTAACTTAAACCTTTATGTGCACTCTGTAACTTATTTAAAACCTGCTTCACAAAGACAGGATGTTGGAAATGGAAGCAGGGTTTTCAGAGCTTTTTGGGCGATCTCAGTATACTCTGCCTTGATTTCAATCCAGAACACCGAGTTGAAACAGACTTTTAAGTTTAATTTTTGAGGTAACGTATCACGACATAACCTCTTGACATGTGTCAAGAGGTTACGCATAGTCGGATGTATCCGGTCATTTTTCAAAATAAAACATTTTTCGGACCTTGATTTTTCATATATATTTTTTTATATATATTTTTTTCATTCAATCATTCAAAAAAAAGGGTCCCAGTATTCATCAGACAGGATGAGATCAGGATGTGCTGTATCAGGATCAAGAGTCACATCCACTGCAGACTGCTGGACCCTCTTCAGCTCGACTTCATCGACCACCTTCTTCATCTCATTACTGAGCGTCTTCTCCAGCTGATTCACAGCTCTCCTCACAGTCTTCCTATGGAGTGGACTGACTCTGACTCTTGTCCAGTTCTTGGTGGATGGAGCAGCCTTCAGGGTCCTGAGGCTCTGGAGGAGGTGGAGGTGGTCTTCAGAGCGTGAGAGCTGCTCCACCTCAGTGCTTCTCTTCTTCAGCGTAGAGGTTTCCTGTTCCAGCTCTTTGATGAAGCCTTCAGCCTGTTTCTTTGTCTTTCTCTGCTTCTTTTTGATGGTGTTGATGAGCTCGGCCTGGCTTCTCTCAACAGACTCCTTCAGAGCGGTGAAGACCTGAACACCATCTGCTATCTCTCTGTCTGCATCTTCCTCACTGAGCTCCACCGAGTGTTTGATCTCCTGAATCTTTATTTGTCTCTCCTGGAGCATCTGCTGGATTTCATTCTCCAGTTCGACCTTCTTTCCTTCATATCCTTCTTTCAGAGGAACAACATCATGGTTCTTGTGGTCTGAAATAGTGCAGAGCATGCAGACACACATCTGGTCGGTCTGACAGAACAGCTCCAGCAGTTTATCGTGCTCCGTACACATCCTGTCTTCCAGGTTCTCCACAGGGTCGATCAGCTGATGTCTCTTCAGACCTGATCTTGTCAGATGAGGCTTCAGGTGAGTCTCACAGTAGGACTCCAGACACACCAGGCAGGACTTCAGGGCCTTCAGTCTGGTTCCAGTGCAGACGTCACAGGGAACTTCTCCTGGTTTGGCAGCTTGTTGCTCTGAGCTGCTGCTGCTGGCTTTCTGTTGAGCTGACTGTCTGAACTGAGCAGCCATCTCAGAGATGAACGTATTGACCTGCAGCTCAGGTGTTGGGTTGAAAACCTTGTTACAGTTGGGACACTGATACGGGACATTAACGTTCCAGTGTTGAGTGATGCAGGCTTTACAGAAGTTGTGTCCACATGGTGTACTGACTGGATCAGTGAACACATCCAGACAGATGGAGCACAGAAACTGATCTTCAGTCATCTGCATGCTGGCAGCAGACATATCTACAGTCTGAGGACAAAAAGTGTGACAAAAATAAAGCTTTCATTAATGTATTAACTAACAGCAACACTATTAATACTGCACAGTAAAAGTCCTGCATTCAAATGAAGTGAAGAGTGAAAGAGAAGCATCATCAACATTTACTTAACGTCTGTTCAAGGTAGAGATTTACATTTTAATCAGATGTTGGATAGTTAAATAATAATGCATTGTAGGAGTGCAGGGATGAACGAAGTCAACAAGCGTCTCTTTTTGGCTGCACACCTCTGTGGCCGTTTATTCACACTCTCACAAACATTTCTACCGAAACCCTGACATCCTTTCACCTTTAACCCTGAAACACCATTGCGTTAGCATGGTTACGATACCGGTCTTAAAGGGACCCTGTCACTCAGTAATATCCCTGTGAGTCCAAACCCATTCCCTTCCCGCTACACTACTAGTCCAGCATTTCCCAAGACTAGAGAAAACAAAAAAACATCAAAGTCTCGGGGCCCGAATCAATCGACCAGTTCCAGAGCGGCCGTCGAAGGAAACCTCCGGGCCTTGTAGCGGTTGTAGCAGTTAGCGAGAAGGTTGAGCCAGAGACAGAGTTCAGAAGTGTCTGGTGAGATGAGTTAAGGACTAACGGAACAGACGTAACGTTTGATAGCAGCAGAGAGATGAAGGCTCGTCCTTAGGGAAGGATGCATAAGGCAAAGTTGAGGTGTCGCAGGAAGGAGAGAAGCAGGGGTTTGGTTCAGATGTGGCAAGCAGTAAAATTGGAGATTGGGAGGCTGATTTGGTTGCGATTTTTGGTCAGGAATGAAGCCTGAAACAGATTTGAGTCAAGAGAAATTCCGAGGCACTTGAAGGATGTTGAGGCTTCCTACAAACTCAGATGGTTCCATTTCCATGAGAGCGTTGAAAGGTTTTGCTTTGTTGTCAGTTCTAAGAAATGGAAGACTTTCATCTTTAAGGGTTTTATGAATTGTTGCATTGGCCCAGTAAAAAATGTGTAATGACGGTCGGCCATCTGCGGACCTCTTTGGAATCAGAATCAGAACCATTTATTGCCGTGTATGTTTTCACATACAAGGAATTTGTCATGGCGGGTGGTGCATAACTTAAACAATAAACAGAGTCAAGAAATGGGAGCAATAGAATATACAATTAAAATAAAGTGCACAGACAAACAGATAACAGTACTTTAAGGTGAAATGTAAGTGTAATGTGAAAGTGACAAGTGAAAGCGAGGTGACGCTGCGACCGGCTAACGTTACGGATAGCAAGGCCGCAGTGGTCGGGTCGCTGGGTCTGCTTGTGTGGGTCGATGGAAACTTTGGACGCGGTCGTCCTGATTCCATCTGAATAGATCATGGTCTTATGTGGATAGTAAAACTAAATCCATGTTCACGATGATGTGAGTGGATGGATGATGTTGCTGGTATGTTGTTAAGGTAAGTAGCTCACTCTTCTGAGTGTGCACAAGGCGCTGTTGCATGATCTTCAGTCAGCAGACAGCTGGCAGCAGACATATCAACATTCTGAGGACAAAAATAAAACTTATATTAACTAACAGCAAATGTAATTATACTGCACAGTAAAAGTCCTACATTCAAATGAAGTGAAGCGTGAAAGAGAAGCATCATCAGGTTTAAATTCTAATCAGATGTTGGATAGTTAAATAATAATGCATTGTAGGAGTGCAGGGATGAACGAAGTCGACAAGCGTCTCTTTTTGGCTGCACACCTCTGTGGTCGTTTATTCACACTCTCACAAACATTTCTTCCGAAACCCTGACATCCTTTCACCTTTAACCCTGAAACACCATTGCATTACTATTATGATACCGCTCTTAAAAAGGGACCTTGTCACTCATATCGTAAACGATCATAATAATATCCCTGTGAAACCATTCCCTTTCCGCTACACTACTAGTCCTACTGAATTATCACCACTACATACGCCCCCCCAGAATTTTCCAAGACTAGAGAAAACAAAAAAACATCAAAGTTCGACCAGTTTCACTGGAGCAGGAGCCAGAGTGGCCGTCAAAGGAAGCTTCCGGGCCTTGTAGCGGTGTGTTGGATGTGTAGGAGAACACCCCCGCCGTGGGGGTTCGGCCAATCTTATCGGTTTTCCTAGGTCCAGATGTCTTGGTTTAAGGTGATCCACCGAAACAGGTTCCGGTTTACCGCCAATGTCCACATTGAAGGTTTTGTTCCCGGTCTCTAGAGCGCGAAATGGGCCCTCATAGGGAGATTTAAAGGGTCCATGGTGGCCGTCCTGGCGAATGAACACATACTCTGCTGCCTTGAGGCTCAACGGGACCAGCGACTGGTCGTAAACCAACTCTGTCCTGAGCCCCAGCATGACCCACTGGAGCCTGTCCCCCCAGCCGCTGTCCTTGAGGCTGGCCCAGAGAGCAGTTTTCATTGAGCGATGGAACCGCTCACACAACCCATTAGCCTGTGGGTGATAGGCAGCAGTATGTTGGGGATCACCCCTAGGCTGTCTGCAACTGCGCTCAAGAGCTCCAACGTAAACTCTGGGCCTCGGTCCGAGGAAACGTCAGCTGGGGCACCAACCTGGAGACCCAAGTCCCAATGAACGACCGAGCCACCTCATCCGATATCATTGATGACAGTGGGACGACCTCCGGCCAACGCGTTGTTCGGTCTACCATGGTGAGGAGGTGTGTGAAACCACGGGACGGAGGAAAGGGTCCCACCAGATCCCCATTCAAATGATTAAACCTCCTTTCTGGAACCGAGAACCGTGCCAATGGGACCTTCATGTGGTGGTGCACCTTGGCGAGTTGGCTCACCACACAAGTCCTGGTCCACTTTCACACATCCTTCTTCAGGCCGTGCCTGACAAACTTCGCTTCCACCCACCTCTGAGAAGCCTTCTTGCAGAGGTGTAACAGACCATAAATAGTGTCGAAAACGTGCCGTCTCCATCTGTTGGGAATGACCGGCCGTGGTTGACCTGTGGGGATGTCGCACAGGAGCATGGTGCCTGTTTCTCCGAAAGAAACCTCCTCCAATCGCAGTCCCGTTGTTGCCGTAATGCCTGAACGTCTGGGTCTGAAACTTGATCCTCAGCAATCCCTACATAGTCCAGTCCCAAATGAACAGGTCCCATGATAGCTCTGGACAAATAGTCTGCGACCAGGTTTTGCTTGCCCGCCACATGTTGTACATCTGTGGTAAACTCCAAGAAGAAGTAGAGCTGGCGCTGCTGTCGTGCTGACCATCGTTCCGCCCTCTTACTCATAGTGAAGGTCAATGGCTTTTAATCCACAAAAGCTGGGAACTGCCGAGCCTTCAGCAGGAACCGGAAATTATGAATGGCAAGAAAGAGGCCAAGGGGCTCTTGATCAAAGGCGCTGTACTTGCACTCGTTAGGTCGCAGCTATCCATTGGCAGTGTCTGCCATGCCCCTTTCACCCACTGCTCGTACGTTGTGCCAACCGCGTAGTCTAAAGCGTCAGTGGTGATGGCGATCGGAGCCTTGGGTGATGGATGTGCCAGCATTGTTGACATCCCTTCATCTTTAACCCCCAAAACGCCATTGCGTTACCATGGTTATGATACTGCTCTTAAAGGGACCCTGTCACTCATATTGTAAGTCAAAAAAACTTGCAGAAGAAAAGATGGAAGCTTCTGTTTGGGGGGGGGGTCTCATTCATAAACTGTTGCATCAGCACCAAACGTTCATCACTTCGAAGGAGTTTTGATCAATGAAAACAAACTTAACGGGAAAATGTGAACTACTGAGGATCTGACCCAAGGTGCGTAATGGAAGTCAGATTGTAGGAATTAAATGTGAGATAATGACATCTCTCACATGACTTTGCACGTCTAAATCATGTTAATGAGTCACAACTATGCAAAGCTGGGTAAGTACAGTTTGTGGTTGAATGTGGGCGTGTAGAGGCTGGGGCATGAGGCTCATCCGGTTTTACAAGTCCCATTAGATTTATACTGGCCGTGAGCCATTTACGGCTTTTGTGCGCACGAACACTTTTAGTATAGATCCTACGCACTTGATAAATATATAGTGTACCGATATAGTGGATATGTCGAGTGGACCTTCCTGTCCAAGTAGATCTGAGGTTTTATGTTAACACCTGATGTTGGAACACAGTAGATATTATCAGCTGAACTGCCTCACAAAGACAAACAGCAGTAACTACAGAGACAGTGAAGTTGAGGAAAAAAAGGTTTGAAGTTCAAGGATATTCACCAAATTGTGTAACAGCGCGTTGATATTTATGTCACATTTCTGCCTTTACGGGTAAATAAAGTCAGATAAAATCAGGTATTGTACATTTAAGCTACACTAGTTAGCTTCTAGCAGGCGGGCTGGTACTTTGTGACTTAAACTACATGTTGATTGTGTTTAGTGTGTGTAGAACAGTGGACTCACCGGTGTTGGTCTGTAGTGTTGATGAGCTGCTCAGGTGAATGTTTCTCAGAAACAGAGAGACTTGTCTGGACTGCAGCTCTGCCGTCTCTCTGACTAACTTTACTTTTGTTTCCGGACATGTGACTCTACAGCGCTCCTCTTTCAGAGGCTCCTCCTCTCTGTGAACATCATGGTTCCATTAGTAACCCTGGCTCACACGTTCAGGGCCTCCACCTTTATGATGTTCTCCTGCATGAACATAACCGCCGCCTCCCTCTGAGCGTGTCACGGCTTGACACACATTGTTCTCGGGGAACACGGCTCAGGAGAAGGAGCCTCGGCTCCGTGGGGCGTCTTGCACCTTGTGTCACGTTGTGTAATAGTAAAGGTTAACAATCTGGACAGGATCTACACGTAATTATTTGGATATTATATAGAACTAGACAGGCTTTAACAAAAAATAAAAAACGTTTTAATGTAGTGTTGGTTCTGGCGCCCCCTGTGGACTAAGGTGGTGGTGTTTCTGAGCACCAGGGTCCCTTTAGAAAACCTAATTTGGTGGTGGACTAAAGAGGTAGTGTTGGTTCTGGCGCCCCCTGTGGACTAAAGAGGTAGTGTTGGTTCTGGTGCCCCCTGTGGACTAAAGAGGTAGTGTTGGTTCTAGTGCCCCCTGTGGACTAAAGAGGTAGTGTTGGTTCTGGTGCCCCCTGTGGACTAAAGAGGTAGTGTTGGTTCTGGCGCCCCCTGTGGACTAAAGAGGTAGTGTTGGTTCTGGTGCCCTCTGTGGACTAAAGAGGTAGTGTTGGTTCTGGCGCCCCCTGTGGACTAAAGAGGTAGTGTTGGTTCTGGTGCCCCCTGTGGACTAAAGAGGTAGTGTTGGTTCTGGCGCCCCCTGTGGACTAAAGTGGTAGAGTTGGTTATGGTGCCCCCTGTGGTCTAAAGAGGTAGTGTTGGTTCTAACGCCCCCTGTGGACTAAAGAGGTAGTGTTGGTTCTAACGCCCCCTGTGGACTAAAGAGGTAGTGTTGGTTCTGGCGCCCCCTGTGGACTAAAGTGGTAGAGTTGGTTATGGTGCCCCCTGTGGTCTAAAGAGGTAGTGTTGGTTCTAACGCCCCCTGTGGACTAAAGAGGTAGTGTTGGTTCTAACGCCCCCTGTGGACTAAAGAGGTAGTGTTGGTTCTGGCGCCCCCTGTGGACTAAAGTGGTAGAGTTGGTTATGGTGCCCTCTGTGGACTAAAGAGGTAGTGTTGGTTCTAACGCCCCCTGTGGACTAAAGAGGTAGTGTTGGTTCTAACGCCCCCTGTGGACTAAAGAGGTAGTGTCTCTGAGCACCAGGGTCCCTTGAGAAAACCTCTCATTTTACTGCAGCAGGGTCTGACAGTCTGACTCTCTCAGTCCTGGTCCTGGTTCTCCCGTGCCCCCTTCCCTCCAGCGGGTCCTGCTACACGTCCTGGAGGAGGAGGAGGAGGAGGAAGAGGAGGAGGAGGAGGAGGATATATATTATATATATAGTATCATGCAGTCTTATTTCTGCTCAACAAAAAGGATAATTAGTTGGTTTTAATTTATTTTATTAATCTGAATCTAAATTAAGTCATCAAATAAAGCTGGTGGAGATAAAAAGCATAATATGTCTCTTAGAAGTAGTGAAGGAGAACGCCGGAGTACTTCAAATATGTACTTTGGCGCAGTACTTGTCTTTGTGTCCGAGGACAACTGTTCTGTTTATTGTTCCCTAAACCCTGAATCATCTTCATGGTACATTTTACTGTACTCTATGTACTGTACTGTGTACTGTCTTGTATACTGTTGTACTCTGTGTTTGCTGTTATATTTTACTATGTATATACTATATATATTGTACTGGTAATATTAGACCACTAAGTTGTAATAATAACCTGCAGGAGGAACAGACAGATTATCTCTCTGCTACATGAACACTGAGGTGGAAACTGAAATGTTGATTAATGTGCACAAATAAATACATTTATTCAAACATGAAGAGCACAATATTATTTGATTACACTCATAAAGTACATAAAGTAAACAAAACGTGTTCAATTGAGCTCAACCGGCTTTAAAAGATGTGAGAGAATTGAAATGTTGCTGCATATTGTCATGATTTATTTCATTTAGATGAAAACCGAAACTTTTCTTAGCGCCTCCGTTACAAATGCAAACATCATTAATAGTTATAGTTTGTATTTTAGTTGCAGAACTTCTTGATGCTGCATTGGAAGAGTCCGACTTCATTTCAAGTATTCCTTAATTCCTTAAAGTGCTGCAGGAGTTAAGAGCAGCGGCCCGGTTCCTCCCGGTGTCCCTGAACGCACCGCGGCGGGTCCAGGGTATTTAACATTCTACCCTGGACAGCGGCAGCTTGTTGCGCAAGCGCAGCCCATTCAGTCTGCATGAATGCGGAGCGAGGAGAGGACAGGAGCGCTGGGAGCACTGGGACTGGGAGCACTGGGAGCACTGGGACTGGGAGGACTCAAGCGGACTGGACGGACCGGACCCGGACCCGGGTGGACCATGGAGGGACAGAACGGCAGCGGCCCCGAGACGGACGGGAGGAGGAGGAAGAAGAAGCAGGAGGAGAAGAGGAAGAAGAAGGAGGAGGAGATCCCCGACAGGGTGACGCTGAAGAAGGAGATCGGGCTGCTGAGCGCGTGCACCATCATCATAGGTGAGGCAGGAAACACACAACACACACACAACACACACACACACAACACACAAGACACTCACACACACAACACACAACACACACAAGAGAGCTGCGACATACAAAGTGTCTCCCTGCAGGAGCCGATGCTTTAACATCAAAGTTAGAATAAAGCTCCACTCCTCCTGGACCAGCACAACATGGAGGGGAGGGGGGTCTCCAGGGGGGGTCTTCATGAGGGGGGTCTCCAGGGGGGGTCTCCAGGGACTCCATGTTGTCTGCATGCTCACATCCACACTGAGGTGTAAGCTTACGTGGCTCAAATAATGTGAAGTCCAGAAGCAGTCCGGTGGTCAAGCAGAAGAACATTGTCTGCTGGAGCAGAAAGGCCAGCAGGGCGCTAACACACACACACACACACACACACACACACACACACACACACGCACACACACACACACACACACACACACACACACACACACACACACACACACACACACACACACACACACACACACACACACCTATAAATCCAGGTTGAGGTGGAGGACGGAGGGCCGGCTGCATCACTCTGCTCTCAGGAGTAACTGCTCGTGGCTTATTGATTAAGTTCACCTCTCAGGAGGTGATGGAGGATCTGGTTCCCCCAAAACTTCAGCACGGGGGAACCAGAACCAGAACCAGAACCAGAACCAGAACTGAGAGCAGACTGTCAGACCTGCTGCAGTAAAATGAGAGGTTTTCTAAAGGGACCCTGGTGCTCAGAGACACTACCTCTTTAGTCCACAGGGGGCACCAGAACCAACACTACCTCTTTAGTCCACAGGGGGCGCCAGAACCAACACTACCACTTTAGTCCACAGGGGGCGCCAGAACCAACACTACCTCTTTAGTCCACAGGGGGCACCAGAACCAACACTACCTCTTTAGTCCACAGGGGGCACCAGAACCAACACTACCTCTTTAGTCCACAGGGGGCACTAGAACCAACACTACCTCTTTAGTCCACAGGGGGCGCCAGAACCAACACTACCACTTTAGTCCACAGGGGGCGCCAGAACCAACACTACCTCTTTAGTCCACAGGGGGCACCAGAACCAACACTACCACTTTAGTCCACAGGGGGCGCCAGAACCAACACTACCTCTTTAGTCCACAGGGGGCACCAGAACCAACACTACCACTTTAGTCCACAGGGGGTGCCAGAACCAACACTACCACTTTAGTCCACAGGGGGTGCCAGAACCAACACCACATGCTTGTAGTAACTTGTATTTTGAATATTTTTCTTTTTGAATAGTTTCTCTCCTGACTAAACATCACAAATGTGACGAGGACTGACGACGTGTGGATCTGACTTTTAGAAAAGTAGCTTCTGTCGCGTCGTCTTCTCAGCTGTTTGTAGACAGTAAATGTAACTTTTCTGACCTGAAGGGATGTATGGAAACAGTTTAGTTAGATTATCCGTTCTGATAAGAGTCTATTGCGTAAATGTCCAACGCTTCAGTCATCAGGTCCGTCTCTCCTGTCTGTGGCTCATTGGTTCCCACTGAAGACGTCCATCTTTAAAAACAACAGAATCAGAAGCGGTTAATTTGTGACTACGATCATACTATGATCATACATTATTAAACTTATACCACAGTACTATAGTAGAAACACATACAAAATTAAAAAATAAAGTCTCACTCCTAAAACAGCTGGTCACTAGTTTTAATCAAATAGAGCATTTATTGGGGACTATTTTCAGCGGCGGATGAATCCACATCCGGTGCTCAAGTGAGAATTTGAGGGATTGAGTCAAAATAAAAGTGTTGAACAGTGAGGCTCACTGGGGTTGTAAAGCCCAGATCACTGCTGGGACTTGATCCAAATCGGACCGCGTTGAGCCTGATCAGATGGCGAAACAGTCGAAGAAACCGAATGTATCGGGAAAAACTGGATCCCTCCTGAGACTGACCCTCCTGAGACCGACCCTCCTGAGACTGACTCTCCTGGGGGCTGACCCTCCTGGGGGCTGACCCTCCTGAGGGCGACCCTCCTGAGACTGACCCTCCTGAGACTGACCCTCCTGAGACCGACCCTCCTGAGACTGACCCTCCTGAGACTGACCCTCCTGGGGGCTGACCCTCCTGGGGGCTGACCCTCCTGAGGATAGACCCCTCTTGAGACTGACCCTCCTGAGGGCGACCCCTCCTGAGACTGACCCTCCTGAGACTGACCCTCCTGAGGGCGACCCTCCTGAGACTGACCCTCCTGAGGGCGACCCCTACTGAGACTGACCCTCCTGAGACTGTCCTTCCTGAGGGCGACCCCTCCTGAGGGTTGACCCTCCTGCGGCTGACCCTCCTGCGGCTGACCCTCCTGAGGTTGACCCTTCTGAGACTGACCCTCCTGAGGTCCTGAGCCGGACCGGACCACATCTCCCCTCCCGGCTATAAGTTCTTCGCTTTGAGGCGGACATTATTTTGTGTGCAGAAAGACGAGAGAAAAGGTCCTGAGTGCAGAATGCTGAAGCACATTTCCATTCAGAGAGAGCGATTGAACCCGCCGGCTGCTCCAGAGTCAGCACGAGAGTCCTCAAGATTTACAAGTTATTTTTGAGTGGAAACGAAGGAATTGTGCTTCGAGGTTTGCCTGTGTCTGAAATTCCACGTTAACAGTCCACTTTTTCTTTTCCCAGAACTGTGTGCATGGTCATGTTTTCTCCATTCTATGCACACAAAAAGTGTGCATAGAATGGAGAAAAGACGTGTTTTCACGTGAATGTCAGCAGTTTGTAACAATGCAAATATATAAATATACTGCTTTCCCAAGTGGGCCCTCGTATTGCGTTTCCAGCTGCAGCGACAGATACCGAGCAGACGTTTGCTTGCCGCTTGAAAAGGTCTTTCTCCAGACCGTCATCTGCACAACCAACACCACAACCTGTTTGTTTCAGCCGGCGGGTCACTTTCAGGAAGCTGCAGGATGCAGAAGGTGAGCGGGTCACTTCCCACCTCCGCAGCCCCCGAGAGGATAATTTATGTCTGGTTATGTAACGGCCGTCTGTGCCACTTGGCTGCTTCCTGCCGCGCGACTGGTAGCGCTGTCGCCTGAATGCGTCGGCCTGCTGGTCCTCCACGCTGCATACTGAGGCTCCGGCAGGAGGGATTGTCCCGGGCTGAGTGATGGCCTTTACCTCCTCCTCTAACTCACTCCCTTAGAGAGCTCTTTGTGTTTTAATGCCTGCTGTATAAACTCAGAGGGGAACTGCCCGAGGTCTCTCATCGGGTCGCTGGTGGTTTTAAGTTGCTGCAATCAGAAATGTTGGCAACGCTCCGGGTGATGCACACCATGAGAACGCTCCGGACAAGTCACGTGTGCCGCGTGGCCGGGCTCGTGCTAAAGTGCTAGTGCTAAAGTGTTTGTGCTAAAGTGTTTCCAACATGTGGGAAAGTGTTTGCATTGAACGTCCTTGGGCTGCATTCATGTGTGTTTGTTCTTTATTTATTTCAGAAATGAAAGAATATGCAGAGCGGAGGCAAAGTCTTTGTTTTCAAGTCAAAACCAACGAGTGCAACAAGTTTGGTTTCAGGTCCACAGACTGTACATAAGACGTAGTCGGGGGACGTCACCCGCTGATGAGTTGTGGACTGATGCTATGAAGCCGAGTTTGGTCGTCGCCATCTTGTTTTTTTTGCAATCAGTGAACAGGAAGTGCCCATATTTGGACTGAGGAGGAGTGACGTAGAGACATAGTTTTTGTCTCAACAACAATAATTCATCGAATAAAAATTCCACATATTTCAACAAAATCAACAACAACTACCAAGAGCCCAAATCCTTACAACTTTAACTCTAAAAATCTAATCCTGAGGAGCTACGTTAGCATTGGTGACGGTTGCGTCCAGTTAGCTAACGTTTGTTCATCAAACATCGTACAACAGGGATTTAGAAGTGGGTGGAAGAATAAAAAAAATCCTAAAACTAGCTGCCGATATTCTAAGATTACCATCATTTTCTTATCGGCCAACATTAGCTTTAAATTTAGGAGACCAAGTGTTGTGTGTTTCATTTCTTTCACACAAAAGATTCATCAATTGACATTTCTGAGTCTCACTCCACTCGGCAATACAATATGCATGTTGTGCAACAAACTAGCAACCAGTTGTTGTTGTCAATGTTGTAGTTACGCCACTTCCGTGGTGAATTTAACCCAATCCGCCATCTTTTTTTGGTTGTTTTCCTGTGAAGACGGAGGTTTATTTTGAAAAGACGAGCGGAAATCAAAATCTAACTTCTTGTAAGATATCGTACTGAGGAAAAAGTTGTTCATCAATGTTTTTATTTTTATTTTGTTCAATCTAAAGTCATAAGATTTGTGACTTGCGTCTGACTTGAATCCAAGTCATGTGACTCGAGTCCACACCTGTGAAAAATACAAAAGGTGAAAAGACACATTCAAGGAAGAAGTATATCTTTTATTTTTTCTGAGGATATGAAGACCCCAAGTCCACCTGGTATTAACCTGTAATTTAAGCTGTGTTTGTATTCTACTAACAGAAATATTAAATTTATATGTAGTATTTCCTCTGGTTGTATAGAAGTATATGCTTCATGTGTTAAAGCTGCATTCTCTCTCCTGACCACCAGGGGGTGACTCCTCTGCTTGTATAGAAGTCTATGCTTCATGTGTTAAAGCTGCATTCTCTCTCCTGACCACCAGGGGGTGACTCCTCTGCTTGTATAGAAGTCTATGCTTCATGTGTTGAAGCTGCATTCTCTCTCCTGACCACCAGGGGGCGACTCCTCTGGTTGTATAGAAGTATATGCTTCATGTGTTAAAGCTGCATTCTCTCTCCTGACCACCAGGGGGTGACTCCTCTGCTTGTATAGAAGTCTATGCTTCATGTGTTAAAGCTGCATTCTCTCTCCTGACCACCAGGGGGTGACTCCTCTGCTTGTATAGAAGTCTATGCTTCATGTGTTAAAGCTGCATTCTCTCTCCTGACCACCAGGGGGCGACTCCTCTGGTTGTATAGAAGTCTATGCTTCATGTGTTAAAGCTGCATTCTCTCACCTGATCACCAGGGGGTGACTCCTCTGGTTGTATATAAGTATATGTGCATTCTCTCCTCTGGTTGTATAGAAGTCTATAACCGACCATAAAGCAGGGGATGCTTTAGGGCGGGGCTACAAGGTGATTGACAGGGCTCTACCAGTGATGTATACGGCGTCTCTACGTTCTTCCTATAATAATATAGTTATTATTATAATAATATTACTTCCTCCTCTCCTCAGGGAACATCATCGGCTCCGGGATCTTCATCTCTCCAAAGGGGGTCCTGGAGCACTCGGGCTCGGTGGGCCTGGCGCTGGTGGTCTGGGTGCTGGGCGGCTGCATCGCGGCCCTGGGCTCCCTCTGCTACGCCGAACTGGGCGTCACCATCCCCAAGTCTGGGGGCGACTACTCCTACGTCACCGAGATATTCGGCGGTCTGATGGGGTGAGTGCAGAGCGTCTGTCGAGAGGGGCGGAGCCTATGTCGGCGGTCAAACGGCAGAACCAGGGGACGTCACCCGGCTCGATGCGTGGCGGTCGCTAACTCGGTTAGCGAGCAAGCTTTGTGGGTCGGTTTGGGTCTTCTGCAGAGGAACCAAACCCTCTTTCGTCCGTCCGGACTCCAGGACGAACTGATCAGAATTTGGCGGTGAAAGGTCGCCGTGACCTTTTGGCCATACCTCGAGAATTCCAATGCTAACAATTTTCTCACAAATGTCTCTTAAGGATTTAAAAAATCTATCTGAACCGACTACAATTTGTGGCCACAGGTCCCTTTGAGTCCACCTACAAACCTGTGGAGCTAATATTAGCAGAGTACATTAGCACATCATGAACTAGCGTTAGCACTTCTATGTTGCGTTAGCTCCTGAAGGTACACAGCATGAGCTTTAATGACCGTAACAATGATGTTCCTTCATTTCATCGTTTCTGTCTGGATCTCCAGGTGATGCTGTGCTTCACTTTGACTTCTCTTTGTCTTTTTAACCTGTTTTCATCCCGATAAATACCCTTCAAACACACATTGTAGAATCTTCTGTCTGCTTCTCTGTAAAATAACTTTTTTGTTCAAACCTTTAAGAATATTTCTTCAGTGAGTGCAGTTAGTGACAGTGTGGGCTCTTACAGCATGTGTGGCAACACATTTACATCACCTGCGGACAAAGCAATTCAGAAAAGGGGTGGAGGTGGATTCATACATTTTTTATTATATATTATTTTATAATTATTACATTTTTTTATTTCTTTTTGTAATTAAAGAAAATAAATATATATATATATATATATATATATATAATTTAATTTAATTTATTTATGTTTTTTTGTATGTATTATTAGATATTTATTTTCTTATTATTTCTTATTTAATAAAATTACATTAAAACAGGGCACCAGTCCCACAGCATGACCTCTAACAGTCGTAGTAAATGCACATTCATGACGCACCCCTCTTCCCCTCTTCCTCTTCCCCTCTTCCCCTCTTCCTCGCTTCCTCTTCCTCTTCCTCTCTCTCAGCTTCCTCCTGCTGTGGAGCGCCGTCCTCATCATGTATCCGACCACGCTGGCCGTCATCGCGCTCACGTTCTCCAGCTACGTCCTGCAGCCCGTCTTCCCGGACTGCGTCCCTCCGTACATGGCCACGCGGATGCTGTCCGCCACCTGTCTGCGTACGTGTTTTTATTAATATCAATATATGTTTAGCATCGTCTGCTTTTACTCAAGACTGAAGCACTCTTTGGTACTTGACTTGAGTATTTCCATTTTCTGCTTCTACTCAGAGGGAACTTTTTACTCCATTAATTTGATACTTTTAGTTACTTTGCATATTTAGATTACTAAATATAATCAACTAATACATGATGATGTGTTATTAAAGGTTAAACTACCCAGCAATGTATAAAGTAATTAAAAACAGTAGTGATAAACACAATAATGGATCAATAATATAATGTATATTAAATACTATATATTACTATTTTGATGATACGAATATTGTTGTACCTTAACTTGAAAAAGAGTATTTCTACTTTCACTTCAGTAAAAGCTCAACATCCACATGTTGAGAGCACATAACTACAACTATTAAGGGAATATTAAGTAAAACAATATAAACAATACAGAGCATCGGCAGGAGGTAATATTCTGAGAAATAACTTGTAGAGACTTTCAAGATTTAAAAAGCAAATTTACGAAAAAAGAAAAGAAAAAAGAAATGATGTGAACGATCTCTGAGATGAAATTTAAAATGTAAAATGTATTTTTCAGAAAGAAAAAAAATCATTGACATTAAAGTTGTAAATCTATTTCAAACAGGTATTTTCTGAGATTAAGCGGCAAATTTACAGAAAAAAAATATATAAAATGTAGGAGGAAAACTCTCAGTCTGAAGTGAAGCATCGTGGTTCCTTGACAAAACATTTATTTTGACCCGAATCCGCCATCGCTCATAACAGCTCCACTACGACTCTATTTTTGATTCTGCATGGAGAGATGGGGTTTGCTCTCAGCACGCCTGCATCATTCATGAAGGATGATGGTCTGATGCTGCTTTCCTCTCTAATGCTGATCATAATCTGGCTCATCAATAAACTACAGGTCCGGTCCTTTGAGTCAAAGGGGAAGTGGTCACGTGTGAAATGTTTCTCCTGTAACAGCTGTCTGAAAGCTTTTTAAAAACCTTTAGTTTTTTATGGCTGTAGTAGTCGCGGTGGGAGCAGAGCGGGACGAGAAGATGAAATGTTTATCTTCTGTAGTGTGGAAAGCTGCATTCTCTCTCCTGACCACCAGAGGGAGTATCCTCTGGTTGTATAGAAGTCTATGCGTCATGTCTTACAGCTCCATTCTCTCTACTAACCATCAGGAGGTGACTCTTCTGGTTGTATATAAGTTTATGTGCATTCTCTCCGCTGGTTGTATATAAGTTTATGTGCATTCTCTCCTCTGGTTGTATAGAAGTATATGTGCATTCTCTCCTCTAGTTGTATAGAAGTTTATGTGCATTCTCTCCTCTGGTTGTATAGAAGTCTATGCTTCCTGTGTTAAAGCTGCATTCTCTCTCCTGACCACCAAGGGGTGACTCCTCTGGTTGTATAGAAGTCTATGCTTCATGTGTTAAAGCTACATTCTCTCCTCTGGTTGTATAGAAGTCTATGTGCATTCTCTCCTCTGGTTGTATAGAAGTCTATAACCAACCATAAAGCAGGGTATGCCCGACAGTGGCCTGCACCTCAGCAAAAGCATCAGCGTTTGGGGATGTGAGAGCAGCTTCTTCACTCCTCAAACATTTAAAATGTTCCCATCAAAAATGTATTGTCTTGGGTCATGAGGATGTCGGTGCTCAGCAGACTCCTCAGCAGCCGTGTGGACCGCCAGCGTGTGATTCCTCTCCTCTGACTCCATCGTTCACTGGTTTGTTTCTTTTGGAGCTGGATGCTGAACCTCTCAGGAGAGGAGGGGGTTTTGTTTGCTCTCCGCAACGGAAGTGGTCCGTTCGGTGGCTGACAGCTCGTCTTTGTGCCGCGGAGCGAGGCCACCGTGAGGGAGAGCGGGCCAAAGCCGTGACAATGATGGACGAGGTGAAACAATCATGCCCTCCCTCTCCCTCGCTCGCCCCGCTTCCAGCATTCCTGCCTCCCATGGCAACTGGCTGCTGCCACCCCCCGACGGCCGCTGAATCATTTAAAGGAGCGCTACCAACAATCTGCATGTTTCAAAAGTCACTTTTCTCATCACGGTTAGTAACAACAGGAGAAAGTCTTCTGCTGTCGAGTCTGAAATACCTCCGGGTGATGATGTCAAGGTTCCCCCGCCGTCAGCCTGTTTTCCATCGCGCCTCCTCGGTTGAGCGTGGTGTCGAATTTTTCCTTCTGGCTCGTTCTCTTGAGTGTGCGGCGTTTTAGTGCCGCAGTTTTGTTGGATTGTTTTGTCATGTTTTGTTCTAACTAAATGTGACTGCTTCTTGTTGATATGGACAACATGCATTGTCCGTTAATGACGCCGCATCCCGTCACGCGTGTATTTATGTATACGATGGGTCGAAAATTGTCTCTACAATATGGTCACTCCCTAGATAGAAAAACCAAGATGGCCGAATTCGAGGCTTCAAAACATCAGTCCACTTCTTACACACCGTCCATGGCTAGTACTCACAGCTGTTAAGCTAACGGGCAGACTGGACGTAAGCTAACGGGCAGACTGGACGTAAGCTAACGGGCAAACTGGACGTAAGCTAACGGGCAGACTGGACGTAAGCTAACGGGCAGACTGGACGTAAGCTAACGGGCAGACTGGACGTAAGCTAACGGGCAAACTGGACGTAAGCTAACGGGCAAACTGGACGTAGGCAGGCTTATGTATTGGCTCATTTTAGCCATGTGACGACAACAGAAACCAGATCTTTCTCCTGCTTCCTCGTCAGAACATGGGCTGTATTGATTCCTTCTCTCCTTCCTCTTATTCCTCTCTCCTTTCTACTATCCCCTCTCCTTCTCCTCTCTTCTTCCTCCTGTGTTTCCCGCTCAGTGCTGCTGACCTGGGTGAACTGCTCCAGCGTCCGCATGGCCACCAGGATCCAGGACGTGTTCACGGTGGGGAAGCTGATGGCTCTGGGTCTCATCATCGTGGTGGGCCTGGTCCAGATCTGCAACGGTAACACCCTCATGCTGCGTTCACACTCGTGTCAGTTTACTGCCGCTCCTGAAGAGAGACCCCTCAACTCAGGCGTCTGGTTTCTCTCACAGGGAACTACGAGGCGCTGACTCCGCAGGTGGCCTTCGCCATGGAGCGCACGCCCACGGTGGGCCAGATCGCTCTGGCCTTCCTGCAGGCGTCCTTCGCCTTCAGCGGCTGGAACTTCCTGAACTACGTCACGGAGGAAGTGGTTGAACCCAGACGGTGAGTATTTACGCTTTTCTCACCTTCCTCTCAACATCTTCCAGCTTCCGACATTTTGGGCCTTTTTTCCTTCAGGGGCTGTTTGTCTCAATCAAGTCTTAAAATTAATAGTTTGAATAGTTTGATGAGAAGATCGATCCCCACTCTCATATCTGTTCATTAAATATTGAGGTGGCACCAGCAGCTGGTTAGCATAGCTTAGCATAAAGACTGGAAACAGAGGGAAACAGCTAGCCTGGCTCTGCCCACTGGAAACTGAATCCACCGACCGGCGTCTCTGATGCTCACAGGTGTGCATGTATTATTGTGTTTGTTTAATAATCTGTACAAAGAAATAAGTGAAGCACGGCAAGTTGTCATTTTATGGATAGTTTATAAATGTTTTATAAATGTGCAGGATTATTTTTGGGCCTGTTTTAAAACAAACAAGTGATATGAACTATTCCTTCCATATCTGTCTTTACATCTTCACTTCTTGGTGGAGTCATGTCTGTGTTGTTATGGCCCATCATTCCCGGTGCATAACCGGTGGCTCGTGTGCATTTTCTCCCCAGTTTACTCATTACCCAGTTTTTCATAATCAGAACATTTGATGAGATTTGATGAGATTTCAAAAGAGCTCCAGAGTTTCTGTTCATGTTTTCATTGCATGTTTTTCTTCAATAGATTTATTTCTGGAGGGTTAAAACTGTTAAAAGTAAAAGCCTAGTTATTGGAGAGGTTGTTTGTTGGTTACTATACATATATATGTGTAAACCCACCCTTCATGCATGTGCTGCTCTGCTGGTTCTGACCGTGTCGTCTGTGCATGCCGTGTGACCGCGGTCAGGAACCTGCCTCGTGCCATCTACATCTCCATTCCATTGGTGACCTTTGTGTACACGCTCACCAACATCGCCTACTTCTCCTCCATGTCGCCCGAGGAGCTGCTGTCCTCCAATGCCGTGGCTGTAGTGAGTAAATGATGATGAGGATGATGATGATGATCACTGTGCTTCATCTCTGTGGCGTTCAGGTCGGTGATGAGAATCACTTTCTAGATCAGAGAACCATGCAAGCCACCAGTGGTGCAGAGACAATAAAGCTGCGTTCACACCAAAAGCGTTCTGAATACAGGGTTCCTACGGTCATGGAAAACCTGGAAAAGTCATGGAATTTTAAAATGGTTATTTCCAGGCCTGGAAAAGTCCTTGAAAAAAATGAAATCCCAAAGTTTAGTAAAAGTCATGTAAATGTGTTATATTCATGTGTTCATGACGTTCATTTACGCTGAGTTTGAAATAATAAATATGCTTTTAAAAGAAAGACGCTCAGAATATAAGCAGGCATACATACAGGCATCTATATAAATGTTTATTATTTTAATCAAACTATTGTCTCATTCATTTGAGTCATTTAAGGTTTACTGTATGCTCAGGGGCGTGTCCAGACATTTTTGATAGGGGTGGCACCAGTGGGGCACTGACATATGCAGGGGTGGCATGAAGTGTGAGGAGGAGCGCCTGTGCAGACATATACACTCACGTATGCACACACACACACACACACACACACACAAGAAAATACACACCCACACCCAGGTGTCGGCATAGCATTAATTTACCATTTTTGTATCCACAACCCATATCTACTTCACTTACTAACACTGCAAGCAAGAACAGACCTACTAGTCACAACATTCAGGAAAAGGCAACATACAAATGTGATTGAAAACTACCATACTTTATTCTAACTTCAAAACAACCTTCCAAGGTATAATATACAGTACATACAAAAAAGACAATGCACTTTCTGTATAAAGTGCCAACAAAATTAAAATAAATAAGACTCTTTGGGCAAAATATTTACTTGACAAAACTGTGCAAAACTTTACATGTGCAACAATGTAAATGGTTGGAGGTACAGACCGTGTAGAATATTTTATCAACAGAGATAGCTGACCTTACCAGAGCTTATGTGTGCATAAAAAAAGCTTACATCACTTGTAACAAATCTTGTTTCAACACTGATTTGTTACAGTAATAATGCTACAAAATAACCTGTGACTCCAAAAGCCAACATAAGAAAACAATGCACATTAAAAAACAGTCAATCTCCGCCTATAAAGTGAAAACATATTTAAAATACATACGTCTCTTTGAACAAATTATTTAACCAAACAAATTATAAACTTTACATGTGCTACAGTGTTGGTTACTCTAGTATTACCTAGTATTACAATTCATTCATTGTTTTAAAGAAGGTAAATTCATACATACCCTGATGTGTATGTGATGTCGAGGGTCTTTCATCTTTACCATCCACATGTGACTCTATAATAATACATAAGCTGTGATTAGAATGATAATACAATCAGCCTTTCCTAAGTAAACTAAGTGGTATGTTACAGTCAAACCAAATGAGTAAGTTCAAACATGAGAACAAACTTGAACCATCAGGATTTCACATACCTATGTGTACAGCTGAAGCTGAAGTCTGTTTCAGGACAAGCTGGCTCTCATAGACTGACTGCTCTGCCCCTGCTCTGGCTCTATTTTGGATTTCTTTCTTTTGAAGAAATCCTTTATATTCTGACTTCTTTTCATACTGTAATAGTCCCATAATGCACGACATTCTTATATGTTGTACAATAGATAATTGTGCATACACACGAATGTAATTGATGTTACACGGGTCTAACATAACAATGTTACGCAGTACAGAAGAGCTAAATGTTAGCTTTAGCATCGTTGACAGTCAAAACAGTGTTTGCTAATGAGATGAGATGATGACAGCCTTGTGCCAATTACAATAAAAAGAAATAAAACAAGACAGGGTAAATGTTTAGCTTATTACCGTTACAGCTTTTAACTACAGGCACAGTAAGTGTAGTAAAATGTAGGCTACTCACATCTTTCACGACGACGCTCCAGAGACGTGTTGCTTCCATAGACTGAGTTTGTTTCACCTGTAGGTTTGTCGTTCAAACTTCTTCTTCTTCACGCCTTGTTTTTTGCAGGCTACATACTACTTTAGCGCATCTCTGCCTCTCAGGTTTGAGAAGGAACTGCAACTCTAAACAAGAGTGCAGTTTACATTCAGTGCCGTGGCCCGCCTCCGACTGGGCATATAGCCAATCATATTTTAAGATATTGGGGTGGCACTTGGGGTGGCCAATCAGATTTCAGGGGTGGCCCGTGCCACCCTAGGCCACTGCCTGAACACGCCAGTGTGTATGCTTTGTATTCTCATTGTTAGTTTACATTTTCTCACTTATTCATGTTTACAACGAGATTTCACAAAATGTTTGGTCATGGAAATTTGGTTTAAAGTCATGGAAAAGTCATGAAAATCCATTGGTCGAAATGTGTATGAACCCTGTGAATATTACTCGCGCCTGTATGGGGGCGTGGCTTATCTCCGTAAAAACAGTTACCGTTTCCTTCATCCACCATGGAAATAACCACTAGTTCTGCTTTGTACTTGTTGTGTAAACTCCACATACGTGGGAACATCAAACTCCATGGTGTCTGGGTTCATAATATTATCTGTAGTCCCACAACAGCGTCTGAATGAAGCCGCTACCAGCGCTACTTCAGGAGCAGCAGCAGTTTGATTCAGCAACGGCAGGACGAGTGATGACGGGCGGAGCTTCTCAACGCTGATTGGCTGACGCGACGCAAAAAATGTCAACTCGGGTGTGCATTGACTTTGCATGGAATCTACTTGCGCGTCAAATTCGCAACTCTTTTGGTGTGAACGCAGCATTAGAGCATCTACTCAAGTACAACATGGAATAAAGATTACATTCCATTTACAACAGAGGACGAGGGTCCAGAATGCATTTCTATGAGATACGATAAATATTATGAAGTATAAAGGCCATGAATATCGGATAAAATGCAACAAATATGGATTGAAGCCGAACATTTCTTTAGATAAAAAACATGTTGTGCATTTTGGAAATTATAACATCTATCTCTTTCTCAAAAGTCAATCCTACGAGTAGTATAATAATGTCTGGTCCTCCTCCGACACCTGCTTCAAACACAGCGAACAGACGCAGTTCAAACGGCGATTTATTATTTGAAGCTTCAAACTCTCCGGCAGAGAATCGTGCCGTCGGTCCGGTCGTGACTCGGTCTGTGGTTCTGCGTTGCAGACGTTCGGAGAGAAGCTGCTGGGGATGTTCTCCGTCATCATGCCCATCTCCGTGGCTCTGTCCACCTTCGGGGGGATCAACGGCTACCTGTTCACCTCCTCCAGGTGAGACCGCGGCTCCGCCCACTCCGTCACCTCCCACTCTGCCTTGACGTGCGGCTGCTGACGACGCTTCTGCCCGCAGGTTGTGCTTCTCTGGAGCCCGAGAGGGTCACCTGCCCAGCCTGCTGGCCATGATCCACTACAAGAACTGCACACCCATCCCGGCCCTGCTGGTCTGCGTACGTACACCAATGTTTGTGCTTCTGTCAGGTGGTGCATCCAACAGTATACAGTATTTATTTTGATGTTGTCTCTCTTTTTAGCCGGATATTTAAAAACGTATCAATGGAAATTTGGATTATAGATTTGCTAACGGTAAAGAAACAGCTCATTTGATATGAATGATGTTGTTATTTCTGATTCTGAGACCAACAAAGAGCAACATTTCAAAGTGACGTTTGCATGATGACAAAACGTAAACCACGAAACCTTAAATGTGTCCAGCCAGCTGCTGAGTGCGGCTACACTACCTGTTAGCATGGTCTGCATTACTTTCAGGTTCTGCAAGTCTTCTTCTCCTAAATGATTTGCGCCAGCAGAATCGTGCTAATTGCATAACATCTGTGGTTGCCCAGGTGTAGCCGCCGCCTGTTCAAGGCCCGCTTGTGGTCGCACTGACTCTCACTTTCTCAAAACGCCTTCTATTAGCATTTTAGCTTCGCCGCTGACTGCCTGCTGACTCCTCCCGCACCACTCTTCACCAGGCCGGTGGGGCACGTTGTGATAACACAGCTGAGTGCATCACCGACCCCCAGCCGCTATTCTGCGCCCACTCTAGACCATGTGTGTGGCTCACCGCTAACCGCTAATAGCTAACAGCTAACAGCTAAGATAAGTACTAATGCACACGCTGCTGAGTACCTCCTAGCCGCTGCTCATTGGTTGCTTACATTGCCGGCTGTTGGTTGACTCGCCTTTTATTGTATCAGACCACGTGTTTGGCTAACCGCTAACAGCTAAGAGAACTACTACTTCACACGCTGCTGAGTACCTCTCAGCCGCTGCTCTGCAGTCAGTTTGTTCGCTCAGTAGACTCGAAGCCTAAATAAATGCAGACGTCTGTTTAGATTGTGTTTTTTACAGATTCTCATGTGAGATACTTGCAGACTCGAGTTAAACAATTGTGGTTTGTATTCATTCAATCAATGTGAAAGGTTTGTTTTGTAGATGTAAAATCAAACCCTGTACAACAGAGACTACCTCAACATCCAGAGCCCCGCTGCACGGCCTCTGCATGCTGAGATTATTTAACACTATTTATTTTTGTATAATTTCTTATGTGCCTTTCGTGCTGAAGACAAATGCAAGAGGTCAACATTTACTACTCTGGTTGGAATGAAACTCAACCTGAAAAACTAAAATGATGAACGCCCTCCACGTGACTCGCCTGAGGGCTAACAGCAAGGAAAATGGTTACTCTGCCTCCCTGAGACATACACACACACTCTGAGAGACGGACCAGAAGATTCACCAAAACCACCGCTTCCACTTCGACAGGAATGAATATTGGGAGTACTGGGATACCACCACTTCAACCAGCTGCTGCATCCACGAACTGAACAGAAGACTCACAAGAACAAAGACTCAAAGGGAAGTAACGTTCAGGGAGCGGCCAAGTTTACAGCTTCTCTCAGAGACTCAATGGCTTCCAGACTAGAGGAGGATCTCTGCTGTCCGGTCTGCCATGACGTCCCTAAAGACCCCGTCATCCGGTCCTGTAGCCACAGCTTCTGTAGAGTCTGTCTGCAGAGCTGGTGGACAGAGAAGGAAACAGGAGAGTGTCCACTTTGTCAGAGGTTATTACATTACTACCGACCTCCTAACTCGGATATAAAGAACCCGCCAGAGAGAGATCAGAGAGACTCAGAGAGATTCAGACCCATCGATGAAGCCGCTCCACAACTCAAGAAGAAGCTTCAGGAAGCTCTGGAGCCCTTAAAGGAGAAGTTAGAGGTCTTTAAGGGAGTTAAAGGGAAGTTTGATCAAACAGCAGAACACATGAAGGTCCAGGCCCGACGCACAGAGAGGCAGATTCAGGATCAGTTCAAGAAGCTTCACCAGTTTCTAGAGGAGGAAGAGGAGGCCAGGATGGCTGCACTGAGGGAGGAAGAGGAGCAGAAGAGTCAGATGATGAAGGAGAAGATGGAGGCTCTGAGCAGAGAGATAGCAGCTCTTTCAGACACAGTCAGAGCCACAGAGGACGAGCTGAGAGCTGAAGACGTCTCATTCCTCAACAACTACAAGGCTGCAGTGGAACGAGTCCAGCAGCGCCCCCTGCTGGAGGATCCACAGCTGCTCTCAGGAGCTCTGATAGACGAGGCCAAACACCTGGGCAATCTGACCTTCAACATCTGGAGCAAGATGAAGGACCTGGTCTCCTACACTCCTGTGGTTCTGGACCCAAACACTGCTGGTTCCAGACTCCTCCTGTCCGAAGACCTGACCGGCGTGAGACCAGGAGACAAACAGCAGCTTCCTGACAATCCAGAGAGGATCGACGGCTACTACTACTTCTCTGTTCTGGGCTCCGAGGGCTTTGACTCCGGGACTCACAGCTGGGACGTCCAGGTGGGAGACGGGGACGTCTGGTCCGTGGGCCTGTTAGCAGAGTCCGTCCAGAGGAAGGGACGCATACCCTCCGGATTGTGGAAAATAGAATTCTTCTATGGTAAATACAACACATTCTCCCCATCGGATCCGGAAATGGATCTCGTGTTGCAGAAGAAGCTCCAGAGGATCCGAGTGGATCTGGACTGGAACGGAGGAACGCTGTCGTTCTCTGATCCTGAAACCAACACACACATACACACCTTCACACACACCTTCACTGAGCGGATGTTTCCCTACTTTAACACCGTGGGTCTCCCGCTGAGGGTTGTACCAAAGAAGCTGTCTGTCGAACCACAGAATGAGGACGACGAGGACGACGAGGACGACGAGGAGGACGACGAGGACGACGAGGACGACGACGAGGACGACGAGGACGACGAGGACGACGACAATGACTACGAAGATGACAGCGATAGCGGCGATAGCGGCGACAGCGGCGACAGCGGCGACAGCGGCGACAGCGGCGATAGCGGCGACAGCGGCGTCAGCGGCGATAGCGGCGATAGCGGCGATAGCGTTGATGACGACACCGATGATGACGACAATGACACCGACGACAATTGGATGATGATGATGATGATGATGATGATGATGATGATGATGACGATGATGATGAGCATCAATCCGTATATGTCAAGAAGTGCTGTATTTCCAACGTTTTTTTGATCTTTAAAGGTGGAACTCTCACATCTGTCGAGGCCCTTTTATTAATATTCTTCCCGTTGTCGTTGTTGTGTTGTGTGTTGTTGTGTGTTTCAGTGCGCGGCCACGATTGTGATCCTCTGCATCGGAGAGACACACAACCTGATCAACTACGTCTCCTTCATCAACTACCTGTCGTACGGCGTCACCATCGCCGGCCTGCTGTACTACCGCTGGAAGAAGCCCAACCTGTTCCGACCCATCAAGGTACCAACACTTCATATTCACTCCACTGGTGGGATGGGACCAAGTACCTTGACAAAAGGTACTGTGCTTCCTCACAAGCTTGAGGTACTTGAGTGTCAGAGGGAAATCAGGCGGCAACCTCCGGTTCTGAATAATCGTTAATTAATAGTTTAACTTCAGCTGCAGATGAACCAATAATACTCTAACAGTCTCAGTTTGAATACTTTAACTATATTTGACTGATTATACTGACGTACTTTTACTTGATGAACATTTTAAATGCAGGACTTCCTTTTAAAAACCAAACTATTTTTAGGCCATTTCCTCGAAAATGTCAGACCCAAACTAAAAAGGGTGTATCTCTGCAACCACTAGGGCTGTTTGAATACTTTTGGTGTTATAATAAAAGGTACACATGTGAGATGTTGTTCAGATGTGTAAATATCAGTCTATATCAGGGGTAGCCAACACGGTCCCTGCGGGCACCTGGTCGCCCGCAGGGACCACGTGAGTCGCCCGCGAGGCATAAAGTAAAAGAAATCAAATTTTTTATCAAAAACGCTTCCATTAAAGATTTGAAAATGACAATATTTAATATAACATTTTAAAAACAAAACAAAAATGCTGTATATATGAACTCTGACCATTTCTGAAGTCAATGTTCAATATTGTGCGTATGTCAAACCAGCATCTTCAGTGTTTCCCCTCCCGTTATATCAGGGGGCCTCCAGCCTGTACTTTAAGAGAGAGAGGCGAAAAATATGTTGCACGCTTTTCACAATGGAATTTGCTGCTTTAAGCTATCAGTATGTTAAGCCATCAGCGATCACTTGTAAAGCCTAACAGTTCATGTATTTGCAGGTCAAGACAAAGAGCCTAGAGCTCCATAAATGACGTTTCTGACTTTGCATATCGAGGCTCTGGAAATATTCTTCCAAAAGCCTGAAAAACACTGCAGTGACAAAGCCTGCACACTTTGTGGTTGTCATTCAAACTAAATATTAGTCATTTTTTGAACGGATATAACTTTATTTTCATTTTTCTAACAAAGTGATAACACTTTTTTTTTCCTACCATCATTGTCGTGGAAATTATTGTTAATAATTATTGTGAGGAATAATTAACATTGATATGTGATCAGACAGTCACTTCACATATATTATTATTATTAAAAGGTGATCAGTGCAACTTTGTTGTTCAGGAAGTTTGTATCAAACAAGTAGCCCTTCATATTATTTTGTACCCTTGAAGTAGCTCTTGGTTTCAAAAAGGTTGGTGACCCCTGGTCTATATGTTACTGGTTAAGAGTAAATGAAGATGACACACAGAACAAAATGAAAAGGTTTCAGGTCCGGTTATAAAAAAAACACTTTCAGGATGATTATTTCTTTGAAATGATGCAGCTGTAAGGTCCAACTCTAACCCAAATCATAGCACAATATGTGAACATTCTCTAACCCAAATCATAGCTCAATATGTGAACATTCTCTGACCCAAATCATAACACAATATGTGAACATTCTCTAACCCAAATCATAGCACAATATGTGAACATTCTCTAACCCAAATCATAGCTCAATATGTGAACATTCTCTAACCCAAATCATAACACAATATGTGAACATTCTCTAACCCAAATCATAACACAATATGTGAACATTCTCTAACCCAAATCATAGCACAATATGTGAACATTCTCTAACCCAAATCATAGCTCAATATGTGAACATTCTCTAACCCAAATCATAGCTCAATATGTGAACATTCTCTAACCCAAATCATAGCTCAATATGTGAACATTCTCTAACCCAAATCATAACACAATATGTGAACATTCTCTAACCCAAATCATAGCTCAATATGTGAACATTCTCTAACCCAAATCATAACACAATATGTGAACATTCTCTAACCCAAATCATAGCTCAATATGTGAACATTCTCTCTGCAAAGGTCGACTTTGATAAAGTGAAGCAGAACAAAGTTAGAGAGGGTTTAGAACAGAGAACATTCAGGCGAGGACTGGGACATTGGGGGCACATTTGCGCAAATTTGTGCATGTCTGTGACATTTGAATTTTCTCATGTGCCAAACCATATATTTCACTTATATATTACTTATGGTGTTCAATACATCCAAATACAGCAGTTTGGGGCTTTTTTTTCATAAAACAAGCTCTGATTTACAGTTTTATAAAACAATTTCTCAGTCTGCCCCCCTTAGGGGATTGGTTTTTATATATAAATAAATAAAATCCATAATGCATGAATGATTGCACACCTTATGTTTCCTGCAGGTGAACCTGCTGGTTCCTGTCTGCTACCTGATGTTCTGGGCGCTGCTGCTGGGCTTCAGTCTTTACTCGGAGCCGGTGGTTTGTGGCGTCGGTCTAGTCATCATGCTCACCGGCGTACCCGTCTACTTCCTGGGCGTCCATTGGAAAGAAAAACCAAAGTGCATCTACCACTTCATTGGTGAGTGAAACGATGTTGACCCCATCTGTTGAAGCTAGTATATATATATATTTATTATCTATAATGTGACACATAGCGCTTGTTTCCCTGCAGAGAGGATGACGTACGTGGGCCAGAGGTTGTGTTTCGTGGTCTTTCCTCAGATCGACCCCATCGAGATCGACGATCCTTCAGAATGGGCTGACCGGTCATCAGGAAGGAGCCGTTTGTCTGCCAAGTCTTAAAAACTTTTTTCTCTCTGAATATATGAAGATCCTTTTTGTTTTTATTCCGTCACTGTCTAAGTCCAGACACTTCTTCCTGGTTTGGGATCTTCCTGTCTGACCTTTGACCCCTCTGAGACTCTGGTTTCCCCTGCAGTCGAGTGGAAACGCCTCTTCTTTTTATGTTCTCCTCTTTTCTACTAAATCGTCAAGTTACAACAACCTAATGCCACGCTGTTGAAAATGACTTTTATTCCCGTTTTGGATCCCATTTTTTTTCTGTAGCGTGACAGAACTCTGACCGACTGGCGGCTCTTTCTTGTTGCTGCTGTTGTATCGTGTCTTTAGGCCTTTTCACACCCAGTCCCAAACCAATCTGTCGCCAGTATTCTGAAAAAATGAAGATACTTTATTATTTCAGAAAAGATCTGCAGTTGAGTGAAGAAAAAAAGTACAACTTTCAGCCTTCGTGTAATTCTGTTCTTCTTTCATGACTGCTTGTAGTGTCATGTGGTTCCCACTGATAGACACATTTCTTTGGCATTTTTACCAATCTTGCATACTAGAAAAAGAGGTTGAGTCAGCAGTTTAGGTCTGTGTGTCAGTAGAGACCGATAGTACCGTCCAGATGAAGAGCCAAAGTGAAAACCAGAACTTTGGGTTCTGTAACAGAAATAAGGAAACTTCATTTTAAATATATTGGCAGACATTTAATTGGTTTCCATGGATTTAAGTGCAGACATTCATGTTCCCCTGATGATGAATCCCAATGACTTTGGTGATCCTCAGATTTTTCCTCTTGTGCCACCAAGAGATTTACATTTGTGGTTTGGAATGAAATATCTCAACAACTATTGGATGGATTGTGATAATAGATTGTTCATGTTCCCATCAGGATGACTTGTAATAACTTTAATAATCCTCAGATTGTTTTCATCTAGCGCCACCATCAGGTCAACGGGTTAATGTGTCTGACACTTTGGTTCATGAGCAAATTCCTAAAGACATTCACACCAGCCTTATAAGGATGCTAACACGCTAAGCTAAGCGGATGAACTTTGCTAACTTTGGGTTTGAATTCTAACGACTTCTGATAGAAACTCATCTATCTACAGTGTTTGCTGACAGCAGTGTTGTAAAAACGTACTCAGATATTTTTACTTTAGTTGTGTTAGTAAGTCAATTTGTATACTACATTATAGAATCACTCTGTTACAAGTAAACGTCCTGCATTCAAAGCTTTACTTCCTGGTGCAGTGCCCATTTGTAGCCGGCCCATTGGTCGCCCCCCCAGAAGTGGTGTGGCTGCTTGCAGCCGCCAAGTGTGAAGTTGATGTGATAAACAATTTTCGAGATATGCAAAGGAGAGTCATCCATACAAACATATACAGGCAGAGAACCCTTCCTTTATGGATAAAGGATGCTGCTATACCTCTACCTATGGGCCAAATGGCACAATATTTGTCATGTTCATTCAGACATTATATCTACAATGTGGGAGCAAACGCACAAAGCGTTCAGGAGATATGATATGTTTTGTAATGAGCTAACTTTGAGGGCCAGCGATAACAAAAACTGTATGGAACATCCAAAATCCCCCAAAATCTAACTTTTTATGGCTTGGTCCAGAGATGTTCTGTACCAAGTTGGTGATGACTTCTCAAACATGTATAGTAGGAGCATTAAAAAACTGAACGCAACTCAAACATCAATCTAGATGCAACTGGGCATGGCTTCGTTTGGACGTCTGGAATTAAATTTCTGAGACGTCCCCAGCAAGTGTGAAGCAGATCGGATGAGCGGTTGTCGAGATACGTGAACGACACACAGACAGATAGAGAGAGATTATTTGCTTCATCGTAAGGAGTAAAAGTACAACAGTACAAGTATCAAAATATACTTAAAGTACAAAAGTATAAGCATCAAAATATACTTAAAGTACAAAAGTATAAGTATCAAAATATACCGTAAAAGTCGGGTTACAAGCCGCTCCTACCTCCGGTCAGTGTCCCCGCTGTAGCAAGCTAGGAGCAGCGCTAGCTAGTGCTGCTGCTGCTACCGGCCGCTGCTGCTGCTACTGCCCGCGTCCCCCCTGCCCAAGTCGGGTGTCGAGCCTGGTCCCGCTACCTGGTTTTCGGGGAGCTAGCGTAAGTTAGCGGAGAGCTAGCAGAAGTTAGCGGGGAAGTAACGGAGCGCTAGCAGGAGCCCCAGCTGGCTACAGCGGGGAGCTAACGGGGACTCTGACCGAAGGTAGTAGCGGCTCGTAACCTGACTTTTATGGTACTTAAAGTACAACAGTATTTGCATCAAAATATACTTAAAGTACAAAAGGAAAAAGTATTCCTATGAAGACTGGCCCATTTCAGAATAATATATATCCTGTTATAAAGTATAAAGTAGCAGAGAATGGAAATACTTCAGTAAAGCACAAGTACCTCAACATTGTACTAGTGTAAATGTACTTTCCAACACTGGCAGACTGTTTGCTTTTTTAAATTTAGTTTTGTTGTTATTTTCATGGACATTTAAGACTTTGTGTGAAAAGGCCTTTACTGGGAGAAAATGTATATTCAAAAGTTGTTTATTAACTGATTCACTCTGTTAGATTCTTAATATATTTTTTGCGAGTGCCTTTTCTTTTCTTTTGTGTCTTGCATTTGTTTACTGCAGAAGCGCGTTGGTCTTCCACCGTCTTGTTTTCTTTTCCTCTCTTTTTGTAAAACCAGGTGGCGCTGTGGACTCTTTTTGCACAAATCACCGTCGAATCCCCCGAAACCAAGCGCAGGCTCGAGTTTATTAATCTGTTGTTAACAAAAGTATATGATCTGATTTACTGTGAACGTGCAGCAAAGTACGCTTTTAAGATGTTGTTGTGGCAGCTTTTGTTGTGTTTATTAAGCCATGCTAATGAAATGTGTGACTAAGACCGAATGAGCCCTTTTTTATTATTAATATGATTCATCGTAGCTCCACTTCTTCTTGGTATTAATCACTTTACCCATGTTGACTATAAACGGTACAAAGCCAACTTTCCGTTACTGCCGACTGTGTGGTCACTTTATTTTGTTTTTACAAAACCACTGAGGCACCTTTCTGGTTTCTGGGTTGTCAGACACCAGCGATGTGATTACAGTTATCCTTAACCTGAATGTTTTTAGATTCTTGATCAAATCTATAGACTATTTAAGAATTGAACGTCTCTCTTTGGTTTGTGGACGTTTTGAAGCCTCGAGTTCGCCATCTTTTTTTTTTTTTTTACAACCGATGGACAGGAAGTGTGGAGTGACGTAGGGACGCCGTATATGTTTCTGGTAGCGGCAGTAACCTGTCAATCACCTTGTAGCCCCGCCCCTAAAGCGTCCCCTGCTTTATGGTCTGTTTGACTCTAAATGACCATAATTTACTAAATGAACATCATGCTGTATTGAAGAAGACTTGAAACTAGAGATTGAGACATAAACTCATGTTTACAATGTTTACTGAGGGAATACATCAAGAGAAGTAGAGTCATTTATATAGACTTCTATACAACCAGAGGAGTCACCCCCTGGTGGTCAGGAGAGAGAATGCAGCTTTAACACATGAAGCATAGACTTCTATACAACCAGAGGAGTCACCCCCTGGTGGTCAGGAGAGATATGCAGCTTTAACACATGAAGCATAGACTTCTATACAACCAGAGGGGTCACCCCCTGGTGGTCAGGAGAGAGAATGCAGCTTTAACACATGAAGCATAGACTTCTATACAACCAGAGGAGTCGCCCCCTGGTGGTCAGGAGAGAGAATGCAGCTTTAACACATGAAGCATAGACTTCTATACAACCAGAGGAGTCACCCCCTGGTGGTCAGGAGAGAGAATGCAGCTTTAACACATTAAGCATAGACTTCTATACAACCAGAGGAGTCACCCCCTGGTGGTCAGGAGAGATATGCAGCTTTAACACATGAAGCATAGACTTCTATACAACCAGAGGAGTCGCTCATTTTATTGACTTTATTATAGGTAATAATAATAAATCTGGTGGTAAATAATACATAAAGAAGCTGAAATCCAGGAGCCACTGTAAGTTATTTGTGAAGTTTGCAACAGTAAAATGCTTCTTTCCATGAATGCATGAACAATAGAATAGAATACATAACATTACACAGTGTGGTATTAGTACTTGGTGTGAATACTTCCTCCACGCTGCTCTACATGGCCTCGTGTCTATGTGAAGTGTCGCAGAGCTACATGTTGCGGATCTGTAGCGTTATGGTGACGTCACAGTCCAAACAGGAAGTGTGAGCAGCACGCTTCCTTCCCCCCACGTTCCGGCTGCTGCCGTCAGTGTTACACAACATCAATGCCGGTGAGTTCATTTAATCACAGGTGAACATGGTTACAGTGATATTACAGAAGCTGTGTGTCATATTAATGAACATCAATGGCGCCGCCCTCATGGACCCGCTCCACCAGACAGCTCTCAGGTTAAAGGGCGCGTGCTCGTGGGTTTGCTAACAGACCTGGCAACCCGTAAATATGATCCGGTTATTAATCCATAGCGCGTTGTTGTTACTTCGGCAGACTTTTACATCGTCAAGTGCAATTCAATGTCAATAATATGTGAATAATGTCGGCTCTTGCCGCTGGAGAGAAACGGATCAATGCGCCGACCTGTAGGAGGAACAGCTCGTGCGCGTTCATGATATGTTTGATGCATTGTGGTTTTGCCGAATCAAATATGAATTACTACAATTGAGGTCTCACGTTGTTGTTCTTTACTTGTCGGCTGTTAAAGGTTCACTGTGGCTGGAACCGAACCGCAGCGAATGAAGCGCTTTTCTGGGCGGAGTTTGGCGTGAAGGGTTCTGACCCGCTGTCTGCAGCAGGAGGAGGAGGAGGAGGGTTCTGACCCGCTGTCTGCAGGAGGAGGAGGAGGGTTCTGACCCGCTGTCTGCAGCAGGAGGAGGAGGGTTCTGACCCGCTGTCTGCAGCAGGAGGAGGAGGGTTCTGACCCGCTGTCTGCAGGAGGAGGAGGAGGAGGGTTCTGACCCGCTGTCTGCAGCAGGAGGAGGAGGAGGAGGGTTCTGACCCGCTGTCTGCAGCAGCAGCAGGAGGAGGAGGGTTCTGACCCGCTGTCTGCAGGAGGAGGAGGGTTCTGACCCTCTGTCTGCAGCAGCAGCAGGAGGAGGAGGAGGGTTCTGACCCGCTGTCTGCAGGAGGAGGAGGAGGGTTCTGACCCGCTGTCTGCAGCAGCAGCAGGAGGAGGAGGGTTCTGACCCGGCTCCTCCGCTCATGATGGCCGGCGCGCTGAGCTTCAGGAACATCACCGCTCTGGCCCCCATGGTCCGGGTGGGCACGCTGCCCATGAGGCTGCTGGCTCTGGACTACGGGGCCGACGTGGTCTACTGCGAGGTGAGGCTCTGGAAGACCCCAAAGACCCCAGCAGAGATTTAAAGACCCCAAAGATCCCATTAAATTAAAGACCCCATCAAAGACCCCCACCTTTCATGAAACAAAGCGTTATTACCTCTTAAGTAATGACTTAGTTACTTAGTTCTTGTTCTTAGAAACTTAACTCATTATTCTAAGACACTGAGTCATTTCTCTTAAAGGTTTCTCATCGTTCTGACTCGGTTGCAGTGTCTCCAGAGAGAGAACCCTTCATGTCATGTTGTTAACTGTTTCCTGTTTCCTGTTTCAGGAGTTGATCGACATCAAAATGGCTCAATGTCACAGAGTAGTGAACGGTGAGTAAAGTCCTGCATTCAAACGTTACTCCACTCAGATGAACTACTGAATATGACGTACTATATAATATGACATGCATCATATAGACCCCTTCACAGCAGCATGTGAAGGCGAGGCCACAGGCTAAATGTGAGCGGTAAAGACTCGGTGTGTTGCAGAGGTTCTGGACACGGTGGACTTCGTGGCCCCGGATGAGCGAGTGATGTTCAGGACCTGCGAGCGAGAGAAGAACCGAGTCGTCTTCCAGATGGTGAGACGGAAACCATGAATACTGGACCTGAGACAGGAACCATGAATACTGGACCTGAGACAGGAACCATGAATACTGGACCTGAGACAGAAACCATGAATACTGGACCTGAGACGGAAACCATGAATACTGGACCTGAGACAGGAACCATGAATACTGGACCTGAGGCCGGTGTAGCTTCTCAGAGCCGTGACTCTTCTTCTTCATCTTCTTCCTCTTCTAGGGAACCGCTGACCCGGACCGGGCGCTGATCGTGGCCCGGCTCGTGTGAGTTCTCCGCTCCACCGCTGGACCTTAAACTGTGTTTTTAGTTCAAGGTCAAAGCTTCAGACGGAGTTCAAAGAAGAAGAAAGAGACCCAACGAGCTTTCTACAGAAATCTGCCACGTTCTAGATGCAAGCTTTTGGTTTTTCAGTTCTGCACCAAATTCTGTTCTCAAGTCGAACACTTTGAACGTGTCTGCGTGATAATAATCAGTTATCCGCACATCACAGCACTTTTTAACACACTAGATACATCACAAAGTACATTGTAACTTAAACGCTACATTGTTTGTCATGTAGCGTTAAGTTACAATGTACTTTTAAAACAATGTAGCGTTTACAAGGCTACTTTTTAAACGCTACATTGTTTTAAAAGTACATTGTAACTCACACGCATATACCGTAAAAGTCGGGTTACAAGCCGCTACTACCTTCGGTCAGTGTCCCCGCTGTAGCCAGCTGGCGCTCATGCTAGCGCTCCGCTAGTTCCCCGCTAACTTCCGCTAGCTCTCCGCTAACTTTCTGCTAGCTCCCCGCTAGCTCCCTGACAACCACCGAAGGTAGCGGGACAAGCCCCGGCTCGACACCCGACTCGGGCAGAGGGGGCGCGGGCAGTAGCAGCATCAGCTGGGAGCTAGCAGCAGCGCTAGCTAGCGCTGATCCTAGCTTGGTACAGCGGGGACACTGACCGGAGGTAGGAGCGGCCTGTCACCCGACTTTTACAAGGCTACTATTTAAACGCTACATTGTTTTAAAAGTAAATTGTAACTTACATACATTGTAACTTATATATAGCTTTTAAAAGGCTACTTTTTAAACAGTCTTTTAAAACAATGTAGCTTTTAAAAGGCTACTTTTTAAACAGTCTTTTAAAACAATGTAAGGTTTAAAAGGCTACTTTTTAAACGGAGTCGTCCACATATGTGGCATCACTTTAACTTGACGTCAGGCAGAGCAGCGAGCGCAGAGCGACATCCCTGATGCGTTTTATCTGATTGATGTCGGCTCAGCTTCGGTAAACGGTACAATACCGTAATGTTCACTTCACAGGTCATGCAGCGTCATAATGAAACCCGTGGAGGTCGTGTACAAGCGTGGAGCTGTTTATTCTTTATAGTACCGGGAAAGTCTTTGTAGTTGGTATTATGAAAAAAGTAATGTAATGAATGAGCCTATTCTTTTCCCATGATGCATTGCTGAACCTGGCCGGTTGACTTAGGGAGCAGGATGTGGCCGCTATCGATGTGAATATGGGCTGTCCCAAAGAATACTCCACCAAGGTGAGTTTCCTGTCGCTAACCGGCTGCCGCGGCGCTGACCTCTGGCTGACCTCTGGCTGACCTCTTGACCTTGACTTCCTGCAGGGCGGGATGGGAGCGGCTCTCCTGTCAGATCCAGACAAGATCGAAGCGGTGAGTACGTTCGAAGCGAAGCATTTTTTATATTTATTTTATAATTTATATTTCTACCGTAAAAGTCGGGTTACAAGCCGCTACTACCTTCGGTCAGTGTCCCTGTTAGCTCCCCGCTGTAGCCAGCTAGCGCTCCTGCTAGCGCCCCGACAACCACGCAAGGTAGCGGGACCAGCCCCGGCTCGACAACCGACTCGGGCAGAGGGGACGCGGGCAGTAGCAGCAGTGCTAGCGGGGAGCTAGCAGCAGTGCTAGCGGGGCAGTAGCAGCAGTGCTAGCGGGGCAGTAGCAGCAGTGCTAGCGGGGCAGTAGCAGCAGTGCTAGCGGGGCAGTAGCAGCAGTGCTAGCGGGCAGCTAGCAGCAGTGCTAGCGGGCAGTAGCAGCAGTGCTAGCGGGGAGCTAGCAGCAGTGCTAGCGGGCAGTAGCAGCAGTGCTAGCGGGGAGCTAGCAGCAGTGCTAGCGGGCAGCTAGCAGCAGTGCTGGCTGGGACACCCACCGGAGGTGGGAGCGGCTTGTAACCCGACTTTTACTAACTTATTTCACACAAAAAAATTCAAAAAAGATGTGGGACATTTTTACACACTAATCATTTTCAGACATTTTTACATATTTGCTGGAAATTGTTCATGTATTATTCCCACAGTTTTCACTCTTTTCTTTTATTTATATATATATATATATATATATATATATATATATATATATATATATATATATATTTCTAACCTATTTAACTAAACATTTTTTACTGTGTGTGTGTGTGTGTGTGTGTGTGTATATATATATATATATATATATATATATATATATATATATATATTTATGAATTTCCTTTTTTATTTCTTACACATTTCACCAATAATCTTCAGACATATTTTTTTGTAATTTTTTCACATTTGTTGGATATTTTCCAATTATAATTTTGTTTGTACGTATATTACAATTATTTTGTTTTACATACATTACAAATTCTTTTTGTAATAATATTACAAAATATTTTCACTTTTTAGTTTCACATAATTAATAATGTCGGAAATTTTTCTCGTATTTTCTGATTTTTTTTTTTATGTGTAATTTTCCCCATATTTATTGTTTAGTTGTTAAATCGCCCAGGAAGGCGTCGGCTAAACATTTATATATTTTTTTAATTTATATTTATATATATTATTTCTAGCTTCCTCTTTCCTCTGCAGATCCTCAAGAAGCTCGTCTCTGGCGTCTCCATCCCCGTCACGTGTAAAATACGCATCCTGCCGTCGGTAAGAAGTCATCTTCATCTTCATCATCATCAGTTTAGGATCCTGTAACTGGTTCCATGACCTGTAACTGGTTCCCTGTCACTGGTTCCAGTTGGAGGAGACGGTCGGGTTGGTCCAGATGATTGAGAAGACGGGCGTCGCTGCCATCGCGGTTCACGGCAGGTAAACAATGTGAAATATGACTTTAATAGTATTTGACTTTATGTGGCTTTTTATTAATGATGATGATAATAATACTACAGCGCTCTAAGACGTATGAAGGGCATTTTACATGATATTAACAATATAAACAAAGTAGGTAGATGACGTCATAACAGTAAAAACAATACAAAACAAGCTAATAAATAAGTATACAGTTTAGTGTGTTTTTCCCGTGGCTTCATATAGTGTATACTTTATAGTTATTGAGAGCTGCGATGCGTTCACTGACCCGTTGATGTGACGTTCAGGTTGAAGGAGGAGCGTCCTCGCCACCCGCTGCACCTCGACCACATCCAGGCCGCCGCCCGGGCCGTCTCCATCCCCGTCATCGCCAAGTGAGTAACCCTCAACGCCTCTTCATCATCACCTCATCATCACCTCATAAAATAATCCTTTATTAGTCCTGCAGTGGGGAATTGCAGGATTACAGAGAGACGCAAAGTAAAGTAAAATAAAAACAAGTAATCTGAATAAACAGTAGTAAAACAGTAAATAATCTACAATAGCAGTATCATCACCTCATCGCCTCCTGGAGTCGACAAAAATACATTTATATTCAGAAAAATGTGGTTGTTTCGTGCCAGAAACTCAGAAATCTGAGGCGTCGTCGTGTCCTTGAACGCAACTTAAAACAACTTAAGCTGTCGGCTGCAAAAACATACAAAGTACAATATGTACCTCCTAGATGTACTACAGTATAAAGTACTACCTCTACCTCCTAGATTACTAGAGTATAGTATGTACCTCTGAGGTGTATTCCAGTACTACATGCAGTACCTGCTCTCTCCAGCGGGGGCTCTCTGGATCTGGTGAAGTCGAGCGGCGACATCGCGGCGTTCCGCAGGGCGAGCGGCGCCTCGTCGGTGATGCTGGCTCGAGCCGCCATGTGGAACGCCTCGGTGTTCAGAGAGCGAGGGCCGCTGCCCCTGGAGGACGTCATGGAGGAGTACCTCAAACACGTGAGTTTCTATTTATTTAACCTCACGCTTCCACTCCTACATTTATTTAACCTCACGCTTCTACTCCTACATTTATTTAACCTCACGCTTCCACTCCTACATTTATATAACCTCACGCTTCCACTCCTACATTTATTTAACCTCACGCTTCCACTCCTACATTTATATAACCTCACGCTTCCACTCCTACATTTATTTAACCTGGAGCTGGGAGGAGCTGGGAGGAGCTGGGAGGAGCTGGGAGGCGGGGCCTCTTCTAATTGGCTGCTGTGTGGTTTCCTAGGCGTTCCGGTACAACAACCACGCCTTCAACACCAAGTACGTCCTGTGCCAGATGATGAGGGACAAGGTGGAGTCTCCTCTGGGGAAGAAGCTGCAGGCGGCGCAGACCAGCCGGGAGATCAGGTACGACCCGGTTCAGGGGGTCTGACCCGGTTCAGAGTCTATGACCCGGTTCAGGGGGTCTGACCCGGTTCAGGGGGTCTGACCCGGTTCAGGGGGTCTGACCCGGTTCAGGGGCTCCTAGGGACACTGACTGACTGTGTGTGTGTGTGTGTGTGTGTGTGCAGCGAGGCCTTCGGGCTGCAGGACTTCTACCAGCTGACTCAGGACCAGCTGCAGCTGAAGAGAGACGCTCTGCAGAGCTGCAGCCGGCCGGAGAGACTGATGGTGGAGGGAGACGTGTCCATGATGGCCGTCAGGTTTGAGCGGTGAGACTCTCTTCTTCTTCTTCTTCTTCCTCTTCCTCTTTTTCTTCTCTTCTTCTTCTTCTGCTTATATATGTATTTAATATATATGTCTGTTTCAGGAGGGAGTATCCGCCTCACATCACTCCCAAGATGTTCCTGTTGGAATGGAGCCGCAAGGAGAAGCTGCAGCAGCCGCTCTATGAAATGGTACGAGGCCTCTGGGGACCTGCAGGGGGGACTGGGTTTACTGGGTTTACTGGGTGAGGGTTATGGGTACTGGGTTATGGGTACTGGGTTATGGGTACTGGGTTATGGGTACTGGGTTATGGGTACTGGGTGATTATATAATATGTACAAAACATCCGTTCAAACGATTTAAAGAGCTGAACCGTTTTGTGCAAAAGTTGACAGTTTAATGTTTAAATATTTCGTGTAATCGAGTTCCAGTCGCCTTGTTTCTGGTTTCATTGTTTCTGGTTTCATTGTTTCTGGTTTCATTGTTTCATTGTTTCTGGTTTCATTGTTTCTGGTTTCATTGTTTCTGGTTTCATTGTTTCTGGTTTCATTGTTTCTGTTTATTGAGTCAATCGTTTGTTCTTCAGGAGCAGCGTTCTCAGGACCGATCGTTTCAATCCACCGTCACTGTGGAGGGCAAGAAGTACAGATCTACTCTGTGGTGAGGACACACACACACACACACACACTAACACACACACACACACACACACACATTAGCACACACACTCATCGGCCGCTCCCCCATGGTTTGTTCTCAGGGAGAAGTCTAAGAAGTTCGCCGAGCAGGCGGCGGCCGTCGTGTGTCTTCGGGTCCTCGGCGTGCCGGAGGGGCTCATCGGCGAGGAAGACTCCGGTCTGGTCTGCAAGAGGAAGCTGAACGGCACCGCCGAGGAAGAGCGGAGCAAGAAACGCCACGTGTTCGAGACCCAGCAGGAGGCGGACGCCGAAGACCTGATGAAGAGTCAGAAACTTTGAGAGGAGACGAGGAGGCAAGGAGACGAGGAGGCAAGGAGACGAGGAGGCAAGGAGACGAGGAGACGAGGAGGAGACGAGGAGGCAAGGAGACGAGGAGACGAGGAGGAGACGAGGAGGCAAGGAGACGAGGAGACGAGGAGGCAAGGAGACGAGGAGGAGACGAGGAGGCGAGACGCTGACGGACGTCTGCGTGAACCCGAGGAACAAATCATGGACGTTTTTCTCTGCATCAAAAAGCTTCTCAGTTATTTGATCATTTAAGTATAAATACTTAAGTATTTTTTTATTTATTTTACGACTATATATCATATTTTTTGTTCTACTTACATAGCAGTTGAACTCTAAACATGTTTTACGGTTTTCAGGCGTTGGAACACTCTTCCTCTTCCTCTTCCTCTTCCTCTGTTGTTTATTTTAATGTTTCTTTTGTTCACCTGGTAACTGAGGAGGTTCAGCCAGTAGGGGGCGCTGCTGATCCTCCATATTCAGGATGTATCAGTTAAATATTCCTGAAACACTTTGGAGCCTTGGTGCCTTTAAACTTTTAAAATCCTGATTTTGGAAACTTAAAATCCTGTTTTTCTTCCTTTAGTCTCTGTGGAGGCGACGGATGTTTGATTGATTTTGATTTCATTAATTTCATTTCATTAATCGTCTCCGTTCAGCTGAGAAATGATGAATGAAACATCATCATGAGAACGTGAAGAACAGACGGTCTCATTTCATCGTGTTATGATCATGAAGTTCAAGTCTCAACTAAAACCATTAAAAACACCAGAAAGAGACAAACTGTTTATTTAGTCGTGTCTTCATTCTGTTGGGAACCTTTTGGTTACTTTATTTATGCAGCGGTGGAATGAACCATTACTTAACATGTGTGTTTTTTATATATAGATATAGATAGATATAATTTATATATATTTTTATATAGGTATATATATATTTTTATATTTATATATATATAATTTATATATGTTTTAATATAAATATATTTATTTTTTAATATTTTTATATATATATATATATTATTTATATATTTTTTTTATATAGATATAAAAAAATATATATCTATATAAAAAAATATATAAATAATATATATTTATATAAAAATATTAAAAATATATTTATATTAAAACATATAAATTATATATATATATATAAATTTAATTTATTTATATATTTTTTATATAAATATATATTGTTATATATTATTATTTTGTTTAATATAAATATATATATATTTTATATTTGTTTTATATATATTTTGTTTTTGTTAATCAAACGAGTTTATAGAGTACAGCTGAAACAATTAGTGTTGTTATGTAATGTGTAATAATAATATCAGTATTAATGTTGAGGTTTGGACCAAAAGGATTCTGGGTAATCGTGATGACATTTCTCAATATTTTCAATCGATTAGTGTAGAAAATGATCAGCAGATTAATTCATAATGAAAATAATTAGTTATTCATTAAAAATGCTCAACCAGCTAAAATCCTGCTATTACATGAATTCATAAGTTTACTTTAACTACATTTTACTGAATATACTGACGTACTTTTAATTAAGAAACTTTTTCACTGTAGTATGTTTACTGTAATAGAGTATGTTATACAGTGTGGTATTAGTACTTTTACTCTAATAGAGTATTTTTTATTTTGTGGTATTAGTACTTTTACTGTAATAGAGTATGTTATACAGTGTGGTATTAGTACTTTTACTCTAATAGAGTATTTTTTATTTTGTGGTATTAGTACTTTTACTGTAATAGAGTATGTTATACAGTGTGGTATTAGTACCTTTACTCTAATAGAGTATTTTTTATTTTGTGGTATTAGTACTTTTACTGTAATAGAGTATGTTATACAGTGTGGTATTAGTACTTTTACTCTAATAGAGTATTTTTTATTTTGTGGTATTAGTACTTTTACTGTAATAGATTATTGTTTACTGTGTGGTATTAGTACCTTTACTCTAATAGAGTATTTTCTACAGTGTGGTATTAGTACTTTTACTCTAATAGAGTATTTTCTACAGTGTGGTATTAGTACCTTTACTCTAATAGAGTATTTTCTACAGTGTGGTATTAGTACCTTTACTCTAATAGAGTATTTTCTACAGTGTGGTATTAGTACTTTTACTCTAATAGAGTATTTTCTACAGTGTGGTATTAGTACCTTTACTCTAATAGAGTATTTTCTACAGTGTGGTATTAGTACTTTTACAGAAAAGGATGTAAATACTTCCTCAATCTCTGGTCTTATGATCAAACGGTCCTGAATTGAACCTGAGAGATGTCGACGCCCAGCTACTGACGTCATCACCGGGCTGTCTAATGGTGCCTTCAGGGGCACTGGGAGATATGAGAATAACAATGTATTTGAGCGGTCAGGAGAACTGCAACGCCGTGCTGTGAATGCAGCCCTCAAAGTAAACCTAAATATAGACGTTTTTTTTTTGTTGCGGGTGAGAGGGAAGCCTGGGTCGGCCTGCTGAACCTGCTGCCACCGCGACCCGACCCCGGATAAGCGGTCGAAAATGGATGGATGGATGGATAGACGTTTTTATTATTTTATTTATTATGAAGTTAATTATTTAACTTTCTGTTAGAGTTGAACTGCAGTAAAGTACAAAAACATCACGTGAGAAGAAACTGTTTAACTGTCGAGTGTTGCCACCAGAGTATTAGTAAAATAAAGTAGACTTTATATTTTAAAAATATTAATTCATTTTTTAAATGATGAATTAATAAATGAATCATACAATTCACGTCTCTAAATTTCTAAAGTTACGACCACTGTCATTTAAAACACAACTAACACAACTAGACCAACACAATAAACCAACTAAACTAAAACTAACACAACTAAACAACTAACCAACACAACTAGACCAACACAATAAACCAACACAACTAAACCAACACAATAAACTAACACAACTAAACCAACACAATAAACCAACACAGTGTGACGCACGAGAGGCTCGTAACACAATGAAGTAGAATTTAAATAGTTTTGATTTAATGTCATTAAAGTGACGTGAAGTGGGAAATGTTGATGCTATTCTGAGAATACGCTTCCATTTAATTTAGTCCGTTAAATGCCTCCTTATTATTCTGTCGTTTTTTTAAAGAAAAAGTTTAAAAAAAAGGCACATTTACAAAACGCAAATTACAGTTTTCAATATTATTTATTTATTTTGCTTCCGTATTTTCTGTCGTTTGAAAACAAAACCATATATATATATATATATATATATTTTTTTTTACAAGAAATATATAAAACTTAAATTACAGTTTTTTTAATTCCTTTTATAATAAAGAGTGTGCGTTTTCCGAGGGGACATGAACGCAGCACAGGGATCAACCTGAGGAACAGAAAACACCAGAACGCAACAAGTTCACGCAACAATGTTTCTTTTCCCGCTTCCGCCACGGGGCCACGTGACCTCTCCATTGACCCAGTCGATGCCGGGGGATAACTTTTAATCAGGGGGGGCGGGGTCAGTCGACGTTGTTTGTTTGTTTGTTTGTTTGTTTGTTGAAGCGGAGTTGTGCTCTCGGTCGGATGGAAGAGCGTGAGACCGGTTCCACGGAGCGACAGACAGGTTAGCGGCTCGATGGAGGAGCTGGACTTCCGGCTGGTGTTCGAGGAGGACGCACGCAGCGCAGGTTCGAGTCTCTCTTTCTTCTTCTCTTTCTTTCTCTTCTTCTTGCTCTTTTTGCTGATTTGTCCGCGTGAAGCGTCCAGCTGGCGAGCGTCACACCGGAAGTGGCCTTCAAAATAAAACGCGGTAGCGAACAGATCCGGAAACGTAGTTTTAAGATGAAATACTCGTGTACTTTACTAATGTATACTTTATGAAGTATTGTTCTGTATTGTTCACCTTTACCTACATTTATCTGACTTAACAAAACATGGGAAGAGTTTAATGAAAATAATCATTAATTAATGGTTCAACAGTAAAATCCTGCTTTTACATTCATGTGTCATAATAATATAATATATTACAGTAGCACGTGTAATACTACATTTTACTGATACTTATACTTAAAAGCTGTTTGTTCAACATGTGCAGAATAATTACTGAGAAGTGGTTGTTGTCAATATAAAAGGTTTAGAAACATTTAGGCTTTTTTATATGATATTTCTTCTTTTGTTTAATTTCAACCAACAGAAACACTCAGACTGTATTGATTTTACTGTCCATCTTGATTCATGAGTTTTATTCATATATCTTATATGTAATCTCTTATTCTAACTTGCACTATTTTATATTGTAATTCTTGTACATATTTTAAAAACGTTAATATTGACAACAACCACTTCTCTGCTCTTGATGAACAAATAACTTTTAAGTATAAGTATCAGTAAAATGTAGTATTAAATGTTATACTACTGTAATATATTATATTATGATTATTATTAAAAGCAGGTTTGTACTGTTGTACCTGCTTGAGCTCATTTTGAACCATTAATTAATGATTATTTTCATTCTATAAACTTCATGTTTTATAAACTCATCCCATGTTTTGTTAAGTCAGATAAATGTAAGTAGAAAAACTACAACATTTGCCTCAGAAAATACTTTATTAAAGTGTACATGAGTAAAGTACATGAGTTACTTTCCACCTCTGAATTACATCACGTTCTATTGTTATTTGAATTTTATGTATTTCACAAATACTGAGAACAGATAGCAGAAATACTACAAATAGTACACGTATAAAGTATCTTAAATAATACAATTAAATAAATATACAGCATATTCATGATGTATAAGTACCACAATGAGACTAGATGGAGAATACACAACTCTAGGTGTGATATGTAAACTTTAATCAGACATATACAGTAACATAAATATTAACATGTGTAGTGTGTGTTCATTTATATAATTTAGAGGTAATCATTAAAGGATACAGTAAAATAGAATAATGCTGACTGTACTGTTTCTAATACTATCATTTCTGCCTAGTAACAATAATATAAACATGTATGTATTGTATTTATAATTATTTACTGTAATAGTATCTATATTGTATGTAAAAACATAGTATGATGTTTTATATGATGTATAACATCAGATCTGTTAGAGACATGTTCCCTTTACTTTAAGGACTTTACTTTGAAAATCGTAACCGGAAGTAGTGTTGTCTGACTGGAGTGGATGTGACACCTCCAGCTGTCTGTTGAAAAGTCACCAGTGACCTCGTGTTATTGATCACTTCACTATTATATTTGACATAAACCTTTATATTCAAGATACAACGACGTGAAATATCATTTACTATTATTTCTAATTTATTAGGATTATTGTTATTGTCCATTAATCTCTCAATTATTCTTTCAATTCATTGATTTGTTTCATGTTGCCGGAAACCAGAAAATATTCATATTTAAGAAGCTAAAAATTACTCAAAACATTAATTCATTATTAAAATCGGGGCAATTCACTGAATACTTTTACAGACACACTTGTATCTTATACTTGTACTTTACTGTGTACTTTTACAGACACACTTTTATCTTGTACTTTAGTGTATACTTGTATCTTATACTTGTACTTTACTGTGTACTTTTACAGACACACTTTTATCTTGTACTTTAGTGTATACTTGTATCTTATACTTGTACTTTAGTGTGTACTTGTACAGACACACTTGTATCTTATACTTGTACTTTAGTGTGTACTTGTACAGACACACTTGTATCTTATACTTGTACTTTAGTGTGTACTTGTACAGACACACTTGTATCTTATACTTGTACTTTAGTGTGTACTTGTACAGACACACTTGTATCTTATACTTGTACTTTAGTGTGTACTTGTACAGACACACTTGTATCTTATACTTGTACTTTAGTGTGTACTTGTACAGACACACTTGTATCTTATACTTGTACTTTACTGTGTACTTGTACAGACAGACTTGTATCTTATACTTGTACTTTAGTGTGTACTTGTACAGACAGACTTGTATCTTATACTTGTACTTTACTGTGTACTTGTACAGACAGACAGCAGGTTTTACTTCCTGGTTTTCTAACCGCTCTGAGAGTTCAATGCAAAGCAGCAGATGGAGCTGATGGAGCAGATCTGATCCACTCTGCTGATTTACACACGTTTATTTTGCATGTAGTCCTGGAGGCGTGTGTGTGTGTGTGTGTGTGTGTGTGTGTGTGTGTGTGTGTGTGTGTGTGTGTGTGTGTGTGTGTGTGTGTGTGTGTGTGTGTGTGTGTGTGTGGTAAGGAGTGTGTGGTAAAGTGTGGGGCGAAAAAAAACTCCCTTGCAGGATTTATAATAATTGTCGATCATAATAGATGCATTGATCATAATAGATACATTGATCATAATAGATACATTGATCATAATGGATACATTGATCATAATAGATACATTGATCATAATTGATACATTGACACCAAGTTTGAGAGAATGAGCACATTTAAAAGTTATAAACCTCAGTATAATAATGTGATATATTACTGGAGGAGGAGGAGGAGACGCTGCTGCTGCCGGGAGCTGAGCTCTCTTCATCCTCCTCCTCCTCCTCCTCTCTGATGGTCTGTTTACTGACCATCAGAGAGGAGATAGTCGGACCAGGACTAGACTGAGGTCTATAGAGGACCAGGACTACACTGAGGTCTATAGAGGACCAGGACTACACTGAGGTCTATAGAGGACCAGGACTACACTGAGGTCTATAGAGGACCAGGACTAGACTGAGGTCTATAGAGGACCAGGACTACACTGAGGTCTATAGAGGACCAGGACTGCACTGAGGTCTATAGAGGACCAGGACTAGACTGAGGACTATAGAGGACCAGGACTACACTGAGGTCTATAGAGGACCAGGACTACACTGAGACGGGTTCAGGACCAGATATAAAAGTATCCTCACAAGTTCCCTCAAGACGGTTCGGTTTTTAGTGACGGGACACAAAGCAGGAACTCGTCTTCATCAGTAGAAGTCTTTGTTAAAGTTTCTACCTGTTGACCCATTTCATTACAAAATGTCAAAAACAGGTTTTCCATGAAGCAACTGGATCCTGAACAACAACCACACAAGAATGATTTTGCATTTCCTGTTTGACCTACTTCCTCTGCTGTTAATGTTGTGTCCCATAAAGGTGTCAGAGTCACGGCAAATACAAACACGTGTGTTTGCAATGCAGAGCATCACGGGTCTGATGTCCATGTCGGTTCCCCTCAGGTCCAGATCTCAACGGGAGGACCCCCTCCTCCACTCAGGCGCTGGCGGAGCAGCTCGTCAGCCAGGAGCTGCAGAGCTTCTCCTACCAGCACAATGACTCCCAGTCTCAGGGGCCCCAGTACGGCGCCATGGGGAACCCCAGAACCTTCGACTGCCCGAGCATCCAGATCACCTCCATCGCGCCGAACAACCATGAGCCGGGCAGCAACCGGGGTGCTTTGGCGGGGGGCGGGGCGGAGGGGGGCTACCCCGAGGCGTCCTGGTCCAGGGGCCAGCTCTACCTGCCCCTGGACCCCTGCTACCGGGACCCGGCGCTCTGCCCGAGCCCCTGCAGCAGCCTGTCCTCCAGGAGCTGGATGTCCGACCTCTCCTCCTGCGAGTCCTTCTCCAACGTCTACGACGACGTGGAGGTGGAGCTGCGCGACGCCGCCCGCCTCGCCCTGGGGTCCCCCCTCGCCCGGGGGTCCCCGATCGGGTCTCCTCTGGGGTCCCCGGGCTGCGGGGGCGGGGCCTTCGGGGTGGAGCTGTGGCAACAAAAATACCAACACCCTTCGGCCTTCAGTCCGGCGCTGTCGCCCCACCAGTCGCCCCGGCAGTCGCCCTGCCACTCGCCCCGCACCAGCGTCACCGAGGAGAGCTGGCTGAACCGCCGGCCCACCTCCAGGTACCCTCCTGTCCCACTACTCCCTTTAGTTATGTACCTCAGAGGGCTGTGTGCCGGTATACCGGTTTCAAATCTCCACACGGTATGAATCTTTCATATACCGTCATACCGGTGCATAGCCGTAACTGTTGTCGCTCGGTCTGAGCTACTTACTGTCATGGTTCTAACTTTAGTCATGTTCTAACTTTAGTCATGTTCTAACTTTAGTCATGTTCTAACTTTAGTCATGTTATAACTTTAGTCATGTTATAACTTTAGTCATGTTATAACTTTAGTCATGTTCTAACTTTAGTCATGTTCTAACTTTAGTCATGTTCTAACTTTAGTCATGTTATAACTTTAGTCATGTTCTAACTTTAGTCATGTTCTAACTCTAGTCATGTTCTAACTTTAGTCATGTTCTAACTTTAGTCATGTTCTAACTTTAGTCATGTTATAACTTTAGTCATGTTGTAACTTTAGTCATGTTCTAACTTTAGTCATGTTATAACTTTAGTCATGTTCTAACTTTAGTCATGTTATAACTTTAGTCATGTTCTAACTTTAGTCATGTTCTAACTTTAGTCATGTTCTAACTTTAGTCATGTTATAACTTTAGTCATGTTCTAACTTTAGTCATGTTATAACTTTAGTTATGTCATAACTTTAGTCATGTTATAACTTTAGTCATGTTATAACTTTAGTCATGTTATAACTTTAGTAATGGTTATAACTTTAGTCATGTTATAACTTTAGTCATGTTATGACTTTAGTCATGTTATAACTTTAGTCATGTTCTAACTTTAGTCATGTTCTAACTTTAGTCATGTTATAACTTTAGTTATGTCATAACTTTAGTCATGTTATAACTTTAGTCATGTTATAACTTTAGTCATGTTATAACTTTAGTAATGGTTATAACTTTAGTCATGTTATAACTTTAGTCATGTTATGACTTTAGTCATGTTATAACTTTAGTCATGTTATAACTTTAGTCATGTTATAACTTTAGTAATGGTTATAACTTTAGTCATGTTATAACTTTAGTTATGTCATAACTTTAGTCATGTTATAACTTTAGTCATGTTATAACTTTAGTAATGGTTATAACTTTAGTCATGTTATAACTTTAGTCATGTTATGACTTTAGTCATGTTATAACTTTAGTCATGTTATAACTTTAGTCATGTTCTAACTTTAGTCATGTTATAACTTTAGTCATGGTTCTAACTTTAGTCATGTTATAACTTTAGTCATGTTATAACTTTAGTCATGTTATAACTTTAGTCATGTTATAACTTTAGTTATGTTATAACTTTAGTCATGTTCTAACTCTAGTCATGTTGTAACTTTAGTCATGTTGTAACTTTAGTCATGTTATAACTTTAGTCATGTTATAACTTTAGTCATGTTATAACTTTAGTCATGTTTATAACTCTAGTCATGTTATAACTTTAGTCATGTTATAACTTTAGTCATGTTTATAACTTTAGTCATGTTTATAACTCTAGTCATGTTATAACTTTAGTCATGGTTATAACTTTATAACAACCATTAATAATCCACAACTAACGCTCTTTATCAGGTAAAACACCACGACACAACAGTTTGTGACACATAAACAATTTGTGAAACTAATAATTGTACATTTATAAAATTACACCCCCTGCTGGGTAGAGCTCGCCCACTATCACAACAAGAAGAAACTCCGTCGCACATCTCTTCCTGTATTTTTTCACCTACATTCCCCTGGGTCCTAAGTCCCTCCATGTTTAGCTTCCTAACACCCTCTATGTACCAACGTACAAACAGCTGCTCACCGCTCTAACAGCTGTTCAGTTGGCCGACGGTCCTTTTCTGCGTCAATGAATGAATGTGTTTACTCTAAAAAAATACCGTGCTATACTTTGAAACCGCCAGAATCGTACAAAATACCGTGATATGAATTTTTGGCCATACCGCTCAGCCGTAGTAACTCGCCGTCTCTGTGGGATCAAGATCTCCTGCTGATCCCGATCTTCTTCCCAGGCCGTCGTCCAGGCCCACGTCGCCCTGCGGGAAGAGACGGCGCTCCGGCGCCGACCCCCACGCCCGCTCGCCCTCCCCGCACCACTCCCCCAGCCCCACGGCGGGCGCCTCCCCGCTGGGCAGCGTGACGGACGACGGCTGGGTGGGGAGCCCCGCCGGCGCCCTGGGGCCCCTCCTGATGTCCGGCTACCAGGAGCTGGACGTCCCCTCCAAGACCAGGAGGACGTCCGGGGTCCAGCTGGGGTTCCTGGCCGGTCAAGCGGACCCGGGGCTGGAGCCCTTCCTGGACTCTCCTGGCGAGGAGGGCCTCGAACAGGACGGCCTGGCGGACCTCTTCTTTCAGGTGCCCTCCCACTTCAGCTGGAACAAACCCAAAGCGGGGAACCCGCCTCTGTTCAGGTGGGTTGAGCTTTAAACCGGTTCTCCGGTGTTTGTATTTCTGTCACGGAGTTAATGAATTCAGTGCCAGAAGATTCTAAATGAGAGGAGATCTAAGGATGAGGCTGCAGCCAGCTGCTGGTTAGCTTAGCTTAGCTTAGCACAAAGACTGGAAACGGGGGGAAACAGCTAGCTCATATTTAACATGAGAGTGATATCTCAAATTTTCGTGTGTGTGTGTGTGTGTGTGTGTGTGTGTGTGCGTCCTCCAGGACCTCGTCGCCCCCCCCTCTGGACTGGCCTCTGCCCAACCAGTATGACCAGTGTGAGCTGAAGGTGGAGGTCCAGCCCAGATCGTACCACCGGGCGCACTACGAGACGGAGGGCAGCAGGGGGTCCCTGAAGGCAGCGGCCGCAGGACACCCTGTCGTCAGAGTAAGTCCTCACACACACACACACACACACACACACACACACACACACACACACACACACACACACACACACACACACACACACACACACACAGATTTAGATTGTTGTTCATGTAACTTGACTTTTGATCTCTGAGCGACTGCAGCATTCTGGGAATATTCGGGTTATTTGGTTATTATGTATTTTACTGAAAAGATCAACAGAAAATGAACCGACCACATCTTTGCTAATCAATGAATGTTTTTAAGTTATTAATAAAGTATGTTACATTCAATGGAGTGGGCTTTGGGGTTTTTAAATAAAATGCGGGCTCTGAAAGCTTCAGTGGTTTCCTGTGACGTCGGAGAGCAGCTGAGGTCGAGTTGTGCGGCTCAGAGGACGGAGCCTGTAACCCACACCAGCAGCGGCTATTCTGGGTGTCACATTCTGGGCGCCGCCGCAGCCGCAGCAGCTTCATTTTAGAGGGGCGGGAATCCATGTTTATGTACACTACCGTTCAAAAGTGTGGGGTCACCCAGACACATTTCCTGCATGGAATAGCCTTCATCTCTAAGAACAAGAACAGACTGGAGAGTTTCACATGAACGTTCTCTTTTTCTGGCCATTTTGAGAGAATAATGAACCCACAATGTGATGCTGCAGATACTCAACTAGCTCAGAGGAAGGCCAGTTTATAGCTTCTCTCACCAGCATGACTGTTTTCAGCTGTGCTAACATAATTGCACAAGGGTTTTCTAATCCTCCATTAGTCTTCTATGAGCAAACACAATGTACCATTAGATCACTGGAGTGATAGTTGCTGGAAATGGGCCTCTATACACCTATGTAGATATTTCATTAAAAACCAGACGTTTCCACCTAGAATAGTCATTTACCACATTAACAATCTGTAGAGTATTTCTGATTCATTTAATGTTATCTTCATTGAACAAAACAGTGCTTTTCTTTGAAAAATAAGGACATTTCTACGTGACCCCAAACCTTTGAACAGTAGTGTATGTCTAGATTAATGTTGATGTTTTGTGCCTTTGTTTTGTATTAATTTATTAGTAATTATTATCTTATTTATTATTTGATTACCGTAAAATTGTGGATTTTTACAATTCTAAATTTAGCAGCAGTTGCAGAGACATGCTAGCGAGCGTTAGCTAGCGAGTTTTAGCTAGCACTAGCGACTCGGTAGCAGCAGCAACAGCGGCTTATAAACCACCGCGGTTTGTTTAAGATTAAATACAACTTTTGTTGTTGTATTTAGTAGATGCGGTATCTTATTTATTATTATTCCATCCATCCATTATCAGTCTGGTCTCGTGGCAGCAGGTCCAGCAGACTTCCCTCTCACAGCAACACTTTCCCGCCCGAAGTCAAAGTATCGTGACGATGAGATGAAGGTAGAATAACTGGTCTCCTCCCCAGCTGAGCGGCTCCGGCCAGCAGCCGCTCCTCCTGCTGCTCTTCATCGGCACGGCGGACGACCGCTACCTGCGGCCGCACGCCTTCTACCAGGCGCACCGCGTGACGGGGAAGACCGTCACCACCAGCTGCCACGAGAAGGTCCAGGGCGGCACCAAGGTCCTGGAGATCCCTCTGCTCCCGGAAAACAACATGGCCGCCAGGTGACGCGTCTTCCCCCCGGGTTTCCCTCCCGGCCGTCCGGCGGTGAACTAACTCGCCTCTCGTGGTTTTCGTGTCCGCAGCATCGACTGCGCCGGCATCCTGAAGCTGCGGAACGCCGACATCGAGCTGAAGAAAGGCGAGGTGGACGTCGGCAGGAAGAACACCAGGGTGCGCGTGGTGTTCAGGGTCGGCGTGCCGCAGCCGGACGAACGGACGCTGTGGCTGCAGACCACGTCCAGCCCGGTGGAGTGCTGTGAGTCGCCTTACTATTAAATATGAGGCGTGTTTATGATGCTAAATATTGAAAGAGACGTGTTTACGATTCTGTCTTTCAAAACGAGTCCCGGGAGACGGAGAGGAAGACTCGGGCGGGAGGTTGTTTTTGTTGTTGTTTCCTTTCCTCTGACGCCGGAGTCTAAAGCTCAGGAGTCTAAAGCTCAGTCTAAAGCTCAGGAGTCTAAAGCTCAGGAGTCTAAAGCTCAGGAGGCTAAAGCTCAGGAGGCTAAAGCTCAGGAGGCTAAAGCTCAGGAGACTAAAGCACAGGAGTCTAAAGCTCAGGAGGCTAAAGCTCAGGAGACTAAAGCTCAGTCTAAAGCGGAGTCTAAAGCTCAGGAGGCTAAAGCTCAGGAGGCTAAAGCTCAGGAGGCTAAAGCTCAGGAGTCTAAAGCACAGGAGTCTAAAGCTCAGTCTAAAGCGGAGTCTAAAGCTCAGGAGGCTAAAGCTCAGGAGTCTAAAGCACAGGAGTCTAAAGCTCAGGAGTCTAAAGCTCAGTCTAAAGCGGAGTCTAAAGCTCAGGAGTCTAAAGCTCAGGAGGCTAAAGCTCAGGAGTCTAAAGCTCAGGAGTCTAAAGCTCAGGAGACTAAAGCTCAGGAGTCTAAAGCTCAGGAGGCTAAAGCTCAGGAGTCTAAAGCTCAGGAGTCTAAAGCTCAGTCTAAAGCTCAGTCTGTTGCAGCCCAGCGCTCCGGTCAGGACCTTCCTCTGCTGGAGGCCGTCAGCGTCTCCAGCGTCTCCGTCGGGGAGGAACTGCTCATCAGAGGATCCAACATGTCCGCCCAGTCCAGGGTGGTCTTCACGGAGAAGGGGTCTGGTGAGGCCGCTTCACTTCACTTCCTCTAACCCTCTGGGGTCCGTTTACGGGATGTTTCTATTAATAGCTCCGCGAAGAAATGGCACAGAAATATGAATCAGATGTTGTTAGAGGCCCCGCCCCCTGGCTCTGTGAGCTCCTACGTGACTCTCACAGGAGCTCACAGCCTGCGGAGTCTGTGTGGAGCTTTTATCCATATAGTCCACTGCCTTTGTGAACCTAAGACCTTTGGTAAACCAATTTCCATCACCAAAAGTTATGTTTTCACAAGAGATATGATTTCCAAAATCGAGCTTCAATGTTTCAGCTTTAGTCAAATTATCTCTTTACACTTGTGCCTTAGGACAATAGTGCCTCATTATATAGAGAGCTGAGATTGTTCTGCAATTGTTTTTATGTAAAACACATGGGGATGTATCTGATATGCAAGTGAGGGGAATTTAAGAAATTATGTAAAATAAAGAAAAATGCCCTCAGACCCCAGAGGGTGAAAGCAGCTGGTGTTCAGCGCCCTGGAGGAGTCCACGTGGTTTTAACCTGTGTGTGTGTGTGTGTGTGTGTGTGTGTGTGTGTGTGTGTGTGTGTGTGTGTGTGTCTCTCGTCCCCTCAGACGGGAGATCTTTGTGGGAGACGGATGCCAGAGTTGTGCCGGAAAAGAGCAGCGGAGTAAGTGAACATTTCATTAATCAAAAAACAGTGAAATATATGAACGGAGTGTTTGAGGTTCAGCCTTAGATGTGTAGTAATAGAGACGAGGTAGAAGTACCTCCGCTAGTTTATTGATTATCTTTTGTTTTATTTTGAAAGAACCCGTCTCTGTGTTTCTGTGCTCCAGTCCCGCCTGGTGGTCGAGGTTCCTCCCTACAACAGGAAGACCTCCGAGCCGGTCCAGGTCCAGTTCTACGTGTCCAACGGGAAGAGGAGGCGGAGCCTGTCGCAGAGCCTGACCCTGCTGCCCGGAGTCAAGCAGGAGCGCCGGGAGCCGGACCGCGTCGCCCACAATGCATCTGGCTACCGGGCGCTCGGCCCCGACGTGGTTTACTACGACTCCCGTGACGCCCCGGTGCATTGTGGGCCTCCTTCGCGGAGCGGGCCTCGCCTGCATCACGCCGCCCCGGACCCGGTCCACCTTCAGACCTCCTCGGTCCACTTCCAGAGCTCGGGTCCTCTCCAGACCTTCGCCCCTCAGACCTCCTCTCTGGACCTCCAGACCTTCCCCGCCCCCCCTCCCCCCTCCTCCGGTGGACCTCGGGCCTTCGGGACCCCCGCGGCCCCCCCGAAGAGCGTCAAGCGGGAGCCGGACGACGGTCCAGACCCGGACTCCTCGGGGCTCCAGGAGATCACGCTGGACGACGGTGTGTGTGTGTGTGTGTGTGTGTGTGTGTGTGTGTGTGTGTGTGTGTGTGTGTGTGTGTGTGTGGTTAATAATAGTCTCTTGTTGCTGCTCTGAAACATGCGTTGAGTCGGCGAGCAGCTGCTCTCTCTCTCTCTCTCTCTCTCTCTGTTTCTCTCTCTCTGTTTCTCTCTCTCTCTCTCTGTTTCTCTCTCTGTTTCTTTCTCTCTGTTTCTCTCTCTCTCTCTCTCTGTTTCTCTCTCTGTTTCTTTCTCTCTGTTTCTCTCTCTCTCTCTCTCTCTCTCTCTGTTTCTCTCTCTCTGTTTCTCTCTCTCTCTCTCTCTGTTTCTCTCTCTCTCTCTTTCTCTGTTTCTCTCTCTCTCTCTCTCTGTTTCTCTCTCTCTCTCTCTCTCTCTCTGTTTCTCTCTCTGTTTCTCTCTCTGTTTCTCTCTCTCTCTGTTTCTCTCTCTCTCTCTCTCTCTCTCTCTCTCTCTCTCTCTAAATATTGAAGCAACGACTAGAACCAGAAACCAACAGGAGAACAAAAGAAAGATATTTTGTCGAATACATTTTTCTTTTGTTGTCATCTGGTGGAAATTTCTGCTTTTTCCCCAATATTTCTCAGAAGAAAAACTCAAATATCAAACTTTAGAAAGTTAGTTTGAAAAAAAGTTCTTCTTCTACTTCTACTTCTCTTCTTCTTCTACTTCTTCTTCTTCTTCTTCTTCTCTTCTACTTCTTCTTCTACTTCTACTTCTACTTCTCTTCTTCTTCTACTTCTTCTACTTCTCTTCTTTTACTTCTTCTTCTTCTACTTCTCTTCTTCTTCTTCTACTACTTCTCTTCTTCTTCTTCTTCTTCTTCTCTTCTTCTTCGATTAGTGGAAGTAGAGTAACTTTTTTTTGTCATTGTAATAATAATAGTAATCATTTTATCTCCCGCTTCTGTTTTTGTTGCAGTGAGCGAGATCATCGACAGAGACATCGGCAGCCTGAGCGACCAGTTAGACCAGTTAGACCAGTTTGACCAGTTTGCCCAGTTAGACCAGTTTGCCCAGTTAGACCAGTTTGCCCAGTTAGACCAGTTTGCCCAGTACCACCAGTTCGGCTGGGAGCACAAGGCGTCTCCGTAGCCGCTTCCTCTCTTCTTCTTGGACGAAAAAACCCAAAGTGCACCGAACTGATCCTCAAGTGCCTGAAGAGAACCAATCAGAAGCCTCCGACTGAAGCCCCGCCCCCTGCCACGGGGATCCTCGTCCGTCTCAGGAATGTTCAGCGGGACTCGAACCAAAGACTGTTTTTGTTCATTAATCTTTTTACGTTGATAGAATTGTAAAAAAACAACAAAGAAAACAATCAAAAGGGCTGAAAGTCACTTTTAATAATCAGAACAATCACTGAGAATACAGATAAAATCTATATTTATTGGCCTGTTAATTATGAAATCTATATATATCTTTTTCAGCCTGGAGGAGAAGGAATGTGTAAACAAACAAACAAACAATACCAGAGTACATTAAAATAAATCTTTATTGAAGTGTTTAGTGTCTATTTAAAACAATAAAACACACAATAACTGATGTTAAATCTGTTTTTATGAATGGAGCTTCACTTCCTGTCCACAGCAGTACTTCTACTAGTAATACTCTTGAGTGTGTACAAGTACCTCACTTCATAACATCAGCACTGGCCCTTTAAGGCGCTCGATACAAAAAAGGATCTGCTCTTTTTAATAAAGTCACGCTGGCAACATGCTTTTATTTTGGAATAAAACAATTTTCAGCGCTGAACACTTTGATCCATTTGGTTTTTCCATGTGAGCGTTTTCATATTCATCCTCGTTTTCATATTCATCCTCGTTTTCATATTCATCCTCGTTTTCATATTCATCCTGAAGCGACGATCTGCTAAAGTTTTACGATTTCTGCAAAACGAAGAAGAAGTGGAGCGGCGAGTCCAGTCCACGAGGACCGGGTCACCGAAAGAGCTGCTGGTCGGGGTCCGGCTGCACCAAGCAGAACTCCTCCACAGCCGCCCCTGACCCCGCCCCTGACCCCGCCCCTGACCCCGCCCCCGCCGTCCAGCAGCTGCTCCTGCAGGTGTAAACCAGCACCGTCCCAAACTCCAGCTCGGCCTCTTCCTCTTCGTCGTCCCTCCTCCTCCTCGTCTTCCTCCTCAGCAGACCGACCAGCGCCGGCATCAGCTGCAGCTCGAAGGCGCGGCCTCCTCCGCAGGCGCCGCACGGCGGCGGCGCCGTGGCGTCGGCCGGCGGCTCGGAGACGAAGAGCGGCTTCCCGCCGCGCCGGTAGCGCAGGATCTGCTGCGGGCAGAGAGAGATGTCCTTCAGGAACCGGGAGAACGCGGCGTCTCCGTGTCTCGCTCGCGTCTTCTCGTACTTCTCCACGCCGCCGCCGCCGGCGTCCCCGTCTCCGGCGTCCCGCTCGCCCACCGCCGCACCTTCACGCCTCTCGTACTCCCTCAGCAGCCGGCGGGCGTGCTGCAGCTCGTCTTCCTCTGCGCACAGATCCGCCTCCTCCACCACGCTGATGAAGAACGCCCGCAGGACCGGGACGTCCTCCAGCGGGACGCCCTCCAGCGGGACGTCCTCCAGCGGGTCGCCCTCCAGCGGGTCGTCCTCCAGCGGGTCGTCCTCCAGCGGGACGTCCTCCAGCGGGACGTCCTCCAGCGGGACGTCCTCCAGCGGGTCGTCCTCCAGCGGGTCGCCCTCCAGCGGGACGTCCTCCACCGGGACGCCCTCCAGCGGGACGTCCTCCAGCGGGACGTCCTCCAGCGGGACGTCCTCCAGCGGGACGCCCTCCAGCGGGACGTCCTCCAGCGGGTCGTCCTCCAGCGGGACGTCCTCCAGCGGGACGTCCTCCAGCGGGACGTCCTCCAGCGGGTCGTCCTCCAGCGGGTCGCCCTCCAGCGGGACGTCCTCCACCGGGACGCCCTCCAGCGGGACGTCCTCCAGCGGGACGTCCTCCAGCGGGACGTCCTCCAGCGGGACGTCCTCCAGCGGGACGTCCTCCAGCGGGACGCCCTCCACCCCGTCCTCGTCCAGCAGTCGGAGGTCCTGAAGCCGGCCGCTGACGTCGGTGTCGCCAGCTGGGAGAAGATGAACGAGTCGATGACCAAAAGAAGTTCAACTGACAGATTAATATTTCAGTTTACAAACGTCAGAGATTCAGTCTCTGACGTTTGTAAACTGAAATATTAATCTGTCAGTCGTCCCCAAGAAGCGTCAGACCCGGGGATCGAACCGCCGATCCTCTGATCCATTACGGATACAAGGGATTTCATGGCTCAAAAGACGAAGAAATAAACATTAAGAGAAAAATGGGTGAATATATACAAATTTAATTATATATATATATTTTTTAAATATATCTCAGGAGTTTCTGTAAGTTTTGTGCAATTTTGTAATAACAAAAAGGTAAAAAATACCAAATTAGTTCCATCGGCTACAAAGTAGCAAATATTTAAGGAAAGTACTTCAAAGCTGAGTTTAAGTAGTAGTACTAGTACATGTATTTGCTGCGGCTGGATGTTCAGGTGGTTATGATTATTATGATTATAGTTTTTTTAAACAGAACCGTTAAAGCAAAAATGTGCTTCCAGACATTTCAGCCAGATTTTATTTTGAAAAATAAAAGATGGATTTGAAATATAGTTTTATTTGCGGTCACAAATATGAAGTTTACTTTGTTGACATACACAGTATTCATATAGTTTATTATTATTATTATTATTATTATTATATATATATATTATATATTATTTATAACGCTCACCTGTCACAGGAGCTGCTTCCTCCGCCTTCGCTCCTCTTCCTCCCCATCCTTCCTCCTCCTCTTCCTCCATCCCCCAGTCATCAGCGGTGTCGCACCACTCAGTGGCCGGCAGAGGAGCCTCCTGGGCCGGGGGAGGCCTGCCGGATGTCCGCCCTTCCTCCTCCTCCTCCTCCTCTTCCTCCTCCAGACACTGGGAGCGCAGCACCTTCCAGCAGTCCGACCTGCCGCTGCACGCGGCGCGCGTGCACGCGAACAGGTGCAGGTTCCTGTGGTACGGCGAGGCCGCCAGGGGGCAGTACACCTGCACCACGTGAGCCAGCGGGGCCCCGCAGCGGCCGCAGCGCGGACACTTCCGGGAGGCGCCCGGGGGCCAGTCCGGCAGCCCTCCCACCTTGCTGGTCCGGAACGAGGCCCGGTGCCGCCGGGAGTCGATCTCTGCGTCACACAGACCGAGCAGCGCGAGCTCCTGGGCCGGTGACGCCATCTCTCACGTGTGCGACCCGTAGACCGGAAGTGGTCCGTCATCAAAACACGACCGCCGGCTTTTAAGATGTAAAAACGAAATAAAAAAAATGATAATACACCTACGCGACTGTAAATGGCTGCCAGTTTAACAGTTACACAGAAATGTATATACATATTATATATTATATATATAGTACTACATAAACGTAACAATGTGGTAAAGATGTGACAAATATTAATTTAATTGGTTTTATCCAAGTTGATTGAGAAAGGTTCCGACCGGAACGTAACATCAGAGTCACTTAAAGTAACGGGGCGCGTGACGTCATATCCGTTGAAAGGAATTCGCCTTCAAAACAAAAGGACAAATATGGTTGTCAGACTACTTTTTGACCACTTTTTAAAGCTTATTTATATTATATAAGACAGTTCCGACACCATAATGTCACACCTTCAATTTGTTTAATAGTTTATAAAGTATAATTTAAAAAAATGTGCCCTTCTCTGCATCTTCGTTGTGAGGATTTGCTGCTTATTTTAGGTGTATTGTCGTTGTATTTTAAGTACTTTTGTATTTTTTTCTAAGAAGAAATAAGCAAATTGAAGATAAGCTCATTTTAGGCTTCTGCTATTTGTGATTACACACATTTAAATGTCTAAATATCAGTCTTACATTTACGCAATGATGATTTAAATCAGGACAATCAGTCCCTCAACATTTAAGACGCTTTGCACTACAGAGTAAAGAATCCATTAAATGTTTTATAATTCATCATCAGTATCGTCATCTGACTTCTTTTTCAGCATTCTATAGAAACGATGATAATTCAGTTTATTCCATCGATATCGTTCCATGAATGCAAGATAAGTTGACTTGTTCCTTCATTTAGATTTCACAAGAGGCCATCACCATAATGATCTTATGAAAGACAATATTTTATTGGCTAAATAAAACGTATTAACTTGTTTATCCTTTTTTTTCTTGCTTCATAAACCGTGTGCAGCACCATGAGTGCTCATGGCTCCTAACCAGTACAGTATGATGTGAAGTAGATCCTGACTGTGTTCAGACAAGGTCATTCAAGGTTATTAAAGGTCATTAAAGGTCGACATAAACAGAACATGTTTCCATGTTGTTTGCATGTAACGCTGCATTATTATTTTTCCAAACAAAGGACAACACATAATCATAATGATTGCTGGTTTGTGAAGGTATTGTTGTACTCATCACATTTATTTACAACTTTTAACCCAAACAACCGGCTTCCTCATCAAGTCCCAGCTTCATGCAACAACACTTCAAATCAAACCGTTAAATGAGACTTTAACTAGCTGTGAAATGAAAACACCAGTTCTTCTGGAAGCTTCCAGAACCGAGAGGAAGAGAAACTAAACGAGGAAAAGACATGAAATCTATTGAAAAGAAGGTTTATATATGCTGTCCACAGAGGTGGTTACAGTCACTGTGTTCATTATTATATCTTATGAAATGCAATAATATCTAAATATAGAGGCAATAAATATAGATAAATCCCAACAAGGGAAAATGAATGAATGAATATATATTGTATTAATCCCTAAGGGGATATTTGTTGTCGCAGCAGCAGCTTACAGACTAAAACAACAAATACAAACAACAGCGATTAGAGATATATACAATAGTAAAAATAGCTGGGATGAAAGATATGTACAGCGCAGAGAGTATTATTTAGGAAATTAAACTTAAACAATAGAGAAGTGCAACAATGCAGAGTGTGTATGTGTAAGTATATGAAGTGTGAAGTTGTTGCAATAATAATAAAATCTAAATATAGACACAATTAATATATGAATTAAATATAATTCACACAGAAATAAAAGCTGTTGTTTTTTATAAAAGAGACATTAGAGAAGAGATGTCCAGGTGGCCACTAGGTGTCGCACTTGAGTCAGCAGAGAAACTCCTTGTGTCGTCCTTCAGCCCAAACACACAACACTTTGTGGTAAACAAACACACAACACTTTGTGGTAAACAAACACACAACACTTTGTGGTAAACAAACACACACAACACTTTGTGGTAAACACACACAACACTTTGTATTAAACAAACACACAACACTTTGTATTAAACAAACACACAACATTTTGTGGTAAACACACACACAACACTTTGTGGTAAACACACACAACACTTTGTATTAAACAAACACACAACACTTTGTATTAAACAAACACACAACACTTTGTGGTAAACACACACACAACACTTTGTGGTAAACACACACAACACTTTGTATTAAACAAACACACAACACTTTGTATTAAACAAACACACAACACTTTGTATTAAACAAACACACAACACTTTGTATTAAACAAACACACAACACTTTGTGGTAAACACACACACAACACTTTGTGGTAAACACACACAACACTTTGTATTAAACAAACACATAACACTTTGTATTAAACAAACACACAACACTTTGTGGTAAACAAACACACAACACTTTGTGGTAAACACACACAGAAGAGACTTTATTTCTGTTTTCGAATCTCTTCTCAAAATGTTTATGATCTGCAGCCGCTTACATTTTATTCCTTTGTGTTTTATTCCTTTGTGTTTTATTTCTTTGTGTTTTATTTCTTTGTGTTTTCTTCACGACGTCGTCTCGTTTTACGGCTTCATTCCTCCATGTTGGTGCTAATATGAAGTTATTATTCCATCTTTATTCTTGTGTTGTTGTTCTTTATGTTCTTCTGCCTTCACTTCCTGTTTACAAAGTGCCGGAGAAATTAAACTGTTATGTTTTTATTTTTACGATCACATGGCGTCCGTAAAAAGGAGCAGATGGTTTGAAGCATTGACTCCGGATTTTAATGCAGCTTTAAAATCTGTGGATTTTTATCTCATTTATATTTTAGTAAGAAGTTCCTCTGTTTTAATGCGAGCAGGAAGCCGTTCGTCCTCAGACTCTTTGACCCCGTGACCTCGCAACGGAAAAACCATCATCGCCGTCTGCAGACGGCTGACTCCGCCCACTGAGAGATGAAGCTGTAAAGAGATGAAGCTGTAGAGATGAAGCTGTAAAGAGATGAAGCTTCATCTCTTTACAGCTTCATCTCTACAGCTTCATCTCTTTACAGCTTCATCTGTACAGCTTCATCTGTACAGCTTCATCTCTATACAGCTTCATCTCTACAGCTTCATCTCTATACAGCTTCATCTCTACAGCTTCATGTCTATACAGCTTCATCTCTACAGCTTCATCTCTATACAGCTTCATCTCTACAGCTTCATCTCTTTACAGCTTCATCTCTACAGCTTCATCTCTATACAGCTTCATCTCTATACAGCTTCATCTCTTTACAGCTTCATCTCTACAGCTTCATCTCTATACAGCTTCATCTCTATACAGCTTCATCTCTTTACAGCTTCATCTCTACAGCTTCATCTCTACAGCTTCATCTCTATACAGCTTCATCTCTACAGCTTCATCTCTATACAGCTTCATCTCTATACAGCTTCATCTCTTTACAGCTTCATCTCTACAGCTTCATCTCTATACAGCTTCATCTCTATACAGCTTCATCTCTTTACAGCTTCATCTCTACAGCTTCATATCTACAGCTTCATCTCTATACAGCTTCATCTCTATACAGCTTCATCTCTAAACAGCTTCATCTCTATACAGCTTCATCTCTAAACAGCTTCATCTCTATACAGCTTCATCTCTACAGCTTCATCTCTAAACAGCTTCATCTCTAAACAGCTTCATCTCTACAGCTTCATCTCTATACAGCTTCATCTCTACAGCTTCATCTCTAAACAGCTTCATCTCTATACAGCTTCATCTCTACAGCTTCATCTCTATACAGCTTCATCTCTATACAGCTTCATCTCTTTACAGCTTCCGTCTCTCAGTGGGCGGAGTCAGGCGTCTGCAGACGCCTGACTCCGCCCACTGAGAGATGAAGCTGTAAAGAGATGAAGCTTCATCTCTTTACCGCTTCATCTGTACAGCTTCATCTGTACAGCTTCATCTCTATACAGCTTCATCTCTACAGCTTCATCTCTATACAGCTTCATCTCTACAGCTTCATCTCTTTACAGCTTCATCTCTACAGCTTCATCTCTATACAGCTTCATCTCTATACAGCTTCATCTCTATACAGCTTCATCTCTTTACAGCTTCATCTCTACAGCTTCATCTCTATACAGCTTCATCTCTATACAGCTTCATCTCTTTACAGCTTCATCTCTACAGCTTCATCTCTACAGCTTCATCTCTACAGCTTCATCTCTATACAGCTTCATCTCTTTACAGCTTCATCTCTACAGCTTCATCTCTTTACAGCTTCATCTCTACAGCTTCATCTCTATACAGCTTCATCTTTACAGCTTCATCTCTACAGCTTCATCTTTACAGCTTCATCTCTTTACAGCTTCATCTCTACAGCTTCATCTCTCTTCACAGCTTCATCTCCTGCATCTTATTAAAACTAACACGTCTCCTGCAGCTCGTCTCCTCGCGATATGAAATATCGTTTAATAATTACCCCGCATAACCTCCACAAAGTACCTGTTGTTGCCCCCGGTGACGGAGATAGCTGTCCCCTCAGCATGGGAGTGTGTGTGTGTGTGTGTGTGTGTGTGTGTGTGTGTGTGTGTGTGTGTGTGTGCGTCTCCCAGCAGGACTCTGAGCAGCAGAATGGGGTTTTTCATATTTTAATTGGTTTGTGTTCCAGGAGCGGCGGCCATGTTGACTCTCAGCTGAGAGGCCGGTCAACAGGACAAGCTGGTTTATTATGAACTGGGGATTCATATTAATAATTCATTCAGAATACTTCAAATGTTTAATATGCAGCGTTGGAGCAGCTCCTCCTTTTACATCACAGTTTGTGATACTACTACTACTACTACTACTACTACTACTACTACTACCTGTACTTAAAACCATGATACTTCTTCAGAGTAAAAACATTTTACAATTGTTTGTCTGTGCAACTTTGGTGGAAAGTTACTCTGTGTGTGTGTGTGTGTGTGTGTGTGTGTGTGTGTGTGTGTGTGTGTGTGTGTGTGTGTGTGTGTGTGTGTGTGTGTCTCGTCAGATGATGGTAGGTATCAGAATCATAATAAAGATGGACGCCTCTCAGAGGACGAGCCGCTGACCTGCGTCTCTCAGCAGCGACACGTCGCTTCACTTTATCAAAGTCAACCTTAGCAGAGAGAATGTTCACATATTGTGTTATGATTTGGGTTAGAGAATGTTCACATATTGTGTTATGATTTGGGTTAGTGAATGTTCACATATTGTGTTATGATTTGGGTTAGAGAATGTTCACATATTGTGTTATGATTTGGGTTAGAGAATGTTCACATATTGTGTTATGATTTGGGTTAGAGAATGTTCACATATTGTGTTATGATTTGGGTTAGTGAATGTTCACATATTGTGCTATGATTTGGGTTAGAGAATGTTCACATATTGTGTTATGATTTGCGTTAGAGAATGTTCACATATTGAGCTATGATTTGGGTTAGAGTTGGACCTTCCAGCTGCATCATTTCAAAGAAATAATCATCCTGAAAGTGATTTTTTTAAAGGTGGACCTGAAACCTTTTCATTGTTTTCTGTGTGTCATCTTCATTTACTCTTAACCAGTAACATATAGACTGATATTTACACATCTGAACAAAATCTCACATGTGTACCTTTTATTATAACACCAAAAGTATTAAAATAGCCCTAGTGGTTGCAGAGATACACCCTTTTTAGTTTGGGGATGACATTTTCATTAACTTACCGACTAAAATAAACCAGAAACCAGACGCACCGCTAGCAGAACTTCTCAATAACACTTTGGGGACACAAACCCAGGTCTCCTGGATGTCATACCGCTCCCTTCCACCATAACATATTAACGTGGAAGTGTTTACACTGCAGTTAGTACAGACTGAAGACCACAAAGAGACACACAGAAAGCAACAATGCTGTTGTTATTGCACAATTATTGACTTACAAAAGGTCGTCCATAAGCCATTCATTGAGGCTGGTACCATGAACGATCGTTTGACACAGAAATTTGTTTCTGCAATAATCAAAAACCCAATCCCATTGGGCATTTTTGATTATTGCCTTATTGATTATCGCCCCCTACTGGTCAGTAGAGAGAATGCAGTTTCAACGTTTTAATGTGTGATAAGTCTCACTTATCACACATTAAAACGTTGGACTTCAGCCACGGCAGCATTAAAGTCTTTTTCTTTATGCCATCAATAAATCCTCAGTAGACGGTGGAGGTCAGTCACATTTTCCTGACTGCGTTCAACGGGACGTCTCGTTTATAGGACCCCGAGGCGCTCGTGTATGAATTATTATCTTCATTATCTTCCCGCAATATTATATCATAACTTATGAAGGGTGTCTAAGAAGCCTTTGTGTAATTAGAGAGGATTTATTCAAAGCCAGCGTGATCTGATATGATCTCTGAACCCTAATTCAACATGGATGCTCCTACTGGCCCTTAATGAGGGGATTGTTTCCTCTCCTTTCACTTGCTTTATCTCACCAGACGGTGAACTCTAGAGATAATGAACTTTAACTTCTGTCACAGCCGGGAAAAAAAAAAAAGAAAATTCATCTCATGTTTTATTTTTCAACACAACTTTGAAATTATTTAAGGAGGGCTCATCGGTAGTTATCTCTCCAAACCAATATTTTTTTTTTTCGTTTTAAAGCATGATGTGCCGATCCGCTGGAGTGAAACAGAATTGGCCGTGGAGCCGTCTGAGGGGCTCACAGGGATGAAACGTATCAAAGCAGCTCGTACAGCAGCTTACAATCTGCCCGGAAGCTCACGCAGAGACGACGCAGCGCTTTGATCTCTCTAATACACCCGGTTACATCACACCACGCTGCTGCCGGGGGTGGGAACCTCTCCCCCTCCTTCTGAACTCTGCTGTGGAAAACTGCCTGCAACCTGACGCTCGTCACGACCCCCTCGGTATCTTAGCATCTTTAGCATGGGTATCTTTAGGATCGGTATCTTTAGCATCTGTATCTTTAGCGTCGGTATCTTTAGCGTCGGTATCTTTAGCGTCGGTATCTTTAGCATGGGTATCTTCAGGATCGGTATCTTTAGCATCGGTATCTTTAACATCTGCATCTTCAGCATCAGTATCTTTAGCATCGGTATCTTTAGCATCGGTATCTTTAGCATCAGCATCTTTAGCATCAGTATATTCAGCATCAGCATCTTCAGCATCAGCATCTTTAGCATCAGTATCTTCAGCATCAGTATCTTCAGCATGGGTATCTTTAGCATCGGCATCTTTAGCATCGGTATCTTTAACATCTGCATCTTCAGCATCAGTATCTTTAGCATCGGTATCTTTAGCATCGGCATCTTTAACATCTGCATCTTCAGCATCAGTATCTTTAGCATCGGTATCTTTAGCATCAGCATCTTTAGCATCAGTATCTTCAGCATCAGCATCTTCAGCATCAGCATCTTTAGCATCAGCATCTTTAGCATCAGTATATTCAGCATCAGCATCTTCAGCATCAGCATCTTTAGCATCAGTATCTTCAGCATCAGTATCTTCAGCATGGGTATCTTTAGCATCGGCATCTTTAACATCTGCATCTTCAGCATCTTTAGCATCGGTATCTTTAGCATCAGCATCTTTAGCATCAGCATCTTTAGCATCAGTATCTTCAGCATCAGCATATTTAGCATCAGCATCTTCAGCATCAGCATCTTCAGCATCAGCATCTTTAGCATCAGTATCTTCAGCATCAGTATCTTCAGCATGGGTATCTTTAGCATCGGTATCTTAAACAGCGTCTCTACGTCACTCCTCCTCAGTCCTTATATGGTCACTTCCTGTTCACTGTTTGCAAAAAACAGTGAACGGACATCATCAGAGTTTTGGAGTTTTGGAGCAGCTAAAAGTACGACTTTGAGAGCTGCTCTTGTCATGCAGTGAGACTGGAAACACATTTATGTTCCAACAGAGTTCAAGAATGAGACGCACCGCTAACAGAACTTCTCAATAACACGTTGGGGACACAAACCCAGGTCTCCTGGATGAAAGTCCTGTGTTTATTTGAGCCGTCCACCATAAGTAGTCTCACTTGTTACGCCACTCCCTTCCACCATAACATATTAACGTGGAAGCGTTTACACTGCAGTTAGCACAGACTGAAGGGCACACGGCTCGGTCAGGCTGGAGCAGCTCTCACACACCGATCCACCGGTTTACCGTGCACTCTCGTAGAAGAAGTCATCTACATGTTTGAACTCATCTCCAGTCGTGGTCTTCTAAACCTCTCTGAGGAAACACAATTACAAAACTCTGATCGTTAAGAAGTGAACTAAAAACTTTGTGCAGCGCGCAACTTGAGATAATTTATTGTTCTAATCCGGCGGTGGAGGTTTTGGTAATTTAAGGGTCTTCTGAAATCTGCTGCGTCCGCCTGAATGATAGGCTTTAATCAGTAAAGAGGGGAACTCTTCTCTTTATTGTCGCTGATGGTTTGTTAAGTTGCTTTTGTTTTTTAAGCATTTCTTAAGTGCTAAGCAATTATTGTTACCATTAGGAAGGTAATGACATCGCACGGCAATTTAATAAACAAACAAACAGTGTCGCCCTTCTGAACGTGGAAAGGTCGTCGGCAGCTCTCTCTCTGAGTTAATCTAATCCAGACGTTTAACGTCGTCCGCGAGAGCAGAGCTGCTCAGAGCCGACTCGGGGAAGTGAACAGAGGAGCCCTGAATGCATCATTACTCATGCATTCATTTCTTTATTCACAAAGAAGAAACAACTTAAAGACACGGTTATGAAATGAAAACAGCGGTATCTTTTCTCCTAATAATGCGTTCCTATTTTAATAATGTCAAACGGTATTGTGTCTTCTTGGCTCGCTAACACTGGAAACCCGACAAGTGCTGCTGAGTGTCGACACTGAGGACAACGTTTTAGAGGCGCTGGTTTATTTGAAGGTAAATATATATAGCTCCTGAAGCTACGTTGGCTCCTGAAGCTACGTTAGCTGCTGAAGCTACGTTAGCTGCTGAAGCTATGTTAGCTGCTGAAGCTACACTAGCTCCTGATGTGCAGGTCAAGTCTCACATCTGTCTCACATCTGTGCAGCGGCCCCTGGAGAGCGGGAGGAGAGCAGTACCAGACGGTTCAGGTCGGCATGGAGTCTGAGAGGTGCAGGAAGGTTCTGGGTTCTGGACCCGCCGAGAATACAAACTGGACTGACTTCACGTCGCGCTGCTCCGGTTCCAACGCGTTCGTCTTTGTCCTTCCATCCATCAGCACACCGTATGCAAAACATGTGGGCAGTGTTTTAGTAATTACTATTATTATGAATTAGTCACTGCCAGAAGACAAACGTCCACACAGAGAGTTGAAATGCATAAACATTGGTTCATTTAGAGAGAATTAAACCCAACGAGTCTGTCTGCTAGTTATGTAGCTAACGGTGGTTCTTCATCATTGTTTTATTCTGCATGATTAAAAATGCAGTGTGGACCTCGGAGCAGCGGAGGTCAGTTCCCATCAGGCCGAGCCGTGTTCGACATCCGTTACAGGACGATACAGGGCCGAGCGTCTCATGAGAGATCCATAACCCCTGCTGCAGGGCCGCAACGGGGCAATCTGTTGAAGAATGCATGACCACATGACATGGATATGTTGATATGTCATGTGGATGATTGGTTTGATTCATTCTCCCAATGACACGCGAGCAGCGATCATATGTTGCTTCAGAGGAATCTTCAGACGAGGCTGTGGGTTTAATATTGATTAATAAAGAGGGGAAAGTTGATGCGTCGAGAAGAAAACGCCGCATCAGCAAAACGAGGATGGGAGCGAGGCGACTCGTCCTTGAGAAGGAGCGTCGTATCGACACGTGGAGGGATTTACCATCAGAAGCAGAGAGACAACAGAAAGAGAAAACCTCTTTTTCCCCTTTATCATAAAAGTATTCATGAATGAGTGAGTTGGACCTTTTCATCGAAGCGTCAATGACGTGTCAGATTTACCTTAAAGTCTGTTTTTTATTTAAAACATTTCAAGAAGATTAATTAAGTTACATTTAGCAAACGTTGGTCCATCATTAAGTAGAGTCAGCGCCTCGATGCTACGCTAGCTCCTGAAGCTAAGCTAGCTCCTGAAGCTACGTTGGCTCCTGAAGCTACACTACGTTGGCTCCTGAAGCTACGTTAGCTGCTGAAGCTATGCTAGCTCCTGAAGCTACGTTAGCTCCTGAAGCTACACTACGTTGGCTCCTGAAGCTACACTACGTTGGCTCCTGAAGCTACACTACGTTGGCTCCTGAAGCTACACTACGTTGGCTCCTGAAGCTACGTTAGCTGCTGAAGCTACGTTAGCTCCTGAAGCTACGTTAGCTCCTGAAGCTACGTTAGCTCCTGAAGCTACGTTAGCTGCTGAAGCTATGCTAGCTCCTGAAGCTACGTTAGCTCCTGAAGCTACGTTGGCTCCTGAAGCTACACTACGTTGGCTCCTGAAGCTACGTTAGCTGCTGAAGCTACGTTAGCTCCTGAAGCTACGTTGGCTCCTGAAGCTCCGTTAGCTGCTGAAGCTATGCTAGCTCCTGAAGCTATGTTAGCTGCTGAAGCTATGCTAGCTCCTGAAGCTACACTGAATGTATGTTTTAATGATCGTAACTCGAGGCTCCTTCATGTCGTCGTGATGCTGAGCTTCACTTTCACACTTTGTGATCTTTTGAACCGGTTTTCATTCTGATAAATATCCTTCAAGCTCTCATTGTTTTGAGTTTTCCACACGTTGAGAGAAGATATCTCTTCAGGGAGTGCATGAGCTCCATGGAGAGGACTCGAACACATGGAGATGGAGATGGAGCCTTGTGGTTAAAGTAGGAGATGATCCGACTACATATACTATAGACGAGCAAGAAGGTTAGATTCATGCTAATAGTTATATATATTATAGTTATAATAATATATATAAATTATATTTTGTTTAAATTATAATATATATATATATATATATATATATATATATATTATAATTTATACAAAATATAATTTTATTTCATATTCCGGCCTGTATGTAATGAGTTCTTTATGATTCTGTGGAAAATGCATTCAAGATGAAGATGAAGATGAAGAGACTCACAAACAACAAACAACAACAACAACGTGTTTACAGAACGGAGAACCGGCTGCTTCCTTCCTGCTCGTCTGTAGCTCACCACGGCAACGCTGGTATCCTAGCAGCTGCAGCCGGCAGCGCTAGTTGGCACGGAAACAGAGCAGAAGCTTAGCGACACACACACACACACACACACACACACACACACACACACACACACACACACACACACACTGAACTCAATGTAAAGTCTGAAGAGATGTTCAAACACTCTCTGGATGTCAGAATAGTTGAATTATTAATATAATGTAATGAATGCACATTAACCTCCAACATGAACCCTGAATGTCACATCACGCACATTAAGGAGGGGGGGGGGGGGGGGGGGGGGGGTCCGGGTCTGGATCCACTGAGCCTCACCGGTCCACTGGTCTGAGGTCGGATCCCTTATGTCCAGAATGAATATGACCTTTCCTCATGAAATAAGGAACCATGCATGAAAACGTTGCAGATAACATCTTGGAGCCAAAGGGCGGCTGTGGCTCAGCGGTGAGCAGGGTCGTCCTTCAATCAGAGGATCGGGGGTTCGATCCCCGGCTGAGCCTCATCAGATGCTGTGTGTTTGTTCAGGAAGTCTTGACAGGAGTCTTTCTTTCTTTTGTTGATAACTTCTGGTCACACATCAGCAGACAGGTCAGCAGCATCGATGGCAGTGAAAGCAAATGATTACGCAGAATTAAACTACTTTTCTCCCTGACTTTTCTTTTTATTGATTTCTCTATTGACAGTGTAGCGACAGCAACATGATAGGATGTGACGCACATTTTATTGAAACAACTATTTAACTTTTATTTGTATTTTCAGTGACCCGTTATCACCTCAAACTCCAAGATAAGAGGTTCCCTCTGAACGAGGTTTGATGAAGCTGGAGTTTGTTTCAAGCTGATGAAAGATTCATAAAATAATGTGTAAATAATGATCTCTCCTAAAAGGATGGAGCAGCTCGGCCTCCTGAGCCTCTTGAGCCTCAGACATTTAGCTCAGAACTCTCAATGGTTTGCTCTCATAATAAATACTGAATATCTCCTCAACCAGTAGAGATGTCTGAAGACCATAAGAGGTTCATACAGCAGGATATGAGTTACTGGTTTACTGGTTTACTGGTTTACTGGTTTAATGGTTTACTGGTTTACTGGTTTAATGGTTGATGATAGAAGGCTGGGACTCAAGAGCTCACTCACATGGAGGCTGAGCGACACGGGGTGACTGTGGATCAGAGGTCAGCATGCCCGTCTTTCAATCAGAGGGTCGGTGGTTCGAGCCCTGGCTCCGCTAGTCCGTGTTGAGGTGTCCTTGAGCAACACACTTAACGAACTGCTGTATATAGGAAATGTAAGCCGCTTTGATAAAAGCGTCAGCTAAATGAAATGTAATGAGACTCTAGAGGTCACACACACACACACACACACACACACACACGGAGGCGGAGCCTCTAGAGGTCAATAGTGTTTTTATAGAAATGTTTGCACTGGAATCACATTTTACAAACAATCTCTTGACGGTTTACAGGAGAACTTGTTGGTTTGAATGTTCTTCAGCGGTCGTCTCAGTTTAGATGACGTCATGACGGTTATTTAAAAATAAATAAAACGATGTGTGTTTGTTCGTGGCTCTTCATCCCTCCTCCTCTTCCTCAGAGTAAAGCGGTCCTCGGTTCTCCGGGAGAGACGCTTCGATTCGCTGCCAGCGACTCGGAGGCCAGATGATGTGAGAGGCTCGGCCGTGCAGCAGCGCCACCGAGACCTGGGACACATGCGTGGTAAATACATGTGTAAATACATAAATACATGTATAAATACACGTGTAAATACATAAATACATGTGTAAATACATAAATACATGTGTAAATACATGTATAAATACATAAATACATGTGTAAATACATGTGTAAATACATAAATACATGTGTAAATACATAAATACATGTGTAAATACATAAATACATGTATAAATACATAAATACATGTGTAAATACATGTGTAAATACATAAATACATGTGTAAATACATAAATACATGTGTAAATACATAAATACATGTATAAATACATAAATACATGTGTAAATACATGTGTAAATACATAAATACATGTGTAAATACATAAATACATGTATAAATACATAAATACATGTGTAAATACATAAATACATGTGTAAATACATGTGTAAATACATAAATACATATATATTTATATATATATAAAGAAGGAATGTAATCACTCTGCTTCATGATGTAAGAGTACAAAACAACAAGGAATTTCCACAACAGATTAATATTATAATAAATAAGATTATGAATAAATAACGAGTCGGTGAACAGTGATTTGTCTCTCACTCACACACACACACACACACACACACACACACACACACACACACACACACACACACACCGGTCCGAAGCTGTTGCTGTCCAGACTGTGTCCGTGGTGATCTCCCTCGATCCAGAAGTGACCGTCAGGAACCCGAACGTACCGGTTCTTGTAGCTCAGAGTTCTGCAGACGAGAGAACAAACACTTTAAATGTAAAGATGTCGCCGGACTTCCTGCCTTTTAGTGGACTTCCTGCCTTTTAGTGGACTTCCTGCCTTTTAGAGAACTTAAACGTTTCCCAGATGTTCCGTCTCAAACGTTGGAGTCATATCGGCTCTAACTTTCTATATTTTCATTATTATTCCTGCGGAAAAAAAAGAAAAAAAAGGTCCCGGCTTTTTATTAGATTTTTGTGAGTCAGTAAATTCAGCTTCTGAATCAATATTTATGTATCCAAGACACACACACACACACACACACACACACACACACACACACACACACACACACACACAGTGTTTAGGCTAAATGATAAATCCGGCTGGAGGCCCATAACCGTCCAGAGTGATGATGAAGAGCGCTCCTCCTCCTCATAAACATGACAAGCTTATTGAAGCAGCTACAGCGAGACGAGCACTTCTTCCTCCTCTTCCTCCTCTTCCTCCTCCTCCTCCTCCTCCTCCTCTCATTTTGGCTAGTGACTCTCTGGATGATTTAGAGGCCGATGATGAACGATAATGAAATGAAAGACGTAATTGTTCTGGAGATTTGATCCGAGCCACAAACTCTCTCCTCAATTTCCATTTTTATTTTTTATATTTTATATTTTTCTTCAAAGTCAAAGAAGCGTCTGCTCAGTTTCACCGTTTCTTCCTTTGAGCTTCGATGCGTTTCATTCTCTTCACACATGAAGCTGCTGGTGTTATCGCTCAGCAGGGTCTCAGGTTCACCGTTTAGAAGTCACCGCTTCATAAGACGCTGCAGTCTGCTGGTGCCTGATTATTGATTATTGATTATTGATTATTATTTCCCTGTGAAAATGAACTCATGTTTACTGAGGGAATAAATCAAAAGAGAAGTAGAGTCATTTATATAGACTTCTATACAACCAGAGGAGTCGCCCCCTGGTGGTCAGGAGAGAGAATGCAGCTTTAACACATGAAGCATAGACTTCTATACAACCAGAGGAGTCGCCCCCTGGTGGTCAGGAGAGAGAATGCAGCTTTAACACCATGCACCATGCATGAAGTCCAGAGTTGATGGAAAGTACCAACGCTGCGAGGGTCAAAGGTCGTCTTCAGTCCAGAATCACTTTAATGAAAGATGTACGACTGACTATTAAAATCATTATCTCACTATTATTTAGATCATAAATTAATCCTTTATCACATTTGCTGGTTCCAGTTTGTTAAATGTGCTGTTTTTATCACAGTAAACTGAATATTTTTGGACAAGAAGAGGTATTTGAAGGCATCACCTCGGGCTCTGGCATCACGTTTATTCTTTTCCACCATATAAACTGTGACTTCTTCCTCTTTAGTTTGTTTTCTCGTGCTGAAGATCCGTTTCGTGACGCTGCAACGAGTCGAGTTTGAGATATTTCACTGGATGAGTGTAAATACAATAAAAACTCAAGACACATCCTCCAGATGGATTTCAATGAGATGTTCCATTAAAAACACGAAACATTAAAACCTTCTGTGCAACCTGACGGCTGAATGAGATCCAGCTCTTTTTCTCTGGGTTTTGATGCTTTCAGAGCAACGAGTTCATCTCTAAGTCGAGGCTCGACTCCGTGTCCGTCGCGCCGTTAGAGTGACTTTTCCTGCGAGAAGCGGGGACTCACGTAACTTAATGCGCAAATAAACGTTATTTACGAGTTTCCATTAGTTGGTTTCGCGTTAGATTTACGAGCGTCTCTGTTTGGAGACCAACCTGTAAAACACTCCTCTCTGGTCTGGACCGCGCGGCCCGAATTAAAAGCTCTTGATTTACGGCGGGATTTATTCCCACACAGCAGCATCTGGTGTCCACCGGTGGGAGGAACCGCGTGACGACGACATGTTTTTATAGCATCTGAACACGCCTCCTCCTCTGGCTGAGCTACGACTGTTGGAGCATCTGATGTTGAGCTGAGCTTCATGTTAGCTTCATGTTAGCTTCATGTTAGCTTCATGTTGAGGGTCGCTTCATGTTGAGCTGAGCTTCATGTTAGCTTCATGTTAGCTTCATGTTGAGCTGCATGTTAGCTTCATGTTGAGCTTCATGTTGAGCTTCATGTTGAGCTGCATGTTAGCTTCATGTTGGCTTCATGTTAGCTTCATGTTGGCTTCATGTTAGCTTCATGTTGGCTTCATGTTAGCTTCATGTTGGCTTCATGTTGAGCTGCATGTTAGCTTCATGTTGAGCTGCATGTTAGCTTCATGTTGGCTTCATGTTAGCTTCATGTTGGCTTCATGTTGGCTTCATGTTAGCTTCATGTTGAGCTGCATGTTAGCTTCATGTTGGCTTCATGTTAGCTTCATGTTGGCTTCATGTTAGCTTCGTGTTGAGCTGCATGTTGAGTATCTGAGGAGGAGGGGAAGGAGAGGAGAGAAGAGGAGGAGGAGGAGGAGAGGAGAGAAGAAGAGGAGGAGGAGGAGGAGGAGAGAAGAGGAGGAGGAGGAGAAGGAGAGAAGAGGAAGAGGAGCTTCCTACCTGATGAAGTCTCCCTCCAGGCCGATGACCCGCTTGATGATCTTCTGCTGGGGATTCTTGGGGGACCTGAGGGAACAATAATAAACAAATATAAACAATATATATATATATATATATATATATATATATATATATATATATATATATATATATATATATATATAAGGCAATAGGCATGAAACCCAAACAGCCTCTTGAGAAAGTAAAAAGCTGCAGGTTACTTTGAGACTGAATATCACAAAATACACAAATAAAGTTATGAGACCAAAACAGAGGCTGAGCTGTAATTTATGTTATTTTTATTAATAATAACGAAGTAATACAAATAAATAAAATTATCAAACAAACAATAATAATAGAATAAACTGAATTGTTAGTTGTTGATTATATTTGGTGCTTTTTCTCCCTCTCTCTCCCTCTCAGTCTCTACCAGTGTCTCTCTCCCTCCCTCTCTCTCTCTCTCTCTCCCTCTCAGTCTCTCTCTCCCTCCCCCCCTCCCTCCCTCTCTCTCCCTCTCTCCCTCTCCCTCTCCCTCTCCCTTCCTCTCTCTCTCTCTCTCCCTCCCTCTGAAGAGGAAGAGGGTTCTTGGAGATACTCGAGGAAGACGGGAAAATAGCTGCTGCTGCTGGACGTTAACATGCAGCGCTGCGAGCCTTAAACCAAGCACACACACACACACACACACACACACACACACACACACACACACACACACACACACAGCTGCAGCCATGCCAGGAATACCTGCTGAATATCTGCTGCATGGGACGTGATGATAAGAGCTTCTACTGGTGAGTGTTTCACGGCTGTGTGTGTGTGTGTGTGTGTGTGTGTGTGTGTGTGTGTGTGTGTGTGTGTGTGTGTGTGTGTGACTGCGGTAGTCCTTCAGCCTGCGGTTCTGACAGCGGAGGGGAGAAACAGGACCAGGAGGCTGGGGGGATTATTTTGTCGCAGGTTTTTGAGATGCGTTCGAGGACGCTCGTGCGTTCCAGCGCTCCGTCGCTCCACAGGTTCACGCTCTGGATCAGAGAGAGAGGCGGCAGCAGGCTCTGTAGGAAAGGTTCTCAACCCACCGACAGGCTGCCTCCCTCAGGAAGCCGGAGAAACGAGGAGAAAGACGAGGGGCCGGGAGGAGAGGGGACAGGAGACAGGAGGAGAGGGGACAGGAGACAGGAGGAGAGGAGACAGGAGGAGAGGAGACAGGAGGAGAGGAGACAGGAGGAGAGGAGACAGGAGGAGAGGAGACAGGAGGAGAGGGGACAGGAGGAGAGGGGACAGGAGGAGAGGAGACAGGAGGAGAGGAGACAGGAGGAGAGGAGACAGGAGGAGAGGAGACAGGAGGAGAGGGGACAGGAGGAGAGGGGACAGGAGGAGAGGGGACAGGAGGAGAGGGGACAGGAGGAGAGGGGACAGGAGGACAGGAGACAGGAGGAGAGGAGACAGGAGGAGAGGAGACAGGAGGAGAGGGGACAGGAGGAGAGGGGACAGGAGGAGGAGGGGACAGGAGACAGGAGGAGAGGAGACAGGAGGAGAGGGGACAGGAGGAGAGGAGACAGGAGGACAGGAGACAGGAGGAGAGGAGACAGGAGGAGAGGAGACAGGAGGAGAGAGACAGGAGGAGAGGAGACAGGAGGAGAGGGGACAGGAGGAGAGGGGACAGGAGACAGGAGGAGAGGAGACAGGAGGAGAGGAGACAGGAGGAGAGGAGACAGGAGGAAGAGGGGACAGGAGGAGAGGGGACAGGAGGAGAGGGGACAGGAGGAGAGGAGACAGGAGGAGAGGAGACAGGAGGAGAGGGGACAGGAGGAGAGGGGACAGGAGGAGAGGGGACAGGAGGAGAGGGGACAGGAGGAGAGGAGACAGGAGGAGAGGAGACAGGAGGAGAGGAGACAGGAGGAGAGGAGACAGGAGGAGAGGAGACAGGAGGAGAGGGGACAGGAGGAGAGGGGACAGGAGACAGGAGGAGAGGAGACAGGAGGAGAGGAGACAGGAGGAGAGGAGACAGGAGGAGAGGAGACAGGAGGAGAGGAGACAGGAGGAGAGGGGACAGGAGGAGAGGGGACAGGAGGAGAGGAGACAGGAGGAGAGGGGACAGGAGGAGAGGGGACAGGAGGAGAGGGGACAGGAGGAGAGGGACAGGAGGAGAGGAGACAGGAGGAGAGGAGACAGGAGGAGAGGAGACAGGAGGAGAGGAGACAGGAGGAGAGGAGACAGGAGGAGAGGAGGAGAGGGGACAGGAGGAGAGGAGACAGGAGGAGAGGAGACAGGAGGAGAGGGGACAGGAGGAGAGGAGACAGGAGGAGAGGGGACAGGAGGAGAGGGGACAGGAGGAGAGGGGACAGGAGGAGAGGGGACAGGAGGAGAGGAGACAGGAGGAGAGGAGACAGGAGGAGAGGAGACAGGAGGAGAGGAGACAGGAGGAGAGGAGACAGGAGGAGAGGAGGAGAGGGGACAGGAGGAGAGGAGACAGGAGGAGAGGAGACAGGAGGAGAGGGGACAGGAGGAGAGGAGACAGGAGGAGAGGGGGACAGGAGGAGAGGGGACAGGAGGAGAGGGGACAGGAGGAGAGGAGACAGGAGGAGAGGGGACAGGAGGAGAGGGGACAGGAGGAGAGGGGACAGGAGGAGAGGGGACAGGAGGAGAGGAGACAGGAGGAGAGGAGACAGGAGGAGAGGAGACAGGAGGAGAGGAGACAGGAGGAGAGGAGACAGGAGGAGAGGAGACAGGAGGAGAGGAGGAGAGGGGACAGGAGACAGGAGGAGAGGAGACAGGAGGAGAGGGGACAGGAGGAGAGGGGACAGGAGGAGAGGAGACAGGAGGAGAGGAGACAGGAGGAGAGGGGACAGGAGGAGAGGGGACAGGAGGAGAGGGGACAGGAGGAGAGGGGACAGGAGGACAGGAGACAGGAGGAGAGGAGACAGGAGGAGAGGAGACAGGAGGAGAGGAGGAGAGGGGACAGGAGACAGGAGGAGAGGAGACAGGAGGAGAGGAGACAGGAGGAGAGGAGACAGGAGGAGAGGAGACAGGAGGAGAGGGGACAGGAGGAGAGGGGACAGGAGGATGAGGGGACAGGAGGAGAGGAGACAGGAGGAGAGGGGACAGGAGGAGAGGAGACAGGAGACAGGAGGAGAGGAGACAGGAGGAGAGGGGACAGGAGGAGAGGAGACAGGAGGACAGGAGACAGGAGGAGAGGAGACAGGAGGAGAGGAGACAGGAGGAGAGGAGACAGGAGGAGAGGAGACAGGAGGAGAGGGGACAGGAGGAGAGGGGACAGGAGACAGGAGGAGAGGAGACAGGAGGAGAGGAGACAGGAGGAGAGGAGACAGGAGGAGAGGGGACAGGAGGAGAGGGGACAGGAGACAGGAGGAGAGGAGACAGGAGGAGAGGGGACAGGAGGAGAGGAGACAGGAGGACAGGAGACAGGAGGAGAGGAGACAGGAGGAGAGGAGACAGGAGGAGAGGAGACAGGAGGAGAGGAGACAGGAGGAGAGGGGACAGGAGGAGAGGGGACAGGAGACAGGAGGAGAGGAGACAGGAGGAGAGGAGACAGGAGGAGAGGAGACAGGAGGAGAGGGGACAGGAGGAGAGGGGACAGGAGGAGAGGGGACAGGAGGAGAGGAGACAGGAGGAGAGGAGACAGGAGGAGAGGAGACAGGAGGAGAGGAGACAGGAGGAGAGGGGACAGGAGGAGAGGGGACAGGAGACAGGAGGAGAGGAGACAGGAGGAGAGGAGACAGGAGGAGAGGAGACAGGAGGAGAGGAGACAGGAGGAGAGGGGACAGGAGGAGAGGGGACAGGAGACAGGAGGGAGAGGAGACAGGAGGAGAGGAGACAGGAGGAGAGGGGACAGGAGGAGAGGGGACAGGAGACAGGAGGAGAGGAGACAGGAGGAGAGGAGACAGAGGAGAGGAGACAGGAGGAGAGGAGACAGGAGGAGAGGAGACAGGAGGAGAGGGACAGGAGGAGAGGGGACAGGAGGAGAGGGGACAGGAGGAGAGGGGACAGGAGGAGAGGAGACAGGAGGAGAGGAGACAGGAGGAGAGGAGACAGGAGGAGAGGAGACAGGAGGAGAGGGGACAGGAGGAGAGGGGACAGGAGGAGAGGGGACAGGAGGAGAGGGACAGGAGGACAGGAGACAGGAGGAGAGGAGACAGGAGGAGAGGAGACAGGAGGAGAGGGGACAGGAGGAGAGGGGACAGGAGGAGAGGGGACAGGAGACAGGAGGAGAGGAGACAGGAGGAGAGGGGACAGGAGGAGAGGAGACAGGAGGACAGGAGACAGGAGGAGAGGAGACAGGAGGAGAGGAGACAGGAGGAGAGGGAGACAGGAGGAGAGGAGACAGGAGGAGAGGGGACAGGAGGAGAGGGGACAGGAGACAGGAGGAGAGGAGACAGGAGGAGAGGAGACAGGAGGAGAGGAGACAGGAGGAGAGGAGACAGGAGACAGGAGGAGAGGGGACAGGAGACAGGAGGAGAGGAGACAGGAGGAGAGGAGACAGGAGGAGAGGAGACAGGAGGAGAGGAGACAGGAGGAGAGGAGACAGGAGGAGAGGGGACAGGAGACAGGAGGAGAGGGGACAGGAGACAGGAGGAGAGGAGACAGGAGGAGAGGGGACAGGAGACAGGAGGAGAGGGACAGGAGACAGGAGGAGAGGAGACAGGAGGAGAGGAGACAGGAGGAGAGGAGACAGGAGGAGAGGAGACAGGAGGAGAGGAGACAGGAGGAGAGGGGACAGGAGGAGAGGGGACAGGAGGAGAGGAGACAGGAGGAGAGGAGACAGGAGGAGAGGAGACAGGAGGAGAGGAGACAGGAGGAGAGGAGACAGGAGGAGAGGAGACAGGAGGAGAGGGGACAGGAGGAGAGGGGACAGGAGGAGAGGGGACAGGAGGAGAGGGGACAGGAGGACAGGAGACAGGAGGAGAGGAGACAGGAGGAGAGGAGACAGGAGGAGAGGGGACAGGAGGAGAGGGGACAGGAGGAGAGGGGACAGGAGACAGGAGGAGAGGAGACAGGAGGAGAGGGGGACAGGAGGAGAGGAGACAGGAGGACAGGAGACAGGAGGAGAGGAGACAGGAGGAGAGGAGACAGGAGGAGAGGAGACAGGAGGAGAGGAGACAGGAGGAGAGGGGACAGGAGGAGAGGGGACAGGAGACAGGAGGAGAGGAGACAGGAGGAGAGGAGACAGGAGGAGAGGAGACAGGAGGAGAGGGACAGGAGGAGAGGGGACAGGAGGAGAGGGGACAGGAGGAGAGGAGACAGGAGGAGAGGAGACAGGAGGAGAGGGGACAGGAGGAGAGGGGACAGGAGGAGAGGGGACAGGAGGAGAGGGACAGGAGGAGAGGAGACAGGAGGAGAGGAGACAGGAGGAGAGGAGACAGGAGGAGAGGAGACAGGAGGAGAGGAGACAGGAGGAGAGGGGACAGGAGGAGAGGGGACAGGAGACAGGAGGAGAGGAGACAGGAGGAGAGGAGACAGGAGGAGAGGAGACAGGAGGAGAGGAGACAGGAGGAGAGGAGACAGGAGGAGAGGGGACAGGAGGAGAGGGGACAGGAGGAGAGGGGACAGGAGGAGAGGAGACAGGAGGAGAGGGGACAGGAGGAGAGGGGACAGGAGGAGAGGGGACAGGAGGAGAGGGGACAGGAGGAGAGGAGACAGGAGGAGAGGAGACAGGAGGAGAGGAGACAGGAGGAGAGGAGACAGGAGGAGAGGAGACAGGAGGAGAGGAGGAGAGGGGACAGGAGGAGAGGAGACAGGAGGAGAGGAGACAGGAGGAGAGGAGACAGGAGGAGAGGAGACAGGAGGAGAGGAGACAGGAGGAGAGGAGGAGAGGGGACAGGAGACAGGAGGAGAGGAGACAGGAGGAGAGGAGACAGGAGGAGAGGAGACAGGAGGAGAGGGGACAGGAGGAGAGGGGACAGGAGGAGAGGGGACAGGAGGAGAGGGGACAGGAGGACAGGAGACAGGAGGAGAGGAGACAGGAGGAGAGGAGACAGGAGGAGAGGAGGAGAGGGGACAGGAGACAGGAGGAGAGGAGACAGGAGGAGAGGAGACAGGAGGAGAGGAGACAGGAGGAGAGGGGACAGGAGGAGAGGGGACAGGAGGAGAGGGGACAGGAGGAGAGGGGACAGGAGGACAGGAGACAGGAGGAGAGGAGACAGGAGGAGAGGAGACAGGAGGAGAGGGGACAGGAGGAGAGGGGACAGGAGGAGAGGGGACAGGAGACAGGAGGAGAGGAGACAGGAGGAGAGGGGACAGGAGGAGAGGAGACAGGAGGACAGGAGACAGGAGGAGAGGAGACAGGAGGAGAGGAGACAGGAGGAGAGGAGACAGGAGGAGAGGAGACAGGAGGAGAGGGGACAGGAGGAGAGGGGACAGGAGACAGGAGGAGAGGAGACAGGAGGAGAGGAGACAGGAGGAGAGGAGACAGGAGGAGAGGGGACAGGAGGAGAGGGGACAGGAGGAGAGGGGACAGGAGGAGAGGAGACAGGAGGAGAGGAGACAGGAGGAGAGGAGACAGGAGGAGAGGAGACAGGAGGAGAGGGGACAGGAGGAGAGGGGACAGGAGACAGGAGGAGAGGAGACAGGAGGAGAGGAGACAGGAGGAGAGGAGACAGGAGGAGAGGAGGAGAGAGGGGACAGGAGACAGGAGGAGAGGAGACAGGAGGAGAGGGGACAGGAGGAGAGGGGACAGGAGGAGAGGGGACAGGAGGACAGGAGACAGGAGGAGAGGAGACAGGAGGAGAGGAGACAGGAGGAGAGGAGACAGGAGGAGAGGGGGACAGGAGGAGAGGAGACAGGAGGAGAGGAGACAGGAGGAGAGGAGACAGGAGGAGAGGGGACAGGAGGAGAGGGGACAGGAGACAGGAGGAGAGGAGACAGGAGGAGAGGAGACAGGAGGAGAGGGGACAGGAGGAGAGGGACAGGAGGACAGGAGACAGGAGGAGAGGAGACAGGAGGAGAGGAGACAGGAGGAGAGGAGACAGGAGGAGAGGGGACAGGAGGAGAGGGGACAGGAGGAGAGGAGGAGAGGGGACAGGAGACAGGAGGAGAGGAGACAGGAGGAGAGGAGACAGGAGGAGAGGGGACAGGAGGAGAGGAGACAGGAGGAGAGGGGACAGGAGACAGGAGGAGAGGAGACAGGAGGAGAGGGGACAGGAGGAGAGGGGGACAGGAGGAGAGGGGACAGGAGGAGAGGGGACAGGAGGAGAGGGGACAGGAGGAGAGGAGACAGGAGGAGAGGAGACAGGAGGAGAGGAGACAGGAGGAGAGGAGACAGGAGGAGAGGAGACAGGAGGAGAGGAGACAGGAGGAGAGAGACAGGAGGAGAGGAGACAGGAGGAGAGGGGACAGGAGACAGGAGACACGAGGAGACAGGAGACACGAGTCACAAGGAGACCCTCTCCTCTTCCTCTCTTCCTCTCCTCCCTCTTCTCTTCCTCCTCCTTCCTCTCCTCCCTATCCTCCTCTCCTCCTCCCCTCCTCTCCTCTCCTCTCCTCCCTCTCCTCCTCTCCTCTTCCTCTCTTCCTCTCCTCCCTCTCTCCCCTCCCCTCTCCTCCCTCTCTCCTCCTCTCCTTCCTCCCCTCCCCTCTCCTCCCTCTCTTCTCCCTCTCCTCCTCTCCTCCTCTCCTCCCTCTCTCCTCCCTCTCCTCTCCTCTCCTCTCCCTCCCCTCCCCTCTCCTCCCTCTCTCCCCTCCCCTCTCTCCCTCTCTTCTCCCTCTCCTCCTCTCCTCCTCTCCTCCCTCTCTCCTCCCTCTCCTCTCCTCTCCTCTCCCTCCCCTCCCCTCTCCTCCCTCTCCTCTCCTCTCCTCTCCTCCTCCCTCTCTCCTCTCCCCTCCTCTCTCCTCCCTCCCTTTAAAGGCCACTTCTTAAGTGCACACGGTGACAGTTCCAAACGGAGCTAACCGGTCCGGAGCCTCTAAAACTCTCGTGTCCTCACGTCAGCTCTTCCTCTCCTTTGGTTTCATGAGTAGAAACAATAACGTAGATTCCTCCCAACGTGACTTGTTGTGCTAACGGAAGAACGACAGAAACACACGTCCGGTTCGGTCAAAGAGAGACCGGAAAACTTCTTCCCGTCTGTTTTCCTGCTGGGGTCGAGTCCCACTGCACGGAGAATCAGCTCCAACGTCTCAGACACAGAACGTTTAGCAGAGGAGCAGAAACATGAGGTCCTGAAGCAGAAACATGAGGTCCTGAAGCAGAGGAGGCAGAAACATGAGGTCCTGAAGCAGAAACATGAGGTCCTGAAGCAGAGGAGCAGAACATGAGGTCCTGAAGCAGAATGAGGTCCTGAAGCAGAAACATGAGGTCCTGAGCAGAACATGAGGTCCTGAAGCAGAAACATGAGGTCCTGAAGCAGAAACATGAGGATGGTCCTGAAGCAGAATGAGGTACTGAAGCAGAAACATGAGGTCCTGAAGCAGAAACATAGGTACTGAAGCAGAGAACATGAGGTCCTGAAGCAGAAACATGAGGTCCTGAAGCAGATACATGAGGTCCTGAAGCAGACACATGAGGTACTGAAGCAGAAACATGAGGTCCTGAAGCAGAAACATGAGGTCCTGAAGCAGAAACATGAGGTCCTGAAGCAGAAACATGAGGTCCTGAAGCAGAAACATGAGGTCCTGAGCAGAAACATGAGGTTCCTGAAGCAGAAA